>WBMZ01004494.1:0-364650 GCA_013400975.1 Atrichornis clamosus | reverse complement strand
GGGAGCGGGATGCGGCCGGCGCCGGGAGGTGAGCGGGGACACGCCCCACGGGGCGGGAGGGCGTGGGATCCCAGCTGCGCGGGTTTGCCTGCGGCGGGGGCGCTCCGGCCGGCAGGCGCTGGGGAGGCGTGTCCCGGCAGCGGGGCGGGCGGGGCGCTGAGGGCTGCGCGGGGTCCTCAGCCGCGCAGGTGCGGGCGCTCCGCTGTCGGGCTCGCACGCCCGCCTTCTGTGAGACATACATACATTTATATGTGCGTGTGTATATATAGCGCTTCTGAGGCTGGCTTGGGTTTTTTTCAGTAAGGATCCTCTCGTTTGGTCATATCCCAGAGAGCTTAGGATGCTCCCGGGAACGCGCCAGCCTCGCTCCAGCAGCGCCCGCGGCGGGGACAGGGACCTGCCTGCAGTGTGGGGCCAGTTGGTTAAGGTGTCCGGGTGAATTTCGTGCACAGTAAGTGACCTCACAGAAAACAGGGCCAGGCCTTTGGTGCCTTTTTTTTTTTATAATAGCTGTCTGCACTCTTGAAAAGTAAAGCCTTTAAATGTGCCTTCTTCTGTCTCAGAGGTGTGAAGAAGACTGGAGCCTGGAAACTGTTTGGAAGGGATTCTAAATTCTGAGCGGGGGAAATGAATACTCTGTGTGCAGTGTGTCATGATACAAGGAAAATGCTCCATTCTCTTGTCCTAGGTCAACAGAGTAGTCTTGCTCTTGCTAACAACTGAAGCTGCAAAGCTCAAACTTGAAAGTCTATGGCAGTGTTGCCTGACTCAAGACTACGAGACTCACGTTGCCTTGTACTACTTTGTGAAAGCGTACATCTCTTACTGAATAAATAAATGCAAGTGTAGACGTACATAAACACAACGTCAAGTCACATTTGAATGGAAAAAACATTGTCGTGAAGATACTTCAGATTTTAATTACTCCCATGTTTGCTAAAGGCTGTCCCTTTTTAAAGGCAACAGTACCTGTAGCTGAGGTGAAAGGGGAAAAAAACGGTTTTGATCTTCCGTTGACCTGGTAATGTATGAAACCACTATGTAATGTGCATATGCTTCTGCTCACTATTCCATAGCTTTTCTGATTGAAGGCTTTTCCACATAAGATATGTAATAATTTACAACTGATTTTTATTTGGAATAAGATTTTTTTTTAAATGTGTGCAACAGGACTTAAAGACAAAAGCAGCATGGTGGGGCCTTTTTGTTTTGGTTGGGTTTTTGTTTGTTTGCTTTGGAGTTTTGTTTTGTTTGGTTTTTTTAATGAGTGGAACAAAGTCCAACTAATGGTTGAAAAAGGCAGCTGGTTTTTGGATTGGCACAGGCAGCTGTAATGAGAATAAGTGGTATGATCTAGAGGAAAATGTTTTCCTGGTTTTGATGGCAAAATCTCTGAAGTGAAAGCAGAGTACCTGCAGGATTGATTTAGTCTTGCTGAGTATAGACGTGCTGAGGGAGAGTTTTGGTTTTCAGCTCAGTGTTCTGTCACCCAGTGAGAGTGAGACTGACTGGCTCATGTGACCAACTGAGAGAAAGAATTCCAGCTTTTTTGCTTGGGTTGGTGAGAAACTCTCCACAGAATTTGGTTTGTGTGGCACCCTAAATCCACTGAGATGGACACAGAATGCTCTGGGACACAGAATGCATGTTTTCCTGAAGCAGGTAAACTTCTTCTTTAAAGTAAAACTTACACTAAATTATTGGTTTAATAGTAAAACACTCTCTTTTCGGCTGGGAAAACCTACAGACATGGATACCTCTGTGCACAGACCTTTGAGCAAGAGTCATTCTGCAAATATCTGCGGATAAGGCCTTCACGTTCTTCCTGAAAGCAAGTATTTTCACCTGCATTTTGCTGACAGGTTGTTTTATTTACCTGAAATCATTCTTCCTTATTAGTGACTTAAATACCTCATTAATTTTTAGTGCATGTAACTGTGATTTGTATGTCTGAGACCACGAAAAAAATCTCTATCTTTCACGTGTGTATATATATATACATATAAAAACCATAAAATAATAGCAAAAAAAAATCTGAGGGGCTTTCATTATTTTAGTTTCCCCTTTGATTCCTGACTATCTTGTGGCTTTATTCTATTACTTTATTTGCTTTTTAACTCTAAACAGAGGTTTCTGCAGTCCCTCTTCCGGAGTGTGTTTGCCCAGGAATTCCCTGTTTTGGCTTGACATTGTGAGAAGGAAAATTGTTACCTCAGTGTAGAATCAAAAGGCCTATTTAATTTATGCTAATCAGCTGCAGTTGGAGCTGCCTTAGGTGGCATTTTATGAATGTGTCAGGAGTGCTGAAAGTACTTTTCTCTTAGCTTGGTCTAGCAGGATGGATTAGATGACCTCTCAAGGCTATCTGCATCATGTATGAGGGTGACTGTCCTGGTTTGCCTTCTGCTTCTGCAGCTACAGTTCCATAGGTGTTCAAAAGTCAAGACTTTAGTCATCTTTTCTGCTGCTTCCAGAAAGAGAGGGAGGCAGAGGAAAGGGATCCAAATTTAGAGAACAGACACTGAACAACACAGATGCTACAGAGAAATAACTTGGTTCAGTTTGCTGTAAGAAGTAGTCTTTTCACTTAGCTAAAGAAGGTGGTATTGTACAAAATAATAAAAAATAAATGCAATATTTCTATATAGAAGTCATCATTACATATAAAAAAATCTAACTTTTTTCTAGTTTTGCTTGGGGGTAAGAGATAGGAGAATCATTTTGCTTTTGACAAAAGGTGGAGTGTTTTATGGGAAGGCAGAAAATTTAAAAGATTTTACTGTGAGATTTGCATAGGGAAGAAATCCTAAAGCACATGCAAAAGAAATGTGTTGAGCACAGCCTAAAGAAAGAAAACACTCATGAGAGGCGTCATGGAAGATACACAGGTGCGCTGGACTGCCTTTATTTCAAAGGTGAAATGCTGCCCTCCAGCCTCGGTATCTTGAAACCGGAAGAACACCCCCTGTTTCAGCTACTTTGTTGGTTTCTTGTGTTTCTGAAGGCCTTTACCATTTCATAAGAAAGAGAGCTTCTGAGCACCATGTTTTTATGATTCTGTGAGTGTTTTCCTCATGATCCATAATGCTTGTCTCAAATCTTCACTGGGTTCTTCAATAAACTGTACTTTTCCCTGAAGAAAAACTACTTATCTGTTTTTCTCTAAAACTCAAATTCAGGTGTTAACTTGGAGGAAATTATGTTCTTGAATTCATAAAATGCATAATCTTTTCTCTGTTATTAATTTCTGAACTGTAACATTTTTTCTTTGCCTTTGCTGTTACTGTTTGAACAAGATTGCCCCCAGAATGATCTTGATTTGTAAACTGTTGTTCATTTCTGTTGTTCATTCTCTGTGTATTTCTCTAGAAGACCTTAAAGGCATTCATTCATCTGTGAGGAATGGTCTCTTCTCCTGTACTCCTGAAAAGGCCTTGCTACAGCACAATTTTTGCTTGGTGTTTTTTTTTTTTTTAAAGACTGTGTTCATGGAAACTGATAGTCTTGCTTCCCTTGGCATATCTAAATGCTGAACACTTTTGGCAGTGCATAGGTGTCCAAACTTTTACCTGTCTGGACTCTTGCTCTCTGCAATTCCCACAATCACCCACAATTCCAATTTTAAAGAACAAAAAAATAGAATTGAGTTGGTTGGTAATTGTTCAGTTGTAACTACTTAGATGTTAAGAAAACAGAGACAGAATAAACATAAATTACTTCTAGTAGTGATATGTGGCCTGTCATTGGACTTTAATGACATAGGATTAAGTGTTATCTAGTTCTGTTGGCTGAATTTATTTGTGTGCTCTCTGTTAAATGCTTATCCTACAGAGATATTTAGTGAACCTTTTACTGAATAAACGTGCTCAGAAGAATTTTCTGAGTGTCTGGATCCTAACATATGGTAGGAGGCACTGTTGTTTTAATGTAAATATTTTTCTTCAGGTGGAAGAATTAATGCTTTGTACCCTTTCCGTTCTGATCATCTGTGTATCTTGCCTTGCTGTACGTCTTTCAAACATTTGGAAAATAGACTCCCTCCAATGAAGTCACAAATGAGACATGCAATTCATTTGAGTGCATTAGTTCACACACGTACATGTTCTTTAACCTCCACTCTGAAAGATGACTTAATGGAATGACAAATTTCATTGTCAATTGCACACAAATACCTTTCCTAATATATGAAGATGCATTCAGCCTGAGTGTTCTGATGGCACTCAATGTATATAAAAAGATGCTCTGGGAATTTTCCCTCGTCCTTTCATTGAGGAAAAAAAAAAAGAAGCCGAAACAAATCCCAGATGCACGCTGAGTCATATTCTGCTGCAGCAAGGATTTCAATTCTTCATCTCAGAGGCAGACATTTCTTTGTTTAAGGAGGTAATGAAAGGTGTTGCATGGGGTTATTTATAGAAGAAATTCCTATCCAGGAACTGGAGGACACCAAAAGAAGATTCCAGTCATAAACTGCTGATGACTGTTTTCAGGCACAACAACATCTTCAGTATCAACAGTTTTATAAGCACCACAGGAACAATTCTGCAGTGAGGGCTGAGGAAGACTTGAATTAAAAACCCTTTTGAGAAACTTAAGCCAAAGTATTTTGGACAGACATTTGAAAAGCTTGTTATGAGTTTAGGTTTGTGTTGCTTTCTTGGTAGCTCTTGAACTGTGTATTTCTTCAACTTCAAGGTGCCCTGTTGCTAATATATTCTAGTTTTGCAAGAGAGTTATTAAGAATAGCTAGGGGAATAATTTTTCACTTGTGCTATTTTCTTTTAGCTTTCCATGTAGTACCATTCTTGAGTTTTACTGACACCTATGTAAACTGTTTTTAAAACAACATGCACATCTTCATGTTACCTGCTGTGTGCTTTTGCCTAACGTTTTCTCCAGGTACATGAATGCATCCTAATCCAACATATTTTTAAGACTCCCTGGCTTTTGGTAAGACTTTAACTACCTTAAGGTTATTGTAATATTGTCCATGCTTCCAAAGACTGTAGTATGGGTTTTTAAGTTGTGAGTAAAACCAACCAAGCTTGTAACATTATAGCTGTCAGTTTTGCTTCTTTTGAACTGCATATCCAAATAAAGTACGCAATTGTGTGCATTTAGCTGCTGAAAATCGCTATGAACCTCTTATTATATTCTTCTGTTTGCAACACTAAAACTCAGTAAATACTTTCTTTCAATCTACAGGTATATTTGCATTTGGTGAGGAAGAAGAGTGGAAAGAATAACCACACTGTTTATTTGTTTTGTTTTTATATGCTCAGCAGAGGCTTTGAAAAGCATATTTGAGCAACACCTCTTGTGGAGTACCTAGCTAGGTATTCCAAAATTCTCTCTGGAACATCTCATTGTTTTCTTATCTATACAGGGAAAACATTCTGAAAAGAAGTGTGCAAAATAAGACTGAATTTGTCCCTTGTGCAACATGTCACAGCTCGATGTAATTGATGCACTGTGTGCCAATTGCTGGGGTTTTGTTTGGTTTTATAATTATTTTGAGGATCTAATCATTAACTCTTAAGTACTCATGTCTCTTGCATAAGCACTCAAGCTGTACCACTGCTAATTAACCCAATGGCATTTTCTTGTGTTGAGGTCAACAGTGCAATTTATCTGTATGGGCTGTGGCTTGGGCAGCATGAATGTGTTTACTGTGGGCAATTATGGGACCACAAGTATTTTATTTGCTTTATGTATTTGCAGGCAGCCTGTCAGGACAGATATGAATCATTTGAAGTGAAGTATTTATCAATATTCCATCTTACTATCGTAACTTTGAGGCTTCTCTCTTCAACTCCACTTAGTGTGGAAATTTATTCTTAGAAGTTGAGGGAGTTTCTCATGTCTAATTGACTTTTAAAAAGCTCAAGATTTAAAAGCGAGCACATAGTTAATAATAACTGGGACTGTCTGAAAGTCTGATATTCTTCTCCACAGCCCCACCTCCCAATCAGAATAAAAAGTTGAAAATACAAAATCTTCTGTGAAATGGAAAATTAAAATAAATGAAATTTAAAAAAAAAAAATTCATACACCACCACCCCCTTCAATTTGGCTGCCTTGCAGCAGATCTTGGTTTAACACCTGCTCATAATTTGTGTCCACAGAAAAACCTTTGAAAAATTCTTTCAGTAATACATAAAAGAGCATTAATATTTAAGGTAATTCTTTGTAAATTACATTCTAAAGGTGGTGTCTAAGGAGCAAATATCTCAAGAGCACAGTGTTATCTATGTATTCAGTTGCTAAAATAAATATTGAATGACATGTGACATGCAAAGCTCTGTGGACTTCATAGTTTCAAACTGGTGACTGAATTATTTGGGATTTGTATTACTCGTAATAAATAACAAAAAACAAGTAACTGTTGACAATATGTTAAATATTTTTCCAAGACGTGGAACAACTCAGTTCTTTGTACCTTCTCTCCATGGAATGTGAGAGGTCTGTGCAGGTTTCTAACTGTGGAGGTTCCCAAGGCAGAGGCAGTTGAGGGTTGCTGGTTCCTATGTCAACACATTGGTGAGGAACATGTGGATTTTCTCTGGTCTTCAGACTGATCTGCAGCATGCTGCAGTACATGTTAAAGTGAAATTTGTTTGACTCCTTATATTACATAGCACTGAGAATCTCTAGGGTTATTTTGGAATGTGAACTGTGTGTTCTGATCTTGCAGACAATTCTGAGATTGTAATAAAGATGTATGCCTATGAAAAACATCCTCTTCATCCTACAGCTGCACACAGGATATGAGAACTGAATGTAATGCTGGCCATGGTTAATTATATTATGCAAGAAATACACTGAAAGTGCACTCTGGCTATCCAATTGTATACCTTAGGTCAAGATAAAAGGTGAAATTTGGGCCTAAATAAACAAATGGTTTTGTCCGTGACTTGGTTGTTGGGAAGAGTGCAGGTATTCTTTAATTCTGTATAATTCCTTGAGGTTTTGTTTGTGCTTGCTTAGTTTGTGTCCCACCTACCCCCTGGTTTCCCTTTTCCTGTCATTCTTTCCCCTCTCCATCTTCCCAAACTCCTGAATTCCCTAACTCAGTTTAAACAAATGCTGACATCCCTTGTACATATTATGGATATTCTGGACAGCATAGAGAAGAGACTTTAATCAGGCCCTGACTGACGAAAAAACTGTGGTGGCGGTTTGGTGCAGGAGGAAAATGGATGTCAGTACCTTCAGGCAGTGGAAGTGGTGCTGTTAAAGAGAAGGTTGATGTCACAAGGGCCATGGCAGGGCAGTAAGAAGGGGACTGAGGAGGTGGCAGCCATGGACAGGCTTTATTCACTGCACTGCTCGCGTAACACCTCCCCTCACGGAAGGGGCTCCTCTCCTGTTACCAGCCTAATGCACATGGAGCTGGTTTTTTGACCTCTCTCAGCCTCAGGCTTTTTGTCTAAATTGGAATGGGTGAATTGGGGTTATCTGCTTTTGCCTGAAAAGCAGAGGGCAATGTCAGTTTTGTAGTCATTGAAGGAGTGATGAAAGAACTAGCTGTTCACAGTGTACAACACAGGGAGAAGCCAGAACTGAGCACTAATTTCTCTCAAGTGGTGTGTGCTGAGCACCTCTGAGAGGCAGCCTTGTGTCCTTGTGTTCTGAGGGGGTGCACAGGAATAAATGAGTTAAATGGTGGTGATATTTGCCAGCAGCATGATATGGAAATGCTGCCCACTGCATCACACAGATCTGCTACCATCTGTTCACAAAGGTTTGCTACATTAAGAGAAGCAGAAAATTGTATCATTTTCCTTATGTTAAAACTTGTGGAAAAGCCTGCTTTTGTTTTTTCTCTAGATATTTATTATCTCAGAATTCAGGTCAAGTCTCTCCATTCTTAATACTTTGAAATTCCATGGATATTACAAATTTAGGAAAAGGAGCCTCAGCTGAGTAAATAATAGCTTTTTTCTACATCTCATCAACGTTGATTTTTTTTCTCAATTTCAGCAAATACATAATTGCAATAATTAAGACATCAGGACAATCAGTCTGTTATGTGGATCATAGAGTATCTTTTATAACTTATGGGTAAGGTACCCACAAGGGATCATTTCAGAATGACCTTGTAGTCATAGTTATCAGTCAGTCTATATTTTAGTATTTGGAGTTAAGCAGATCAAATAGAATAATTACAAGTGCTGTCACATTTGTTACTGATGGGTGTTTGCCATTGTTCTTGTCCAAATAACCTATTTAGAACATTTTTATTTTGAGTACTGGCTGTGCAACCCAAGTGAGTCTGTGGGGTGGTCTGTTTGTACAGGGTCTCAGATTACAAACATTTGGTGTCAGATACTCTATTGCAAGGAGCTGTTTGGGCCCCAGCTGTGCTGGGTCACTGAACTGTACTAAAAGATCTCATGCACAGCACGTGACATCTGTAGGCATTATATTCTGAGATTCAAATGGTCTCTGGTTTTCTCTAACCTAACACTTCTTTGTGCCTCATTAATTTGTTTTGGAGTCATCAGCTTTCACTTAGCTAAAGAATCTGTCAGTGTTTTGCTGCCAATGAGAAGAATAGTTGCTCCTCTTATCTTGTGCCTCTCCTTTTTTGGGGATCCACGGAGCAGAACACATCCAGGATGAATTTCTGTCTTTTCCAACAGTTTTTACCAGTAGCACCACAGTATACCCTGGCTGTTGCTGCAAGCAGTGGATTGGGTAAACCTTGAATTTGGCCTGCTTTGTATCAGTCAAAGTAATGCTCACAGGCTCAAAAGCAGCAAAGTGATTTCCATTGGGTTCTTAAACTGGGCCCAGTGCCAGCACAAAGATTAATTATTTCCATTATGTTTTGGTCCTAAATGAATAAATGAATAAAATGTTGAAAAGGAGAGATGCTATGGGGAGATGGGTCAGCATTGCAAATGATTGGATTGTTTGGTCTTGCCATCACCAAGAAATGCAGTAGATATAAATCACATACTTTGCAATTTATTTATTATGGTTTATACAGCCTAATTTGATGCTTGGGTGCCTAGACCTCTAGCACAAGTGTAAATTCTCCATCTGTGTAGTTGTACTAATGCAAAGAACCCAGATAAATTTATAGAACTGGCTGTTGAGCAGAATCCCTGTTCTGAAGAAAATGAAATATTTTATTGAAAAATAAACTAGAACAACTATTGAACAGGAATTAAAAAACTCAGAGAAATGTGAAGTAGTTATTTTTAGTATTTGTGAGTATCAGACACTGAGCTGCCTGAAATGTGGTTTCCCCAGCATCACCACCTAAAGTGGGTAACTTGGGAAACCTGGGAGCTGATGCTGCGAAAGCATGAGGAATCATTTCCAGTTCCAACTGTAGAGACTGAAATTGAATCTAATATATATGTTTTTTTAAAATCATAAAACATGTTAGAAGGTTTATATATTTTTGCATTATGCAGCCCAAAGGCCTAAGGGAATTTTCCTTTTATCTGCATTCTTGTTCAGTGATTTTACAGTCATGTTCACCTGGAGATACAATTTGTAATTTTTTTGGTGATAAAAGCCATATATGCAATATATGTATAATTTGCCAGTGCATTAAAAAAAAAAACATATCTACAATATGAGCCCATTTTTAAACTCTAGTCTTTGATGGCTCCGACTTCCAAGGAACAGAGTGGCTGAATGTTGCTGGCTTTTTCTCTTGTTTCCAGCTGAGTGAAACTGAACAGATGGGAGTGGGAGAAAAAATGACGAGCCAGTGCAGACAGTGTGAATAATTTGTTGGGTTTTAGTGTGTTTGCTTTTAAAAATTTTTTAAATTTTTTTAATTGGCAAGGACAGTGCATTTACTGCAGAAAAGGCAGGAAAAATATGCAGGTGTGTTTTGAGTGCTGTTTGTCCATGCCTCAGAAAATGCTTCAGGTGCTACCTGGATGTAGTGGGAAGGGAAATAGTCTCTGCTACTGTATTTAGAAAGGGTTGTATCCATAAGGTAGTACAGCCACCAGTGTTTCAGAACTCTGCCAGATGGCGTTAGCTGTGAGTAAGTTCTGTGATTCATTTGGTAAAATATTTGTCATGGCAACTGAGGAGCCTCTGACTCATTGGTCCAGTCAGTGGTAGAAATCATCATTGGTCTCACCAGATGTGATGCTGGACATAAAGAAATGTCTCATGATGCTACTTTTCAGCCTGGTTCCCTTGCCCAGTGAGATGTATTGTAAATTTGCTTGTATTTCCACCTCAGAGTTCAGCAGACCTTGCATTTTCTATTTCAAAAACCTATCTACTGAAAAACCAAATCAAAATATTCACTAAATTTTCCTTTATCTTATGATTACAGTGACAGGAGAATTTTACTTTCATTAAATTCTCTTCTCCCCATTTCAGAATAAGCAGTAGGAAGATTAGCCCAGAGATGGGATATCTAGTAGAAGAACCAAAAAAAGGGGTGGGAGAAAGCTGGAACAATGCTGGATTCTTGTACTAACCCTTTGGGGATAAGATCTGCAAGGTGGTATTCTGACAATCTATGCTAGCAAAAAAAAAAAAAACCAAACCAAAAAAAACCCCCAACCCTTTTGTATGCTTTATTCTCAGTTATTCTGTTCTCAAACATTTCTTCTTCAGTTTCTAGGTTAATGTTTCAAAATTCTTATCTGTCCCTCCTTGCTAGTAATTAGCAAGCAGCAATCCTGTGAAATAGATCAGAATAATTTCCCAAGGAATATTCTGATAGCTGCCTTGGAAAAATGACTAAGCATCCTCAGAGGCAACATCACATAACATGTTATGTTTCAGGAAGGACAAATACTGACAGAATGGATATCTAGAGAGACACAACAGAAGCCTTTCAGTCATTTTATAACCTTTTTAAGTTAAAGAAAATATCTAGGGACATAGATGCTTGCAAACCAACTCCCCTCCCACCCATACAACTGAAAGAGTACAAACCCCACAGAATATACAAGGCTACATAGTCAGAATCACCTCTTTAGGAATAGGGCTTCCTCTGTCAGGAGCTGATTATGGAAGGCTTCTGCCTTCCTCAGTCTCAAGAGGGAGACAGGATCTTCAGCTTTCTCTATTCGTACCAGTCAGGCTTTTAGCTCTCTTTCCTTCCAGAAGTATGTGATTGCTGTTTTGGAATGGGCAGATGCTGGAGGACCATCAGTTATGAAGTCATTTTTCTGATCCCAGAACATCTTTCTTCATACTCTACTGAAGAAAAATGTATTTAGAAAGAACCTGTACCAAAGAAATACTTGGGACCTTAGCTGATAAGCACCGGTACCACTTTGTTGAATTTGGCTGACCTCTATCTCTTTAGATCATTTTGGGATCGTTCCCCATCTCATAGAAATGGTGTTCAAATATATATCTGTGTTTTCTTGTTACATACATATATATCTCTCTCTCTTTCTTTTTAAGAGAAACATAACCAGCATATTTTAGTATGTAATGAAAAATGTAATGAAAAGGTGTGGAGAAAAGTTGCAGGACAACTTTGCTAGCTTATCTGTGCTTTATTTTGACCAGACTGCTTCTGTTTGTGTCATCTTGCAAGGTTTCTTGTGGTGAGTGACACGTGCTGGATGTTCCAGTTACGCTGTGGGAAGGGAAGCAGTAACCTGCATGTGTGGTTGGTGTACATATACTTTACATGAGCTGGCTCTGTATGGCCCTGTGGAGTTGCACGTTAGTGGATGCTAAAATTAAATCACAGAAGAGTAGAGGAAAAGGAAAGAGACTTTCTGTCTTCTGTCAGTCAGCACACAGCTTTCGTGTGGATATGATTAGTTAGGAATGATGTATGAAAGAAATAGAGCCACTGGTGATGGCATAAAACCATACTGAAGTGTATTTAGTGCCACATTTTTTTAATTCCTTATGCTTAGTGTATTGTAGAATGATTGTGAGAAAGAAGTAAAAATTGATTAGTTTTAAATAATAATCGATTTGCAAGAATCAAGGGAATGGGTAATGCTCTACTTTTTACTGACTGAAAAGATCAAAGAGAATAAAAGTCAGAATTACTAATGAGAAAAGAAAGTGCTTAAACTGCAACGATAAACTTGATCTCAATAGTTTTATATTTGAAGTGATGTTTTCACAGCTGGTCTTTCCAATACAGAATCAAAGGAATTATTTAGGCATTGCACTTGGAAACCTGAATGTTAAATATAGTTCTATTCTGGCAGAAACTATATCTTATTTTATAGTGAAAACACTTTAAAGCACTTTAAAAAGGTTGATTTTTGTCCAGAGTGATTTATTGCTTGTTAAGTGGTTAGAAAGCTGACAATCTGACACTTGACAAACCCCTTTCCTAAACACGATGAAAGGAAATCCTTTTAATTAATTTGCTTTATTCAGGCTAAAATAGAGTGTTGCTAGTGGAAAGTTAATTTACTGGCAGGAAAAAAAAGAACTAGTTTATAGAATCTCACCTCTAAACCTCATTTATAGATCAACCCCACAGACATTCAAAGCACATTGAATAGTTCTTATCAGGGCTGGGTTTTAGCATCAGTTGATAAAAAATGATAACAAAGGATCTGTTGATTTTTACCATAGGAGCACATTGGCTTTGTTGTTCTGCTTGGCACCAATTAATTAGGTTGTCCTGTTCTCAGAATGACTGTATAGAAACAGTTGCTTTCGTGTATTGTTGTTCTATGGCAGGATTTTGTCGCTTGCTAAATTGAATCCTATTCAGTTTAGTCGAGGCAGAGACAGTATTGATTCTCAGGAAAACACAGACCTCCTGAGATTCTGTACTCCCGTTTAGTCATCTGTTTAAATTTAATGCTGGTCCTAAATATGTGGGTATTTGATGAAGGCTCAGGGATTGCCAAAGCATGTTTCAATATTTCCACCAGAAAATACGTGTGAAATGCAATAACTTGCTGCCTCTTTTATAGAGCATTAGTGACACCCAGTGGTTATATTCACTTATGGACCTTTAATAGGTATTAAAAAGTTTATTCTAAGCCTTTTTTTTCTTATAAAAACTGGAGATCAGAGAACTCACTGAAAAACTGTTTGAGGTCTGTGGGCCTTTGTCTGGCATGTATGCTGCCTGTACTTCAGGCTCAGAAATTTGAGTAAGCTTAAAGAAAGGGGATGGGGAGGGGTAAAAAACACTTCAAAGTTGTTGTGAAATGGTTCTCACTTTATCATGGACTTAATGACAATGGGGAAAGTAAAGCTTTTGTGCTGTAAGGAATTAACTCCTTTTCTTTCTTCTTTCTTTCTCTTTGCTACCTCCCCTGTTTATCTGACATCATTTTGAAATAGTATACTGTGTTAACATATCATTTATTCTTCTCTTCTGCTATGACTTAGGTAACTGTACAGAAAGCTTGTTTATTGTTTTAGACTATTTTAATTCCCCTTTTGTACCTTGATTGTTTTGTTAGGACTTGTTTTGTTGTTTCACAAATACATTTAGTAATTGATTAATGTTTGCAAGGTGTTTTGAAATTATAGGTCATAAACTATTTGTCTTTTTACTGTGTCAACTGTTGCCTTATTCATGAGCAAAACTCCTGAAGCCAGTCCTACTAAGTTCCTTAGGATTAATATTTTGATTCAACCTGTAGCAGGAAGTTTGAACATTTGTCCAAAAACTTAGATATGGAAATAACTCTCCTAAATATGTGTGGTCAAAAGGACAGTTTCTTACTTTTAAGTGTACTTGGGCAAGCTGTAGAGCTCTAAATATGTCTGGTCTTCATATGTAAAATGGTGATACCAGCGTTTTCCTGGCTTTGAGAACAAATATATTAAAGCCTGGGAACAGTATTTTTAATGTAAGCCAGGCCAGTGCAGTGTTCATGTGCTTGATTGGGTTGACCTAAACTGTGCCTTCTCTCTCACTGAGAAAAGAAATCTTTTACTGATGGGGAGTAAGGGGTGGCTTTATGGAAGAGAAAGAATGTTTTCTTGATTTCCATCAGGATAAAATCCTATTATTGTTAGGGAAGACTTGCCTGGCAATGTACTAGTCCCTTTTTAGAAGACGCTAAGGGTAATCTCAGAGAGCATGGCTGCATTTTTGCACATCTATTTCACAAGAGATACTGTTGTTGTGAAGGGGCTGATTTTCAGTCTTGTAATGGGCAGCAAAATGCACTGACCATAAACATAAAGTCACTCAGATCTCGAAGTTTTTCTCCCAAGCACATAGTATTCATAGCCCTTACTGCCCATTTCTGTTATATTGATCAATTTAGAACAGGTCATATTTCCATTCAGATTGTCTAGTACTCTGCTTTATGATTGCAGAGGAGAATCCATGAAATTGAAATGAGGCCAGTGTGGGATTGATTTTCTTATATCTGCCTTGCTTTATCAAGACTTGAGCTGAAATATTCAAATATCATGGTTTTTTCAGGTTCATACCTTTAAGTACAGAATATATTTATCATATCTCCCAGAGAAATGAATAATACCATGAGAAGCTATTTAATCATGAGCATGGAGATGGCTCTGCAGATTGCAGTGCTCTGACAGTGCCAGTCAACACGGAATAAGAAAAATAATGCTGGGAAACAAGGTGTCAGATTAATAGTTACTTACAAAGCAGTAAACATAGCCTGTACTTTCTCAACAACACAAACAGAGATATGAATAGAGAGAAGCAACACCATCTGTTCTTATTAACTAAACTTAGAAATACAAACTTCAAATTTTTACTTATTAAAAGTTATTTGTGATGTTTGATTCCTCTCACATTTTACCAATACTGGGATCCAGCCTTGTTGAGGTGACTGGAATTAAGAATATTCTGAGGGAGACTGAGTTATATAATCCTCTTCTACTTTGAAAGGGCGTATCTTCAGTTAGGCTGTGAAACTTGATAGACAGTCACAGTCATCCAGCTCCAAACTTCTAAAACCTCAATCTCTTAAGCCTATTCTGTGTTTTAGCAGTTCTTGGTATAGCTTGACAATGTGTTTTGTTTTGCTGTCATGTAAAATCAAGCTGGTGTCAGCTGAACTTGTGAAGGTGTGACATGTCTCTGTGTGTTCCAGTGTGGTGTCGTTAACAGAGCTCTGGTGAGGAGTCTTTCTTTCACACAGGCATGGCCTTTAGCTTATAAATGTGAGGGCTTCTATGCACAACAGGCATTTTAGTGAAAAAGATGGTGCTGTGTGGGAGATGGCTTAAAGACAAGAGATAAGTGGATGGAAGATCGAGTGAGAGATCAAATATAACAATATGGCTGCACACATCAGCAAGATGAAGCTGATGCTTTGCAACGACAGCTACAGAACGTTGTTGCTCAGTGTGACATTCGTCAGTGTTACAGACAGTCAGTGTTCTGGTTGTGTACAAATTTCATCTGCTTGGCAGATCTTCCAAGGGAGATCTTTCTAAATGAAATATCTGGCTGAGGTTGATCACTTGACATCACCAGAAGAGTACATGGATATGTGGAGGCCCATCAGTTTTGTGGGCTTAAATGTTTTTGCCTTACCCAGTGTCTGAGTGCAGGTTTGTGCCAAGAGAGTTTGGCTGCAAGGCAGAGCCAGGACTGGGGCACAGGTCTCAGTTCAGGCAGCACAGACATATTGCCATTAATGAAATAACATGGTTTGCTCTGGCTGATTGTGTGTGCACTTTCTAAGTTTAAATTGGATTTTCATGTCTCTAAATAAGTCTTTCTCCTCTCAAGTCATGATGGATAAGAAAAGTTTCAATAAACTGACAAGGGAATTTCTTCTGCTTTTGCATGGAAAACCTTCAGTTGAGGAGATGTATTTAAAATCCTTGGCTAGTTTCAGCTATTTGGAAGAATGAAATGTGGATAGGAGACTTTTGGCGACTGAATCTGCACTCACAGAAGCCAATTGTAAGGAATACAGGAATATGAGTGTGAAGAGAAACAACTGTGAGGAGAAGCAGGCATCTTCCAGCAGCAACCACGTTCTATTTAAAATAAAGACAAATCTGAGTGGCTTAGTTTGAATAACTATTTATAAGGAGCTTGTGGGTTATTTCAAGACTTTTTTAGACTCTATCAAAATCTTAAATCTTAACTAATGAGCACTCAGAACATGGTTTTTAAAAGTGCTGTTACTTTTTTTTTGGAGTACAAATCAGACATAGGCACCAGCCCGCAGGGTCGATGGAGTTGGTACCACGGATCCAATTTCCAAGCAGTGGTATCTCCGTAGAGAAGTGTTTACAGTTTCTTGGCACTAGCAGGCGGATAAAGAAAATGGCTGGGGCGGTGTAGTGGGGGGGTTTTTTGGGCCAGATTTCATTTTTGGCTGTAGAGAATGTCTCAAAAAGTCTCAGCCTCATGCTTAAAAAATTGTGCATATAAGAAATGTGGTATGTAAACCAAATGGGTGGAGTCGTTCTGCTGGGGTGGAACCAATGCAACACAGTCTTTTCAGCCTGAATTCTAAACAGCTCTTTGGCTTGGGCTTGCATAGGACATTTCTGGTTGTTACTTCTGTCTCTGGATACACCAGTTTCCAGTCCTTATTGTAAGAAAAAGAAACACATAAGTGCCTGGAACGTGGATTTGCTACCTTTATTTGAAACTGCTTTTCTTATTATCATCCTGAATTCAGAAGATTAAATCGTACTGTTAAGGGGCAAGTTAGATAACTGTTATACCATATTAAAAGGAGAAAAATGAAAAGCTCACAATTCTTGATCAACCTTTTGGCTCACATATATTTATGCAAATATTCATTCATTATTCACAATATTTGCTCAAATTAATAATATTTAACATGAATAATTCAGGAAAAAAAGGGTTAAATTTAACAAAGTATTTATTTATTACAAATAATAGTATCTCTAATTTCAGATATATATAAAGTGTTTCCAAACATAACAGTTACTGCCAGAGTATTTGAAGTATTTTTTTACATTTAATATATATTTCTCAAAATGAATCAGCATGCTAAGTTACAAAATTACAGGTTTGTATATTTTAAAAAGAAATACTGGCTTTTATAAGACCCAGCAGTAATTTGAAACAAAATATGCAGTGATGAAATTAAAAATAAAAATCACCCTCAGTATTTAGATGTTAAGTACTCCTTAAAAAAACAAATCTGAAGCTGTTCATGCATACACAGTCTCCTACTGGAGTTAATAATTATGCAATAAACCCTACTGCTTGTTCTGAATTTCTTCTGTGCACCTTAAGAAAAGAAATGAGATTTAGGCAGGTGCACAGTCACATATTTACCCAGCATGGGAGTAGGAACTGAGTCCTCAGGTACTTTTATGGAGAAAAACATTACCAGATTTGAAAATGTGACATAGAAAGCAAAATGATGGCACTTGCAATGAAGGTAACATTTATAGATATTCCGCTTTTAAATAATTTGTCTTATTCATATTGTATTTTAAAATATTTACTGAAACTGTTGAAAAATACTTACTGATAGGATAAAATCCATTAAAGTGACATATTTTTATGGTACATTCTAACATATCTAACAATGATATTAGGAAAAAACTCAGCAACTTTTTTTATATTAGACCTTGATTCAAAGTTTATTTAAATGAAAAAGATTGATTAGTCATTTGATAGGACTATGTCTTTCATACTTTAATTTCTGGCATTACCCCAGAAATTATTAAAAGCTCTAAAAATATTGTTTCACAAAAGCTGTAACTGAAGCGCACATTTGAATTATTACTTCTTTGAAAGGCAGGGCTGCCACTATAACAATCCCTTGAGAAGAATCATACTTGCAATAGAGTGCTTATATAGGTTTGTTAAATGGATTAATAACTGATGGCTGTATTATGTCCTCCAAAAAAGAATCCTTGGAAAAAGAGCCCAAGTTAAAAGTGACCATCTGTTTAATTTGGTGGTCACCTGGCTGTGCTTTAGGGTGAAACCCTTCAAAGAAAGGTCATCTACAGGAAATGTTCAGGTTACTTGGGTAGAGATCTATGCTATTTATGAAATCTGAAAAAGGTTAGTTTGAAAGAAAATTGATTTTCTTTTTTAAATTAACAAAGCTTTGAAGCAATATATGGGAACAAGTTATCAGAAAAAGCAAATCAGAAGTAAAGTATTGAGTAGATTTTTATTTTATATTATCTTTCTTAAAAGTGCTGTACATCATTGACAGGCTCAGTAGACATTCTATGAAGAAAAAGGTCACTGAAAAGTTCTCTGTGTTGGATTCTTGTAGTAAGACAGCACAGCCATGGAAAGGATCTTGATGTTTTTATAATTTCAAGAGAAACTCAAGACATAGGATGGGAGAAACATGTAAACTTCTGGATGGTTACTTCCAATCCAGCATAACCCGCAAGGCTCGAATGAGGCATTTAGGTGATCATTTTCTTGCTGAGGAATGACAAAGAAATGAAAATCATCAGTGTTGTTCATTTGAAGAAGTAGCTTGTTGGGTTTTGGTTTATTGTTGTGAAAATCATTAGGCCAGTGTAGCTGACTGACACTGTGTGGTGACTTTTTGGGAAATGTAGGCAATGCCTAGACCAGTCCTGCTTCCCAGTACTGTTTTCAGTACCCTTTTTGTTCTCGGGTTGCTTCACATTTTGGTCAGACGTGTGACAGTTTAATGCAGGCTGCCAAAGCACTTACGTTGTTTAATGAGTTTTAGCTCCCAGTCTAACACCTTACTTGAGCATATCTGCGGTGATTTCACTTGGAAAAGGAGACTGCCCTGAAGAGCAGCTATAGAAACATCTTTTGTGATCACCTTTTGAAGTGGCAGAAAATACTGTACCCTCTTATATTCTTCAAATGAAATCTGTAAAATTCTAACCCCCGTAGTGCTGCATTTCAGATCTGGGACTTGCTCTGAAACAGCTCTGCAGAAGCATCCTCTGTTCAGAGGTTTCTGTTTTTAACACTGTGCAGCTGTGTGTGAAACTTGCAGGGTAATTTGTTTCCTATTCCTCTCTGGTTTGGTTTACTTTGCATATTTCTATTGATGTTATCTCAATTTTCAGATCTCCTTCATTAATTTTTAAGTTCCCCTACCTATTGCTTCTGAGTTGAACGAGTCTGTGAATACTTCTTCATTTGTTTTTGTTTCTGGTTTCCAGTCTATCATAAGTACATAATTCATTAGTTTGAAACTAATGCTTTAGAGCCATTGTCTGGACTGAATAAGTGCTAATTGCAAAGATGCCCACATTCTTGGATGTTCTCAGGGACTTCTATGTTACTGCCTACCTGTTCTGATGGAGCTTGTTTGTCAGTCTTCAGCATGGCTTAGCCTGTGTGGATCAGCCACTTGTGAGAGAAAACTAACGCTTTAGACCGGTCTAAAATGTAATTTTGTAGTGTTTGATGGTTATTGTTAGATTACAAGCTTTTCTCTTTTAAGGCTTGTGGAGCCGAGCTGAGGTGTTTCACCCGGGTTCAGTGGAGCAGGATACACCGAACACTGGCTGTCCTTCCTCCTTGGCCACGGTAGTCTGTAGCAGGAAGCTGTCGCCCTGGGCTGGCACTCTGACCGCAGTTAGCCCGTCCCGTTTGCCTGTTCACACGCCTGCTGCCCTGGCCCTTGCCAGCTGAACTCCTCCCTGCTCCTGGGGGTGGCACAGGGAATGCCAGTCCCAACAGGCAGCACTGGCAAAGCCCGGCATTGTGGACACAGGCTGTGCTGCAGAGCACAGGACCTTGTACGTGCTAGATACTCATAAACTGAGCAATGGTGGGGGACACAAAAAGATTTGGGCTCCCAAGATATGACAGTTTTGTCTTTTAAATGGTTTTTCAGGTTTATCCCCCGACCAGAGATCTGGGATTGTCACAAGACTTGTGTTGATCCAGATTGAATTTGTGTCTGGCTTTATTTTTTGTTGGTGAAAATGAGACAATATTGAGACTAGAGAAAAGTGAAAGTATTTGGAAGTAATTTTCTCTTAGGGCCAAAGTCCTCCTGCCCTTTTAACCTCCCAACAACAGCCCTGGTAGAAAGTGGGCTTTATCTCAGCTGGCTGCATACCAGTGACCCATGGGTGCTAACAAAAGGATTTAAAGGACTGGAGAGCTGGAAGGATAATTTTTTTTTTTTTAATTAGTTTTTATTTTTTTCCACAAGCGACATAACACAGAAGGGTGTCAGAATCAGGCCTTGTTAATTGAAAGCAATTCTCAGAATTTCATGGGGGATTACTCTTCCATTTAATAAGATCTTATCTTTTTAACTTGCAAGTAGGCTACTGTTTTATAAAGTTCATTGCAGTTTGTTCTTTTCAGAAAATGGGTTCAATCATGATGCAATTTAGATAACTAAGTTGAAGACTGTCATTCTAAAGTGTGCTATGTAGCTATTAAACAAAATAAGTGCCCATTTAAGGAATTGCTTTTTGATGTGTTGTTTTTTCCTTCTCTGATTTTTCTTCTGGTGAGTTGAATGGAATTTTTGGTAATTGTTTTTTAGAAACGAAATGGTTTGAAATCCAACCCAAATACATTCTGGATTTTAGCACTAAACACTTCCAGCAGCATAGACGTGTCTTAAAAAATTAATGTATGCATATTCATTTCCTCCATTAAGAGGTTTGACTGCACATGTTTACCCCAGAACCTCTGTACTTTAAAAAGTATGGGAAGCCTCTTTGCATTTTTAAATAGTTACATGAATTATGCCAGTTGTGAAATATTTCCACAGAGCAACTAATTCCATCAGTTCTTCATCCTAGGAAACAGTTTTCTCCAAATTAGATTTGTTACTCACTACGCTTGTTACTTGTTCCAAACATCAGCTGGCACCTAAACCTTAGTTTCAGCATCTCTAGAAGCTAAAATTATGAGTTTATTTTCTATGTGTGAAAGTTCTTAGAAAGTAATTGCATACCAACTCATTTTTTTCACAACTTTGAGGAAAAAAAAGGGCTTACAGAATTTTGCTCAAATATTCAGCATTTCTTCCCTTCTTTCTGTAAAAATCTGTCTTCAAGGAGGCAATTTAACCATGCAAATTCAAGCATGATAAATTTTAAAGTTGTCATCAAGTAAAAGTTTAACTAGTAACAGTTAAAATCCCTTGACTTCAGAAAGTTATTCACAAAAATGAAGCACTTACCCAAATTAATAGATTATTCAGGCAATGCAGCATTCATTATAAAAGCACTGAGCTGTGTTTAGATTCAAGTCTTTACCTCTCCCAGCAGGAGGAGTCAGAGAAGTATTTTATAATAATACTTCATCTTTATGTAGTTTTAGATTGTGTAGTAGGATGGATTTTCCAGCAGAGGGAGAAGTACACTGTATTATTGGGAACTGAGCTATAATTTTGCAACCTCGAGTTTAATGAAAATTCCTAATACTTTGCTTAAAAGACATACTTATTTGATCTGACTGCTGTTATTTTGAAATGTCAATATATCTTTCTGCCAAATCTGTTATCAGTAATTTTTATGTAATCATAATTTTGGTGTTTTTAAAACCATAATCAAATAGCTAAATGCCTGTTTTATAAGTTTTTTTTCCACATCCATAATATTCTGGTCTAATGAGTTGTACTTCTTGGTGATTGCAGTGATAGATGTTTCTTAATTCTTAATTAAACTATGTTAAAATATGCGTTAAGGGACATATGTGTGATAACATTGTTTGTCTAGTCATTATCGGGGTAATCTATGGATAACAGCTGTAAAAAACCCAAACCAGCAAAACCCAGAGTGCTCAGTGCTAGAACAGCGTGTTACTGGAAGAGAAATGTGGATGCAGAGAACAGCATGTTCCAAATAAAGAGCAAGTCCCTTGATCTGCCAGACTTGGTGTATGTGTTTTGTCATCGCTGTTCTTCCTTTACTGGCCTCAGATTTGTTCTTTTCCTTGCTGCTTGCTCAGTGAAGCACTTTAGCCATGTGCTGTTACTGCTGGTTAATGATTTGTTGGCAATGTGTGGTGTAAAGAGTATGTTTTAGTCTGTGGAGCTACTGTGTGAAGCATTTTAGGTGCTATTTTATGAGAAAGAGTAGTGTCATCCCCAAAGACTTTTCAGCAATAGAGCATTTTGTTGCAGAACATGATAAATTTTGATCACTGCTGTCTCAGCAGTTTCAGCTTTGTTTTAAGAGACTGTCAGAGGGAGAGGTGGTGATGGAGGCTATTTAAGCTTTAGTGAGGCCACTTTTACACTCTGTAACAAAATTAACCAATATGGAAATAATTATTCTGCAATAACTACATCCTCTGTCCTTCTTGTGAAAGTGGCCATGTTCAGCAGCGAAACTAACAGCACTGGGAATATTACTGGATAACTTGTCCTCGGAGAGCAATTCATGTAACACTGTCAAATTACACAATGTCAGTGCAAGGTATTGAAGAACACATTACAATGACAAATTAGAAGTGCAAGGTCCTTTGAATAATGTAGTTCCTGTGAAGGTGGAAACTCATTTCAGAGTAGCTCTTGGGATTCACAGGCTATGTGGGATTTATGAATATGGCAGATATTTTGCTTTTCAAGTCTTGGAGGGGTCTGTAGCTCTGTATTAAGACTCTTGTTTATTTAAGATATGGACTTGCTTGTTCATACAGAATGGCAATATATCCCACTGCCCCCCTTCTACAGGGAATTTGCATATAGCACCTGTTTAGGTAATTCTAGGCCTTTGCAGGGATAAAGCACTGGGTAGTGTAGTAGCACTGAGCAAGTATTGGATTTCTGTGAGAGGGCACTCAAAACTTTCCTGATCAAACTGTGCTGGGGGCTGAGACTGAGCAAAATAAGATAAAAATCTGGATACATAAAAGGATTTAGGAGTCCAGTCCCAGACTATAGTCCTTAAAAAAAATCTCATTTGCTTCCCAAGCTTGGAACAATATGCTTGAAACCCAGAGAAATTCAATTTTTCTCAGTAATGTTTCTTAGGCATCCTTGATCACGTTTTTAGTTCAATGTTCTTGATAAAGCAAAGCAGTCTGGTGCCTATTTCTAGTGGTATCATTTGGGCCTTTTGAGGTTTATTTCACGATATATTCTCAGACTATACCCAACAGATCATGCTTCGCAGTGTTTTAGAAATATTTTCCTGGATAATAATTTCCCTAGTGAGTTAGCATTTGCTACACACACAAAACAAAGTAGGAAGAAACTATAGTGCAAGACTTCAACAATAATCTCGGTTTTCAGAAGGTGAAGTTTAGGCTGTTGGTATCTGCAATATGATGAAGCTTTGGGCAGTCCACCGTCCCAGACGTCCATGCTTACACAGCTTTTTAATTTGTAGCAGTACTCTTGGTCTGTTCCTTTCTCAAAGAAGAAGATACGTCATTGAATATTGTGAATTTAAGTTTATATTAACAAGTTTCAGGATTTTTCTGAAATGTTTGAGTGGTATTTATGAAGGCTTTTTTTCTTAGAAATGTACTGGAGTTTGGGACAGATGGGTTTTCTCAATGATTTAGATGTGTGTAAAGTGATGTGCTTTTTTTTCAGTGACTGGGTATTCTATTTCTTTCCTTTTAAAGCCTGATTCCATGGTAATGAGCATGAATTTGCTTTAGCAACATACATCTACCTCTACTGGCAAAATTAAATGAAACTTGGAACGTCAGCTCTTCACCTGTGTTCCACTGAAATCATATGAAATGGCCTCTTGCTTGTGATGGTGCTACAAAGCTGTAATTCTGCTGTGGTTCATTCCACAAGAGACCTGGATCATCAGAAGATTTAGCCTACCATGGTCTGAGTTCTAGGCATATTGCAAAAGCTAAAAATGGGCCAACTTGCATGATTTCTTCCTTTATTATGAATATTTCATGAGGAGCTGGTTTTGTTCAGTGGTTAGCAAATGGGTTGTTAAACAATTGGTACATTTTTATATTATATAAGCATTTATTTTAGTGTAGCACCAGACAAGCAATATCTGCAGTTAAGCTGAAGGATGTGTACAGTACTAAAATCCCTTTCTGTTTGAATTCTTGCTGGTATTTGCCAACTTATTTCAGAAAAAACCTGTATTGTTTTATGTAATGAAACAGCTGATTGAATTTTAATGACAATATCATCCTCAGTGTGTGGGCAGCTCATAGGATTGGTATAGGAAGTTGTACAGCTTTTTGGGTTCTGTGCTACAACATTGACTTGAAATGGTCTCCTGTGGAAAGTGGAGGTTTTTGTTAGTGGGCAAGTATAAAACTGAGCCACAAAATTGCTTTCGTCAACAACAGTATTTTGTTTTATTTAATTAAACTTTGGAGCCCTGTTTGAAATACTAGATCAATTTAAATATTTGACATGGTATTTTCATTCTTAGGCCATGCAGAATGGTTTTCTTTCTTTGGCCAGAAGCATTTGCTCTATTAACAAATAGTTTGATTGACTTGAAACTGGCTTTACCAGATTCTTTTTGTGCAGTGAGTTTTCTTCTGATTTCACTCAGCCTTCTCAGCAAGAGGGTAGACTCATGCAGAGTCAAGCTTGGCCTAAATGCTCTTTGGCAAGGCAGTTCTCTTTAGGACCCATCTGCACTACTGTAAATTTAAAGGGAAAGTAAAACAAAATGTGAAAACAGTGAAGTAGCAACCATTCTAGGGAAAACAAGAGGAAAGGAAGGAAGGAGGGGAGATGTACTTTTTAACATCCTTAGTGCTGCCTTAAATGTTTGGTAGGCCTTGCCAGGAAGTAGAAATGGCCTGAATGCCTTGATAATACTCAAAGAAGTTAGATAGCCCTGCCTCTCTGAACTACTTCTATTGTCTTCTTTGACCTCTGAGCTTTTATTTAAGCCCAGTAACTCATCCAGGGATTGTTGAGCTCATCATTAGCTCTCCCATTTTCCCTCTTTCATTACAGCACAACTTCACTAAATCTAGAATAAAATCCTGGTTCATCTGGTCGTACTGCATATGTTGGCATGCGTGGCAGGAGGTGGTTGTGTGTAAAGGTGTGACTGTGTTGTCACTCTCTTACCCTAATGTGCTATGCAGGTGAAAAATACTGAGGTCATGGTAAAGTTTTGTTATTCTTTATCAGGCATTACCTGGTTTCCTCAGAATTTTCAGTATGTTTCCATTATTGGTATTAAAATTGTTACAATTCAGTTAATTTCTTTAGTGTTACATTAATGTATCCAGGTTTACAGTTGTGGCTGGGAATGTTGCTGTGGTTTCATTTTGTAAATCTGCTTATATATGTTTGGTTTTGCTGCTTTCATTTCTTGCACAATATAGAACAATCTGCCACTATTTCTGCCTAGAGTCACACTGACTGCCAACCAATTAAACTCTGGCATTTTTATTCTAGTTAGCATCTGCATGTGTTATGTTTTGTGTACTTCATTTGTACATATAAATCTGTATTGTAGTGTGATCTAGAATTTTGTTAGGTATTTCGGCTTTTTAATATATGGAGAAATATAATTTCGAGCTTGATCTGCTGTGAGATGCAGTACCTGGCATTTGCATTTTGAAGTCTTGGCTAAAAAGGCATAATGAACATTTAGCCAAATGTCCACCAGTCACATCAAATACTGCTCCAGAGAGGTTACATGTAGCCTTTGCTGCCTCTGTTATCAGGAGACACAAAGACCTCTGACATTGCCAGACTGTCTGACTGCCAGCTGGCAGTGCAAACCCATCACCTCACTTCAAGTGAACTTCACTGTGCTTTATTAATGCTTTGTGCCTTCCCTTCTTCTCTGTTATGTAACTGATTTCACATCCTGCACAAAGGAAATGCACCCACAGGCACCTCCTTTTAAAAATGCATGGTATATAGCATAGTAATTCTGTAAATAATCCCAGGAAGAGTTTTCCCCTCTATTAATCTCCATTGCTGCTCTCCCAGAGGGAAAGTGAAGGGGAGGGCTGCAGAATGGAGAACAGATGCTCCCCTGCTCCCTCTGGGAAAGACCATGGCCTGGATGAAGGCAGTAAGGTCATGCTGGGCTGGAGGACCTCATGAAGTCCATGTTATTTTATTTAGACCTCGTCCTCTGCTCTTGTGTGCTGAGGGATTCTTGACATGACCACATATGGACTGGAAAGGGCTTATGCCATGTGCTAGTCTAGACTGAGTGCTAAGCAATTAAACAGCTCCCACCCAGTGTGATGCATTTGTGGGTACTTGGGATCAAAAGAATCTAATTTGGTATACGTATGGCTGTGGTGACTGCGACTTGTACTAACCTATCTGAATTATCTCGTGTCAGCCGTGTGGCAGCACGGAGCTCAAGCCAGGCTGCACACTCCATAACCAGTTTAATAGTCCATTTTCTTGCACTAGTTCTGCCCTTGCATGAGGCACTCGGCAATTGCAGAAACTGTGCTCTAGGTTTCTACCAAGCTACTACACGTGCTGGCTGTAGAAGTAGCTCTATGCCAGCCAGGGATTTCTTCTGTGCTAGAGGAATGCTCAGAGTTGAGAACCTTGAGCACGTTTCTAGCTGCTTTTTGCCATTTTGTGTAGGGTAAAAACTCTTGGAAGCAAATTGAGTCTTGTTCTCATGGGCTCTCATTGCAGCATTGTTGTGAGCAGAGCAATTTTTCTTTGTTTAAATTCAAACTAGACAAGATTTTACAGTAAGGGCAAGGTAAGTTTTTCAGTAGAATTGCTTGGTCATATTTTTAATGGGTTATTTCACTCTTGCATGTGGTTGAATAGGTATTAAAAGCTAGGAGATATTAAAGTATGAATGATTTTGACTGAAAGAGCAGTGTTAGGGGCAGGTTATCAAGTTTTATTCCTCAAAAAAAGGATTAACATTCTGAGAAAAGCTAGACATGATCACAGTGATAAAAATGTGTTTGCTGGTGCAAAACTTTCTGTATCAGTTACTCTTGCAAGTTTTCTATCCTTAGTGTGCTGGAGTACATCTGCAATAACCTCTTTCTGCAGTTTCTTCATAAAAGCTGTGAGTGTACTATACATGGGATAGGAGGAAGGAGATGTCAGATAAGTTTAAAATATGAGAAACTTTTTTTTGCATGTGTGTTTCCCTCACTGACCTAATGCTTTTGGTTAGTGAGCATATTAGTACTAATCAGTTGTCTAGTGCACTAGTTACCATGTGAAAGTGTTCACACATTGCATATGACAAAATAAAGATACATTAATCTAATATGCCTTTGAAATACCAGCGATTGGGATTTAGGTTGAATTGTCTCTGAAGTAGCAACTTTCTCCCTGGTACTTGTTGCAAAATAAACTTGTGTAGTTTCCTATTTTTGTGAGTGCCTATTCCTTATCCAGCTGAGGGGGAATATCTCTGAATCAAATTGGATTGCTCTTCCTCTTGTTCCTCAGTTAACATTTAAAGAAGAAAAGAGAAACAAGTGATGAGTGAAGGAAAAAAATGTGGGAGAGAGGTGAATAAAGATGAAAACCAGTTTGCTTATGAGAAATGGACTGCTTCAGTTCATTTCTCACTGGCACCTCAGAAAGCAGGTCTTCTGGGGCCTTGGTTTTTCTCTTGGGCTTATATGAAGTTCACAGGCTGAATGCTTAACTAGTGTAAATCAGCACAGTGCTGCTGGAGGCAGGAAATGTGGCTGAGGAGCTGCTCATGGAGGAATTATTCTGATGCATATGTGGTGTAAGATGAAAATGATGTGTGCCTTTATTTAGATCAGGTCCTTGAACAAGGATGGACAACAGACGAATAATGTTCTCAGTAGTGCCTTGGCCTGAAGGACAATGCAAGTGATCAAAAGAGCAGAAAGATGGAAGTAGAAGCAGGCAATAAATGGGGTAGAATCACTAAGCAAGAAACACTTTGATGTAGGCAATCAAAACCTTAAGGTAAATTACAGTTAATATAAAGGAGCTGGAAATGCCTGGCAGTGTTGTTAAAGGAGCTGGAAATGCCTGGCAATGTCTCTCTGAGGCAGCTGGTCTTTTGCTTATCCCATAGCTTGTAATGTAACCTGCCTCTCTTGAAAAAATATTCCCCACACAATTATGTATAACAAACCAATTTTCATAGAACAAGATCTACATTTCAAGTGCATCTGAAGGGCTAACTGTGCTGTTTGAATGTATTTAAATGATCCTTCATCTATAATTTATGTGCATTGCTTGAGTCAGGTAGGTATTGATTACCATTCTATTGGATGTCAGCTCATTCTCTCCAGAGATGCATGGAGCAAAGCAGAGAGCTGGTCCTTCTGTTAGAGCTCTATTAAGCTGTAATGATTTGCAGTCTTCCATACCACAGAACCTGTGTAAGGTCACGGAACCCAGGACTAGAGTGGGCTGACCTGTGCAGTCTGGAGTTTGGCCTCTTTCTGGAAATGCTTTGCTGTTTCTTTTCACATAGCATGGCCACTCAGACCTGTAGGGGGATTTTGCTCCAGAAATTCAGATGTTGTTCTTACCTGTGTTACTCAAAGGTTTTAGTGTGGGCCGCTACTCCTTGGAGTTCTGGACTGCAGTATCTACCCATATCTGGCTAGGCAGGTTTATGACCTGCATCATGTTTTTTAAAGAATCATAGCACGCACATCCTTTCCTCTCCCCTTCCTGGGTTAGTCCTGAGATGCAAAATCAACAGCCTTAGGCTGGGGTTTTTTCCTTCTTTTTTCTTCATAGGTAGGGAAGCTTAAATGTCTTCGAGACATCATTTGTTTGCAAAAGTTGCTGTGTCTGTAGTTACTACTGGTCCTTATGGTTACTTCTGGTCCTTATTATGTGCCGTAGCTCTGCAGGGCCTAAATGAATATCAGAGATCCAATGTGCAAAATTGTGTATAAACACAAAACAAAACTCAGCTGATTAGCTCTAACAACTTTGCTCTCTGGATAGAATGCCAAGCTGACATGGAACTCTTCCTGAAATGCCACAAACCAGTGTGTTGCCAGCTGAATATAATCAATACTATATAACCTGTAGCTGTGGAGGGTGACTGCAGTTAGTTTTGTCTGCATTGTTCTGAGTATCCATCACCCAAGGAACCAAGCTGAGCCTTGTGTGGTTACACGTGTGCCAAAAGTGAAAGGGGGGATTATGACAGAAATTCTGGAGCGTGCAGTAGTTGTCCATGTACCATTAGACCAGGGACGCAACACTTTTGGGTGGCTTTTTATACCCTTTAGCCAATCTAGATAAACATCTCCGGACCACGTGAAGGAGGTTTCCCTCGCAGTGGGAAGCTGTGCAGGGGATGCACCTTGCAGAGCTGGGCAGGACCTGTTCCCTGAGTGCAGCACAGCAGCGATGTTCTCCTGCAGGGTGGGGCTGTGCTCTGCTGTGTAGGGAGGGTACTGCTCGCATCAGCTCCCACACAGATGTATCCCTTACTCCCCGCTCCTCACTGCAATGAGTCCATTACGAAATTTTTCGTACAGAGCTTGTCAGGTAAGAAAAGCAGGTTTTGTCAGGCATTTGTGAGCGCTTTGTGCTTTCCACGGATGTGAAGTATCTCAAGTGCTGAGTCATGTCACTTGGTAGCTCAGTACAATTAGAGTTAATTTTGTTTTGCCTCCAGTCGTGACTGCCACCCTGAAAAGAAAGCTTGGATTAAAAGAATTTTTCAAAAACATATCCAGAGGGAACAAATACCACTGATTAACTTAATAGGTGAATGAGCATCATTGCGCTACAGAAATATACCTCTAAATTGGATTCTTGGTGCTAGAAATCCAAGGGAAGGAGCTTGACAATGACAGAGAATTTCTCTGTGTGGTTTATTTGTAGATGATGAAGCAGTTGAGGGGTTTGTTTGTTTTTTTTTTTTGTTTTGGACAGGGTGGTTTGTTGATTTTGATGTGATGGTTTGGTTTTTTTGGGGGCAGGGTTTCAGGTTTTTTTTGTTGGGCATTTCAAAAAAAATTATCCTTTTCTGAAAATAAGGAAAGCCTGGGTACTTTTATTCACTTTTTATTCAATTTAGGATTTAGATATTCAAAGTTGAACGACTTATTTAAAATGAAACAGAATCAGTGTAAGGAGCTGCATGTAGGTGGGGAAAATGCCAATTTTTCTTTGGTGCCATTTTTGATGTTTCTGAGACCCACATCATACCCTGCAGCATGCTGACTAGGACTGGTTTTGTGTTAAAGTTCCTCTTCTGTCTCGTGCCACTGTATTTTGCACCAGGCAGCAGAGCCCATGCTCTGACTTTCCTGGGCCTATTTGAGAACACACCCAAGGATGCCACATGCAGGTTTCCAGTGTCAGCCTGTGCTCTGTGTACAGCTGGATAACGTGTGCACTGAGATCATGCTTCTGGCAATAAAAGGATCATCTTTGTAGAAAAAAAGCTCTAACTTCTTATACTTGCTCACTTGGTGGCTTCCTACGACAAAGGGATGCTTAATTTCTGTGTTTCAGAAGGCTTCTAGGTGGGTAGCAAGCAAGTGCATGTCCCGTGTGTCCTGATATTGGCATAGGAAGCATTAAGTAAAACAGACAGACCATTATGGGGTAAGGTACTAAGTTAAAATCTGACTTCTGAACTTATATCCTTTACCACACCTAGCCTTTCACATCCTGTAAACAGTAAATTATATGCACTGGGACATGTTATAATTTCAGAGATAGGTTGTCTCCACTTCAAATAGCTGTTACTTTTTTTTTCCCCAGATATGACTGTAAATATCTGAATGATACAGAAATTTTTGTTTCTGGTGCACTATACTGAGGTATCCCTGCTTGTTACTGTGATAACCAAACCCTTTATTTCATGCCTAAACTACACCTGGGACTACTCACATGAGAAATGCTAACACAGTTCTAACTTGTTCGAGATTTGCCCTTGACTTTTTGTTGTACATCTACAGGCATTTTTCTCTGCTTCAGAGAACTCAGGCAAGTGGCTTCTAGAAATCAAAGTTATTTTTTTTCCCTTTCACACTAAGCTTTTGGGATAATATACATTCTACTTGTGGAAATCCAGTGAAGAATTCCTTTTCTTGCTGTATAAGTTTTATCTGCAACCTACCTGAGAAAAGATGTATGTTGATAATTTCTGGTATTTCTGCACCAGTAAACACTCTAGTTAATGTTGCAAACACTCTTTTATTAAAGTCTTCTTTTTATCCCATCAGCTACATTTTTAAAAAATTCTACCATCTCAAAACTGTCATCATTAGTCTCAGCTCAAAAGTTCTAAGGAAGGTTTCAATTAAATGCAGTCAGCTATTATGCATCTGGGAGGAGAATATAAAATTTCAGTTACTTTTGTTTTGCCCACAATCACTTGGAAATGGTTACTTATGTACTTGAACTCTGGTAAAGCAGGATTTACACACGCAGAGCTGTTCATCCTTTCAAAGCTTAGAGTTGGATTTTCTTTCCTCTTATCATAATCAACAAAAACTAAACTAACATAAAATCCTATCCACTTGCTTGCCCCATTTCAGAAGCATTGTTATGGAATGGTAAATGGCTTGTACTTTCTATTGTATGGGTGAATTAGAAAGACATTCTGATGTATATCAATTTATTTTTTTCATAGTGTCCTACTAAGTTAGTATTTTTAAGACAGGAGGTCTTATACTTTATTATGTTTTCCATGATTTCCTGACATTTCAGTAGTAATGGCTCAAGAGAAGATACACCTGGGATACTGCTCTGGGATACTTTATGTCTTTTTGCTCACATTTCCTGACACAGAAGCAGACAAAGTATTGTATTTTTAAATTTAATTTTTTTTTTCCTGATAGTCACAGCTTAGTACTCATTGCAACATCCTGTAATTACAATCAAGATCTCATATTTGTATTTGTAATGAATAAATCTGATGTTTTGGCACTTGATGGAAAGATAGAAATGGAACTAGGGGCAAAGCTGTCTTCAAAACCTTTGGGTAAGCTCATAATATTCTAAAATTTTTAATTTTTTTTTTTCTTGAAAACACTATGATTCATATTAAACTTTGAGTTTAATATGGAAGTAACATTTTTTTCAGCCTTACTCTAGTTTGGGAAATTTTTCAGTTCTGCCCTCTTTTGGTGGGGAAGCAAAAATGGCAAGTTTTGATAAAGCGTTTTTGTAGCACTAATGTGGAGAAAATAGGTATTCCGTAATTTGTTGGAGTTACTTCACCCATAATACAACTACAGAATTCATAATCCTTGGACTTTACAAAGGTCACATTAGTATTTAAGCTCTTTCAGTGGTATATTGGGAAGACAACAAGTGGAAGGTTGATTAACTTTATGATTTTTTTAACATGCTTTCCCTTCATTTTTAGTATAAGGCCAGTGATGATTATAGTGAAGTATTCCATTATCTGCTTTAAAGTTAGTGCTATTTACTTTATTGTCAGTGTTGGTTTTTTTAAGAAAGTGAGTTTGCAGTAAATATTAAAGCCTTTAGTTCATCTTGAACACTTGTGAACGTTTTTAATATATAATGTATGCCTATATAACAAATACACCTGCTTTAAATCTGGCAATGTCTTCTATGGCACCCAAAACTTTTTCTGCAAGAATGGCCTGGTACTCAGCTGAGTGAAGGAACCTATGTGAATCTCTGCAACATATGACATATACCTTGTTAAGAACAGCTGAGGCACCTTCTTTAGATCCTGAAGGCTAAACCTGTTTGCAGAGCAGATCTTCCCCCTTCTCAGCTCCTCTCTGCCTCTTTCTTTGCTTTATGTCATGGTCCGTCGGTATCTTCAGTGATGGCAATATTTTTAACTAATCTGAGCATGGCCCTGCGTTCAATTTTCAGTGCCCTAAACTCTCAAATCTCTTTTAATTAATTGCTGTCCTTGGGCTGATAAGTGACAGCAAATATTCCCTATGTGTCCTTTCCTGAGTGCCAGCACTGTGTTTCCCCAAGACTTTCTGGATAAATCTGCCAAGTGGCCAAAGCAGTCAGTGCTGGCCACGTGCTCAGCTGTGACTCCTGAGGGAGCAGGACTTTTCCTTCCTTGGTGCTGCTGCAGCCCTGAGTGAACCAAAGGCCACTGGGTACTGGACTGGCCAGGCAAACTTTCTCAGTGCATCCACTCAGCTGCCAAACGTTACAAACACTGCGCCCTGCCCAGCTAAAAATGCATGGACTTGGCCCTTTTTTTGTTTAAAAGAGAGGCAATGCCTTCTCACTGCTAAGCTTTGAGCTTCAGTTCGTGTAAATAACAATTCTCTTGGTTCACAGTGTTTGCATGTGTTTCTTCTTTTGCCTCAGAACTATGAGAAGTGATGCTATTGGCAGTTTCATGTCATTCCTGCTCTCTATATTTTAGGGTTCCCTGATACATCTTGACTCGCAAAAATGAAATTGTACTTCATTAATCTGTGACTTTCAAAAGAATCTACATTTCAAGAACACCTAAAAAGAGTGTTTTCAGATGCAGTACATTTCTGCAGATCAGACAGTCCACAGCTCTACTGAAATCGCTCCCACGTGCTGCGATGGGAGCAGGTGTTTCTCTCATCATTCAAAGCCACCCACTTGACATCTGATTTCCAGATGCTCTTAAATGGTACCTTGTGACAGTCTATTTTTTGCAGTCCTGCTTATGTTCTTATCTTTTGTTCACTGTTTTCAGGGCAGATATTAGTTTCCTCTTACAAAAAAGAAAGAAAAAGAAAATGGGTTTGAAACGAGCTCACACACATTTTTAGAATGTTATAGGATGTCCATGACAATATTTACATCAGGCTGCAACTTTTGAAGCTTATTTCTGTGACTGCAAGTGATTATACTCATGGGGTGGGCATCTCAGCAGTGCTTATCTGCAAGGTTTTGATTTCATCTGTCCGATTAGCACTGTTTATTTTTTCTCCTGGCACCCTGTTACTTTTCAGGCTTTCACCTGTATTTGTCCTCTTATATGTCCCTAATTTCTCTCAATTTTCTTGACATCTACAGCAGGTGTTTTTGGCCTGAATGCTCCTCAACACCTGCTACCTTCTTGCTGATTCCCTTTTAATACATATCTCAACTGCTACATATTATGGGGGGAATAAGGTAGTTGTTTATATGTTATGTGAAAAGTTGTTGTGGGTTTTTTTTTTAATAGACAAGCTAATCTTCCAGTGGAAAAATAATAGATTTCTTTCCCCACCTCATTTTCACCATTTTTTTTCCCTTTGTCTTTTTTTTCCCTGTGTGTGTGTGTGTGAAAACACCCCAAAGCTTTCCTTTTTTATCCTAGTAAATAAATGGGAAATAACCAATGAGAAATAAGATAGGATGCTGAGAAAGACTCTCTTACTTTCTTCTGCAGGAATGAAACGTCAGTATTATTTTGTTTTACATTTTCTGGTTTAAGAGATAAGATGTAAAATATACAAGTTTTTGAAATGCCTTTTTTCTTGCATTGCAGTAGGTGAAGGTGCAAAAACATGAGACACTGGTTTTCTATCTGCTTCACCAAAAATAAAGAATACAAACATGTAACACTGGGAGGGTTATACTACCCTGAGATTCTGAATATATAGTTGTACCTCTGTGAAGCAATAAGATATCAAAAGAAAGTTACTGCAGGTTCTAGACATGGCAGTAATGTTGTGTCAGTGACGGCCTAGGATTTAAGAATTGCAGTGTTCATAGCGACAGATAAAGTCTTTTATGAGATCAGTAGAATATTTTCCTTTCCAGCCTCTCATGACCGATCTAATAAAAGATAGCTTGTTATTACAAGTCTCTGGACTTAGGCCTTTTTCCAGGACTTTTTTTCCATCAACCTCCCTCATTCAACATGTGTCACGAACCCTTTCTCTCAGAGCAGTGTTTTTCAGAGAAAGAGTAATGATGGCTCCCACTGACTTCAGTGAAAACAGTTTATGTCCATCACTTCTGAAAAGCAGATCTGTCCCTTCTGTCCCAGGCTGATCACATGAAAGCCCAGACCTTGTTCTCCTCAGTTTGAGAAGAATTATGACATTCCCCTCTATTGGAAAGATTCCATCTCAGAGGAATTTCATCAACCACCCCACCTCCCCATCCCCTGTGATACCCTCAAGCTATGAATCTGTCTTTCTCAAATAGAGAATGGGGTCAGTCTGTTCCAAGATAAACTTGATCTGATGTTAATTGTAATGATAAATTTATTGAAATAATTGCATCCATTTTCAGTTTATTTAATTTCAGACTTCTGACTTCTGGATCCTTTGGCTTTGGGGGCCATTTGCTTGTTTGAAGCTGGGATATATAAAAATAGCTGCAATCACAAAAAAAAATTTCTTATTTACTTAAAAAAATTGCTTTTACATTCTATTCACTTGGCTTTCTTTTGTTTACTGAAGCCTGCAAAAATCCTTTGAATAGTAAATCTGTAATCCTTTTTCTTTCAAAGTTAGCAGACATATGAGATAGTAGTTTCAACAATCGATGATGAGGAGGAATCATTAAAGGTCTGTTCCTAAAGAATAATTTCATGGTATGTAGACTTTTTCTTAAAGCTAAAACAAAACCAAAAACAAGCAAAAAAAAAAAGAGAGAGAGAGAAAAGCAATAGTTTTAGAAAAACCCAACCTCTGCTCCCCAAACCAAAGCTGGCAATGGGGAGATGGACACCTTTTATTTTTATTTGGCACAACCAGCTCTGTGCAAACCTGGATACAGAGTTTTTTGTGCCCTCTCTTTTCTCACAGGGAGTATTATGATTCACAACAATAGATTTACTACTAGTACAGTAGCAGAGAGAAATAAATGAAAAAATTATGGGAAATATCTGCATCATAACAGTGTTACGGTTTGAGCAACCTGTCTGACTGGTACCCGTGTGTTAAATAAACATTTGTCTCCTGAATGTTTACAAAGAAATAACGTGGCTGATTTATTTTGTGAAGCCACTGTGGTTGCTCTACCTTGTCATCAGAATCCTCATGGACATGCAATACTAGGTCATAAATGAAGAGTGTTTTCTGATGGGTCTTGAAGGAAAACATAACAAACAAAAAACCCAACAGTGTGTGATTTGCACCCTTGGAAGTTCTAAACTCTGAGAGATGTCATTTAAAAATATTTCCTGTTTTCTCTTAGTCTCAATACGTCAGGCTCAGCTAAACGAAGAACTAAATTAAAACTGTCATTTCAGCTCATAAATAACAGATGTCTCACCCATTTAATTATTTATAGTCTTGAATCTTTCAAAAATGAAAATGGCTATACACATTTTTAATGTAGTTCTTGGTAATTTGCTGCATGAATGATAAGATTCCAGATAATCCCAGCACACAAACATGAAAAATAAAACTTTGACTGACTTGCTTATCTTATGTGACTGCTTCTTCAATCCCCTGTGACTTTTTTAAAATTAAAATTTAAGTGAAATCTAATCACAACAAAATGATGTTCATACACTTGCATTAATAATTTATCTGCTAGAGATCACAGTGAAGGTAGTATGGACATTAGAGATTCATTTGCTGCCTGAAAATCAATATTTTCTCTTTTTGCTAAGATTTATCTTTTCATCTCTGTGAACTGTGTTTGGATGGATCACAAGTCTGAAATAACAATGGTGAAAGAATTCTAGACTATGCCAACAATAAAAAACCAATACCCTACCCCCAGGAAAACCACCAAACCCACTCTCCTGCATTCCTTGGCTAATGATAAAATTATGTCACTTGCCTTAATGATTTCTTCTCTTTTTATGAACATAGCTAATCTAGTGAAGGATGAACTTAGTGGGTTAACAAATATTCCCTGGCACAGCATAGTGTGCTGTGTGTGAGCTGAAAGGAAATAGATGGGTGTGGAGTGACTACAAAAAGTGCAGCCTGGGTGCTGTGAGGAAGGTGGGATTGCCAAGGACAGGAGAAAGATGTCAAGTCAATGAGCTGGGGAGAGCTGCTGGGCCTGGCTTGTTGATGTAAAAAACAGTTTATGTTTTCAATATGAGTGACTGGAATACCCGCATAAACTGATTAAGACTTCCTTGGTGCTTTATCAGCTGAACCAATATTGGTGAATAAATGTATAAAAGCATCTTTATGCATGTCAGGTGACAGAGCCAGAAAAATCAATCTTTTACAAACACCACCCATCCAAACTTGGCTTCCAGCTCAGTGGGTTTTGTAAATATTATGTCAACATGATACTGCATAACAAAGGTAAAATTATTTATTGGAATCCATCTTCTCAGCTGCAGGTAAATCTAACTGGCTTTTGTAATTGAAGAATGACAAATCAGGATTACAAACAGATTTCTGTTCTCAGAAATGTTTGTGTAAGGATTGACAAAGGTAAGTAAAATAATGATTTAAAAAATCTGATTCAATTTGTGGCAGTGTCCCTTTAATGATGTTTTGCACTAGTGCAGAATTACATATTGCAGCTTTTTACTAGACACTGCCCTTTGCAACTTTCTGGAAAATATTTTCCATCATTTTGACATTTCATTTAAAATGAAATATAGAAGATATTAGAAATTCATGTTCATGACAGGTATTATTTGTTTGACTTTGAAATATACAGAGAACACACATTAATGCACAGTGACTGAAGTGTTACAGGGGTGTGCGTTTGCATATTCATGGAACTCTTCTTTACTCCACAAGAAAGTGTTGCGGAATCAGAAGAAGACTGACCTTTTATAGAACTAAAAATATGTGTGTGCAACAAGGAATAATTTAAAAAGGGGCCAGCTAAAATAACCTCCTTCCCTATATGTACATGTGTGTATAACCAAGAAAGAATGTTATTCTTCCTTGCAAAGGTGCACAATTCCACTGTTTTCTATGTTGCTTCTGTTTACGCATTCAGCACAGAATTTCTTATCCAAACTGTTTTGTCATACAGGTCTAACTACTGTTTTTGTAGTTCCACTTAGGGAATATGAAGGTATTATACATCTGGGCTGGAAAAGGGATCACTTTCAGTTTATACTGAAGTATAAGCTCAGGGTTACTAAGGTGGAAGTTTCTGTTGACTTTTGTCCATTTTTTAAAAAATTATTTGAGAAAGTTTATTTGGTTAGGAGTCCTTTTAACATGGGACAAGTTATATTTCTTTTATACTAGAGAGGAAACAGGTACACAGGAGTTCTTATTAAAAATGCACCTATGTATATACATATATAATCAGAGCAGCAAATAAGTTGGTTGAAACTGTTATGAGTGTAAATGAGTTTTGATTGACAACTCCTGTTTGTTGATCAGTGGAAATAAAAATCCATCTGAATTCGAACTGACTATTTCCTTCCTTTATGGTTTAACTGCTGTGTGAACAGCTACTCTTCACGGTTTTTGTGACCTGATCAACTGTTTTACAAATACAACACACGTTGCAGGGTAGTGAGAGGCATTTTAATCTTTCCCTTTCTTCATATCAAACATTTTATAAAGACTATATTGATACCGAGGAATTTATTTTGATTTATGCTTCTTCTGAGGCGGAGTTTGTAAAAAATTTGTACTGAACCTTGAGCTCAGCTGAGTTCCACAGGTACAGGGTCACAGACTTTAGTGTATAATTGTAAAGCTTTCATAATTCCTACGCTGAGCTTGCACCTGTGAGTGTGGAGTAGCATCTGTAGTCTTTGTAAAACTTAGAGTGGGAAGTTTGTTGATACAGCTGGAAGCATCATAGGCTTTCCTCTGCTGAGGTGTTACTACTTTTTCCTCCTGAAACTCTCATCTATTGAAGGGGAAATTCTAATTATAATTGATCAGCACTTTAAAAAAAATCTGTTTTTCTTTAACTATTAATACTGGAACGTTGTTAGTTGCCGGAAAATGTACAAGACTTTGTTTATGTTGGGAATTGACTCAACCTGGTGACACTTCTCATTCTTTGGTCCTAAAAATGTCTATTTGATCACAGTGATTGCCATATTATTAATGAGGGCCAGGTTTCATTCCACTCTGTGTATCTGCTTTTGCAGTCATTGCAAGTGAACACGAATATAAAAAAAGTCAATTATTAACTGTGTATGTGGAATCACTGAATTTACATGTGCAGTTGTAGAGGTAGGAAATACCCAGCTTTTGGTAATGTAGGTAACATTTGTTGGTGATGTGCATCACAGGAGAGACTACATGAACTAATGCAGAATAACTGACTATATCATTACAAGGTTGTAAAATCTTTCTCAAACAGGCTTAGTAAGTAGATATCTTTTTAACTGGGATATACATTTTAAAATGTTTGATGGAGTAGGAACTGGACTGTTTCCCAGCCTGACTGTTACCATCTGGAACTGATGTCTGTCTTTAGCTCTGACATCATATTTGTAGGGTCCCCAAGAACTGCTGAATAAAACAAAGAGAGTAAGTAGCGAAGGGATAGGCTTGTACATATTCATCATCTGTCTGATATGTTGGTAGAAGTCAAAGATAAAAAATATATTCAGTGAATTGGCAACAAACACCCATAGACCAAACTACCTGATTAAGTCAATAATCCCTTCTCAGTCTGAAGCTTATCAGGCTTGTATGATTGTATTATTTTGTTCAAATTTGAATAATATAATTTTCCAACTTTCCTTTGATATTTCCCCCATAACTTTAGTTTCCAGTTACAATTGTCACAGACCTTACACTTTTGAAAGCCAGGGCTGGATTTTTTCTCAGGGGAGATGGTTTGTGATCAAGAGCAGCTGATTATGTACTCTCCCCACATGCATCAGCATGTTGATTATGTGAAATCTCATGAAGAATTACAGTCAATGCCAATCACTGTCTAGCTGAAGGTCAAATTTTACATTCCTCTACTGATGTCATTGGGCTTTTTTTTTCTATAGTAATCTATAAACCATGTAAGGAAACCTTGAATAAATGTTCTTAACAAAATGTATTTATGCTTTCAACTACTGTTTTGGCATGCAAAACCAGAGTTCTGTTCTTGTTCAGCATGCTACTTCTATAATGTTTATTGATAACCGAGAAATGAAACACTGAGAAGAGCCCCAGGGCAAGGAATGTTTAAAGCTGGAGTGGTGCTCAGCTATTAGGCCTGTTTTGTGCAAGGTTTCCACGCAGAGGGATGTATCTACGCTCAGTGCAATTCCCATGTCATTATTCACATTCATTGTTGACTGCTTCTGCTATTCTAGCATCTGGATGGTGTCACCAGATGCTAGAATGTTGCTTTGAGGGGTTAATGCCATGTTTGTGCCTTAAAGGTCCCAGGAGCTCAGCTCACTGGCTCAAAAGAGATTGGCCAGGAAAAGTATATAGTCCAAACAATCTTAATCGGTGCTATGCGTTTTCTGATGTATTTAATTTACATTTAACATATATCATATATGTGATGCCTGCATGTTAATTGCAGACAGGTTATCTTACATTAATATTGTTTAATATGGGAGTCTATAAATGTAGGATAGAAAGATTTCCCTCTAATACTTTAGTTCTGCTAATTTGAAATAAAAAGCTGCTCTGTCCCCAGCCCCTTCCCGGTTATCACCTGCTTAAGGTTTAAACTTTCACTTCCAGATTCTAATATAATAATATCTACCAGTTTTCAGAATACAAAATAGGTAGTAAATCAATTTTGCCCTTTTTTTCATAATGTTAGAGAAACCCCTCTGTGTCTACATGGCAGAAGTGCAACATTTTCCCTGGCAAGACAGATATGCTTTTATTTTGCTTTCTGTCCTCAAGTACAGCTGTGTACAATGGGAAGCTCACTTAAAGGGCTGGCTGGAAGTGTTTTCCTAACAAGATTTCATAAGGTTAAATCCTTTGTACTCTGTCTCTGCACCTATAGGGACATACACATCAAGGGAACTGGATGCAAAAGGTAACAATCAATGTTTGCAGTGGGATATGGTGAATTCAGCAACTTGGAGAGTAGGGCTGAATAAAGATTGTTATGCGTGGTACTGTCATGGTATCAACATGTCTCAGAAATGGAATTTTATTTCAGCCTTTGTCTTCCCTTAGATGAGATGTATACATGAAAGGGATTGGAATGACTTGACTGGTATTTCTCTAGCAGATCATTGACATATATTTTTGTGTTGGATACTTTAGTGTTGCTAACAAGGAAGAAGCTTGGAGTATCTGAAATATTTCCTTTGAAATTGCACTTAGTGGAAGAATGGAGTTTTATTATTTTGTATTTTTAGATAATTTTCAGTATGTGCTGGAAGTAAACTTTAAAAAAACAAAAAGGAAAAGTATAGATGCTCTGTAAGCTTTTCTTTTAATGCAAACCTGAAGTTTAATTGAATTTTTACTGCTGCTCTAATGTACTGAAATTGTGTGTTGGATAGTTTTTCCATCCATGGTAGATTTTATTCCTCAGGTTTCCATATGAGCTCAGTTGATAAGAACATGGTGCTTATAACATCAAGGTCATGGATTCAACCCCTGTAAGGGCTGCTCCCTTAAGAGTTGCACTTGATGATCCTTGTGGGTCCCTTCCAACTCAGAATATTCTGTGATCAGATTCCCAGTCATTAATTCCCTTTATTAGAAGGGAAAGTGGTGTATTAAGGGAGGCAAAATCCATCTGGAGGTACCTGTTCATATTTACTCACACATCCCCACAGTACCTGTAGTACACCAGCGGTGATGCTCTCATAAATAGTTTTCCAGTGCTCAGCAGTAGAGATGAGAAGGTATTTTGCTGAACAGTCAAGATTTCATGAAGGGACATTTTCTTACAAATTCTGTGTTTACCAGATCTTGTGGTATTGCTTAAAGACATGGTGAGAGAAATAGTTACGTATTTTTTATGGGACTAAAGTCCCCAGAAATACAGATTCTGTTCTGTGTCGGCCAGATTAAACCCAAAACTGTTTTCCTGAAATTTTATAAGTAAATTTGGAATTTACCAACAGAAAACATGTATACACTTACAGAGGCTTTTCCTGATGAGATTTATGCCAGTGTGATTCTTAGCATTGAATTTATTTTCAGTGCAGAATCTCTTTTCTTGTTAATATTTAATTGTGGTATGAAAGGAAGGCAGAAATAGTATTCCTCATTTATTAAGTTGTATGGTCAAATTGATGCCATTCTAAGAGAGATGGCATTTCTCAATTTCTTGATTTGCATAATTTAGATATAAAAAGTCAATGTGCTAAAGAGTATGGTCCCTTAGTGTGGTCTCTTTGGGACTGCTCCACCCCAGTGTCAGTCAGCAGGATGACAGATATGTCTGATCAGTCCAGAAATGGGGATTCAGGATTATGGATTTCTTTCAATATAACCATTCCCAGGATTACATGATACCCAGCCCCAGTATCATAGCTTCACAATTTGAAAAATTAGATTTGAATTCTTAATCTTGGTATACAGACAGTATTGTTGAAATAATTATTTTCTTGACCTGGAGACATATCCAAGGCCACAGCTGGAGGAACTAATATCTTTAAGAAAAGCATAAGGAAGAAAATAAAAATGAAGACAAAACTTTAAAAAATTCCAGCATATGTGAGAATGTTCACAGTATGTTTCAATTTTAACTTGAATTTTGCATATATTATTTGTGTAATGTATTTGACTATAATAGAACAAAATCTAATGCTTTATCTTGGCCTGAACAGACAAATATATTTTGCTGGATGAGATAATGAAATTTTTCTGCATGTCTAGTGATTTTCATTTTTCAATGCATGCAATAAATTTGGTGGGAAGCTCTCATGTGTTTTTTGAGACATGACAATAATCTTTCACTTTTGTAAATGAGACTGCCTGGCTCATGAAGGTGATCTGGGTCAGCCAGACTCATTGTACCTCTGCACCCCGGCTTGGGAAAGCTCTGCAGAAAGGATATCAGTCTCAGCCTGAGTTAAGCTTCTCTGAGTCCCCACCCATAGAAAATTTACCAATTTTCAAGCACCTCTGCATTATTCACTTAGGTCCATGTCTACCAGGGTCATACCCTTCCTCGCACAGGTATTTTTGTTGTTAAGCAATAATGTGTGCAAACCTGCTTCACAATAACGGCCCAGATTTTGTCCACCTTATCCATTTTCCTTGTGTAAGTTTTCTTTGTTCCTTTATGGGGCTTGTTTAGATTCATATTAAGTAGAACTTTATTTTTCTGTGGGTTTTTTTTTTTCATTATTAAAGGGAATTGTTTTATCAGGGCATATCAATAAAATATTTTGTACAAGCTTCTGAAAAAATCAAACTGTGAATATGCAGTGAATATACTCTTTTACAGAATTAAGCAAGTCACAATAAAAATATAATTTGCCTGTTAGGTAAAAAAGAAGATCAAAATATAGAAGTAGGAACAGTCTATGCATAGTACGCCTGTAAGCAATTCAATGAGACAGTTGAATTGTTCAGTAAGTTATTCCATCAAAAATTATTTCTTTGTTGGAATTTAAAATTGCTGCTTCTGTACTGTAATTGAACATGCATATACCTTGTGGCTTTATAAGTGTACTCATCAATTCAACTTAAAAGAAAGAGATTATGGCAGATGGCAAATCAAAGGCTCCCAGTGATATTCCAGTATTACTCACAGAAGATGGGAAAGACGAGAAAAATGTCACTAGGTCAGACCAAAGATCTATCTAGTCCAGTAGCAGATTTTTACAGAAAAAGTATTGAAAGACCCTTTTGAGGAAAGGGTCATTTTATATTCCTACAGCTTATAGCAATCAATAGTTTAAGGACTTCTAAGTCAAAAGTTCTATCCTAACTGTCATATCAAATATCCAATGATAGACCTATCCTTCAGGAATTTGTCTAAACCTTTTTCAAGACTCTTACAGTTTAGCCTTTGCTACACCTGTGGCATAGATGCAATTTTTCACATTTCAGTTGCATGTTGCATGAAGAAATATTTCTTTTGGTATGTTCTGTGCTTAATACCTGGTGATACATCCCCACAGTCCTGTTTGTGCTGTCTGTGCTCGTTTCCCCACCCTGCTCCAGTGTGAGCCAGCCTGGCACTTGCTGGGGGAATCCATGTGCTGAACCAACCGTGGTGAACATTTAAGCCTCACTTTCATCATGGGTGAAGTCTTGCTGAGCAACTTTTCTCAATCTTTGTAGATATACCCGTTGTTGCTGGGTTGTGACACTGATCTTCATTGGGATTATTAAGGATGAAGGTCTGAAGATTCTGAGATTGTGAAAACAGTGTCTGTGATTTGCATCTTGTTCAATATGCATAACTCTCCTGCTTTAAAAACTATAAGCTGAATATTTGCACCGTAAACACTCTGTGAGATTGTCCCCCAGGTCACTTCATTCCCACAGCATATCAGATCATTTTGACTGGACAGGCTTTCCCCTTAAGCATTTATTTTTGCAGATATGCAAGTCTTGCTCCTAAGGCATTATTTCCCTTGAGGTTGCTTTCCATCACAGAGGAAATTATTTATGGCTACAGTAGCTTTGATGAGTGTTAATGGCATATGCTGCTTTTATAAAATGCTTTTTATTTTTTTCACCAAAAAACGTTTCAGGATAAATTGCTCACAGCTCCGAAGCTCCCTGCCATCCTCCCTGTGTCAGGAAGACTCAGAGAAGAGTCAGTGTTTCTCAGTAGCAGCTTTGTGTGAAGCTGAGGATGAAAGAGAGGATAATGTGCCTGTTTCTAGTTCGGCAATTCTGGGCCACCATACAGATTTAAGCAGCTGCACAAAATCCTCACTCAAGCCACTTTGGGTTTGATTCAAATCCTTCTAGAGAATGACTTCACAATTTAGATGACATTTAAAGTCATTCTGGCTCTTCCTTATTTCATGGTGTATTTGGTTTGGCCCAGTTTTTCCACCTCCAGACAGTCAAGTTCATTCCAGGAAAATGTTGTCTTACAAGTGAAGGTGCCCAGTGCAGGCCAAGAATATTGGTATTAAGATGAGTTGCTATCTCAGTATTTAGCCAGAGAAGGCTTATCCATTGAAGTGGAGATTGGTTTTTACTGGCTCAGTGCTGGCTGTAGCATGAATGCTGCTGCTCTGCTCTCCAGAGGGACCTCTGAGGAGCCTTTCTGCATTCTAGACTATTAAAAGGGAACTGTAATTGTGAGTCCATGGAAATTATGCTATAGCAGGAATATGTGGTAAATACCCAAGTGGACAAAACAGTGTTCACCTTAATAATTCAAAACTTTCATTCTACTTTTTTCCATTTTTTTGCTTCATATGATATACCCCTGCTCCTAATTAAAAAATGCTTCATTTCTTGTACTTGTGGATAATATCTGAGATGTAAACAGCCACTGACTTTTAGTACGTGTTGTTTAAAATTTCAATTTCTATTTCATTGGATTTCTATCTGTGTGTTGTTTGGGAGGTTTTTATGTGTTTTATTGTTGTTGTTGATCATTCCATAAATTGCGTCATAATCCAGGTAAATTGAGAGACAGTTAAAGTTAACATAAACTTTACTTTTTGGAAAATAGTAGATAAGAACTGTATAATACTCTTGTGGCATCATGGAATAAGGAGTGAATTAGGAAATCTGAATTTAAAATATGCAAATTGCTCAGTATCTATGCTTTGCTGGTGAGTAATTTGAAACATTACTTATTTATTGCCATAATAATTTATTAATAAAAATGTTATTTATTTATGATGTATCCAGGCATTTGCTAGGCAACCCATAAAATAAGGCTGATATTTACCAAGAAGAACTTACATGCTTAGATTGCATAAAATCTCATAGTGATAAATGAGAATATATCATCTGTAAATCCAGGATTCTGGTGATGGAAGATTGTTATAAAATGTAGGAAAAATGTAATTTTTTTCTTTATAAGGAAATGCTATTAATTTACTTTTGGATTTCTGCTTCATCACTCTCTTTTTCTAGTTCTTATTTGATCTCTTTGGACATTTTTGACAACACAATACTTGACTCATCTTTAGAGTGTATATTGTGGGGGGGCATATGAAAGAAGGACTGCCTTAAAAAATTGCTACATATTTTGATGAAAATTTTGATCAAATAATGTTATGTCCAATACTTTTGCATCTTAGCACTTTGGAAACAAATTTGAGACCCAAAACAAGTTGAAAACTTGGGGGTCAGGTTGGGGCTTTTTTTGTTTATTTTGTTTTGCTTTTTGTTGTTTTTTGTTTGGGGTTTTTTGGGCATGCTCTACTGTTAATTTTGGGCCAAGGACTAGAAAAATGGAAGTAAATGCATATGATAATGATTCTTTTATATTTCAGTAAATACAGCTTTCTTTTTGTTATGGCATCTCTGGTCCAGTAAAATAAATGCTGTGAAAATACACTTAATTTTACATATCCATTTTCCAACTGATAAGGACACTGGGACTGCTAAATCAGACTTCCTGTGGCTCAAAAAATACCTTGTAACAACAGATGTCATCTTGATGTTTAGATGATTAATTTTTTATGTTTCAAAAATCAGAGTAAAAATGCTGTTGATTTTAAACTAAAGTTCTTAGTAAGAATGTAAGGGGTTTTCTTCAGAAGAATTTCTTAAATCCACAGTGAAACTCTTGGTGAGAAACAGAGGGAAATGATAGATCATAGGTCAGAGTAGTCAGTAGGTTCCTGTTGGGATACTAATTTACAGGCTCTGGGATCAAAGCATATTATTTCTGCCTTGTTTAAGACTTTTTAACACAGATCTTCACATTCCAGGTAAATCCTACAACTTTGATCAGTTTCTGTGTTTATAGATGCACTAAAGGAATGTTCCATCTGAGCTACTCTTAAATGTTTACTTTAGGATGAAATGAATTACTAAACTCCATTGACTTTCAACTAGATTTCTATTTATTTTGAAGAGTGCCAAGGGTGAAAAAAACCTACAACCTGTTTACAGAATATTAAAGGTATTCTTAAGTTGCCTCAATGGCAACCTGTAAGTCACAAACTGTGAGTTTTATTGCGCTATCATTTATTTTAAATTGTATAGATCTCCAATTTCCTTCAGCTTAGCAAGCATGTAAGTATCCAGGGATGTGTTTTATGTATTGAAACATTTTTAATTCAGGTGTGGCCACCTGATGACCTATTGATTGAATCAAACCTTACTGTTTCACGAGAGGGACACACCCTCATGTTGGTGACACGACGGGGAAGCCTGGGCAGTGCTTGCTCACAGCACGAGCTGCCGCCGCTGGTCATGGAATAGCCTGGTCAGCTGATGGGGTACCTTCACTTCAGTCAGTGCAGTTAACAGGAAACTTTGTGACTGGACCTGGTAGGGACACAGGAGACATTATCTTGGCTTTTGGAAAGGACTGGAGGATGGAGGTTACTGAACCAGTATAATTCTGTCCTTTAGCAGATATGTATTTGTGATATTGCTATTATTTGCACTATTTTTATCTGCCATTGTGGACAATAGCATTTAATTTTTTTATTTTATCCATTTTAAATTATAAAACTAACTAAAATCCACAGAATATGCCCTTGCTTATTTTCTTTCCTAAAGTTAAATTGATCAAGAACCAAAGAAGTACACAGTTAAATGCAATCTTATTCTAAATGCTTTTGCAAATAGGTATTTGTTTCCATGACCAAAGTGGTTGCCTGAAGCCCAAGATAATCATAATCTGAAATGAAAGAGTAGTTAGCTCCTTTCTTGCTGAGATGGGAATTCATTAACACTGTTATCAGGCTTTGCTGCTTACTAACCTTACTCTAAAATTATAAAGTCTTTTAAATGCCTTCCTTAACTCATGAATGCAATCTGACTTTAAAGTCATTCTAGTAAAAGAAAATTCTTCTTCACTAGGTTGTATCTTGTGAACAAGTGACTATAATAAATGGATGTATTGCATATTGCATGGCTTTAAATATCTGTACCATTATAAAATACGTTAGAACCAAAATGAAGGAGAAAACAGAAAGGATGGAAAAAGAATAGAATTGCCAATGTCAGAGAGAGAAGAAATGTGCATTCTGTGTAGCTTTCTTAATATTTGATATAGATTTTGATTGTTTTCTGACATTTGCAGCTTCTAGCCACCTCACATTATTTACAATGTAGCACTTGATAGAGAATTTATTTAATAAATGCAATTCATTTAATCATCAACTATGCTAATACCAAAACAAATCCACCTTACAACTGTGAATCACAAACCCACTGGGATATATCAGTCCATCTCTGCTACAAAAGCTCACAGAAAAGATGGCCTTTGCAAAGTGCCTTGAATATTAATGAATCAGGCCCTAAATTTTACAAAGCTAGTGCAGCTGGAAACAAACATCATCCTTGACTGACATAATTCTGTTCAGCCTTAGAATTCAGTTCTCACCAAAAGAGCATTTGACTCACTGAACATGGTTTGTGACCTAACATCTCATCTGCTGCATTAAAAATGTTCACCCCCTTGCCCTTCTGATGCTAGGATCTACCTGTGTATCTTTTCCTGATACAATTCCAGTTTTCAAATATTTTTAGGCAGGCTAAAATTATCTCATTTTTTGTAAAGACGTTGTGGAATCCTCCCATGGCAATTTCCAAAACCAGTACTTGTTTTGGTCTTAAACAACACAGGGGAGTTAAATAGAAGGAATGGGATGCCCTGGTCTGGTGTGCTGGGTTTGGGGGCTGCTACAGTGTGAGCCTTGGAAAAGTTTGATGGAGAAGAGCAGAAGAACTGCAGCTGCATGACCCTTTAAAGGTACCAAAGAACTACAAATATAAAACAATCTAAAAGATTTCTACTCCATTCTCACAAGATGTAAAACTCATGAAATGGCAGCATGATTCTGTATTCTATGTTTTAAAAGCATGTTTCACTTTGCTGTTGCTTCTGTGAACAGAATTGCTCCTTACTGCCAACATCACAGTGGTGCTTCTGCTGTGTGATGAGCTTGGCCAGAGCATGCCCAGGGTGAAGGAGCCTGCACACCTCACTACACACTGAATTTCACATTGCAGAATTGTTTCCTGGTGGTTTTCAATCTTCCTTCCTACAGTCAGCATAGGGTCATAAGGTTGTTTTTAGAGGTGGTAGTTTGTGAGGGGGTTTCATCAAAGCCTTAACAGAATTTTTGTGTATTTAAAAACAGCTCTCTTAGTAATAGTGTATATTTTATTGGTGTTCTTGCAGCAGTTCTTTTTTCCCTTGATTGTTCATTTTTGTGCTAGAGTGACAGCCCTGTCTGAGATGTAAATTAAATGCAAAGGAAGCAAAGCATAATTTCTGAATTCCTGACTGGCAAGCAGAGTGATAATGCAGAGGATAGAGAAGTTTCGAGGGCCATGACATTGAGAGTCTTCTGGGGCATCTGTCAGTACTTCACAGTGTCAGCTGACAAGACTGCAAATCTGAATGTCTTAGCTTTTGGTCCTGAATCTGGACAGAAGTGGGTGGTATAGGTGAATAAAATCAGCTAGCTTCTCTGTGGTTAAGTCATGGTAGGATTAAAAAATATTTGATCTTTCTGCTCTCTGTAAGGTTTTCTGTTTCATTCAGCCTTTTTCAGAGTGAGTACAGAGTGGACATGTACTCATGAGATCACAGACTCTGTTCACGGATGACAAAAATGTCTGATGAGAATGTGTACTAGTAAAATGCAAGATGTAATTAAAACAAATCTGCCCTCACTGAAGTAATACAAAATGCAAAATAAAAGCTGCTAATGAAAACATTTTATCTTCTTAAATTGTGCATTCATGACCAGCGGCTAATGTAGCAGAGCCAGGGACAAGGGGCAGGGTACAGGAAGACAGGATGATAACAAAAGCATTGCAAATCCTTTACTTCTACCCTTCATTTTTGCACGCTGACACCACAAGCCTGGGCCTTGTTTATAGGCAGGAAGTAAGATATTTTGCCATCAGAGCATAAACATGTTCAGTGTTCCAGTTATCATAAAATTGCCAACTGTTCTTTCTGGAAATTCTCTGCTTGTTTTTATCTGCAAGACATGCATTTTAAATGCTTCTGTCGGTGGTCATGCTGTGGTAACAAGATGCTTCCACCTCAAGGCACTCAGAGTTACCCACAGTAACGAATACCAGCATAATTACCCTGAAGACACTTAGACCTTCCTTCTTTTTAGGCCCTACACAGAAAGGCAAACTAAGCTTTCTTATCTCTGCTTTCTCACACAAATGAATGACATCTCAAATGTGAGCAGCAGAGTAAATGCTAAAATTATGACAATTAACCAGTCATTCAATCTGTGCTCAAGGAGTGGAGGCAATTCAGAGGAAAAGGGAGAAAGCAGAATGTGCAGGTGTCAAGAACTGAGGACACAGGTTTGTTGAATGAACTTAGCTGAGAATCACACGTGCAGTGGAAATGCACCCCGCTGCAGGAGAGGCGGTGCCTGAAATTTTCCTAATCAGCAGTTACCATATAAGGAAGCTGCAGCTATTACTGGTTTTTGTCTTATTCTTGCAGCTTTGTTGTTTATCATTAATCTTTTGTACTATTAAGAGGCCTGAATCACACAATTACAGTGGACACTTATTCAAATATACATCACTTCCCTTCTTTTGGTTTTGTGGGAAGACTTTACCTCTACAGTGAAATACAAAAAGGTTGAAAGGAATGTCCTATGAGGAGCAGCCAGGGACTTGGAGATTATCTAGTTTGGAGAAATGAAGACTGAGGGGTGACATCACTGCTACCTACAGCTTCCTGAGGAGGGACAGTAGAGATATCCAGTGACAGGATGTGTGGGAATTGTTCAAACTGGTGCTAGGGGAGGTGTAGATTGGACATTAGGAAGAGTTTCTTTACCAAGCGAGGGTCAAACACTGGAACAGGCTCTCTAGAGAGCTGTTCAATGTCCCAAGCCAGTCAGAGTTTGAGAGGCACTTGGATGATGCCCTCAGCCGTGCGGTCAGACAGGAGCACTGATGATGGCTGCAGGTCCCTTCCAAGTGAAGTGACACAGCCTGGTCTATTCTGTATGAACCAGCAGAGTGGAGGCTGCAAACAGAAGAGATGAGAGCAGCCAGTCTGTGAGGCCAATCTGTTCACCCTTAGCCTTATCATCACCCACATCACCCTGCAGCCCTCTGAGCAAGTGGAAGGGTTGGGAGGAAAACAATCACGTTGTTTTCTGAGGTGTTCGTGAAGATCCTCATCCATCAGAGAAGGGCAAAGCCCAAACGTGCTTTACATCAAATTTGATAGGGGAAGATTGGCTTTCCTCACTGAAGGTGGAAGAGCCCTCTCATGACACAGGGCAAGATGGTGAAGGCAGCACAAGGTCAATGTGACTGGGAATGCAGCAGCATCTTCTGTGCACCTTTTTATTATTATGCTAGGGAAAGGTGGTGTTGCAGTATATGAGGTGCTGGGAAGAGACAGCTTAGAAAAAGAGTTTGGGAAGATAAGGAAAATAGATCATGGTTATATTATGTGGAAATAATCTGTGAGACTATCCAGTATCCCTAAACAATTGCTGCCATACTATTTCATTTTTACAATACTCAGTGAAATGCATTTTCAGTTTGCTCTGTTATCAATATTTACAAGGCATCTTCATGATGGCATTCCTGCCCTCATATCCGTGTACTTGTTTAGGCTTTAAGTTAGTTAGTCAGCAAATAAATATTATGGCAACTTTCAATTTGTTTTTACTTCCTGTGATGTACTTTTTCTTGACTCATCTGATATTATTGTTAGATCCACTCTGCTACTGTTACAGGGCAGCTTGGAGACCACCACAAGTGAAATTCTATTGTGGAAATTCCAAGTTACAGTTCCAGAGAATTACCATGTCTTTTGAACCGAGTGGAAGTTTTGTGAATGTTGTTATTGTTGTTCTGTTTAAATTTAAAAATAATTGGCTTGATTTAAATTTTTTTTGTTTTATGTCACTTCGGTGCTTTCAGTTTATGTGATTCATCTTGAGGTCTGGCTGTGCCGTTTTCTAGAAGGTTACTGTTTGCATTTGAATTCCTCTGTACTTGGCATATCCTAAGGGTGCACTCTTTCTCTCTGTAGGAAAGAAATGTCTTACAGTATCACAAAGGAGATTGCTATTTGTCACCAATTGTTGGATGACTTCCAATATCAATTACTTATATGAATAGAATTATTCTAGAATCTAAATCCCAAAACAGAAGTGCCCAGGTAACGCTTTCTTACAGGATACTGATATAATGGCTCAGTTAGGAATTGAAAATCTTAATCAAGCAGTAATATTGTACATATAGATAAATACCAATGCACGACATTTTTCAGCAGAAGCCTAAATTCTGCTGTGGTGATCATTCATAGTGGCAGTTTCACTTGCTAGAGGTGCACAGCCCATTAATGGCCCTGCCCATATCATGTCCTTTACGTCTGCAGTTTTGTCCACTTTTAACTCTTAAACACATTATGTAGAAATTGTCTGCTTTTAAAAGACAAGGAGGGGATGGGTTGTATTTCAGGAGGCCACAGAGTTTTTGAACATCCAGGGAATTATGCCTCTAGCCAACTGCCTCATGGTGGAAATGCTTGGTCAAGTCTGCAGGGTCACCAGAGTGAGTGGACTGGGTGATCAGGACCAGCTGGAGATGTGGCTCAATGAAATGTTTCACAGTGTTCTCCTCTCCGGCAGAAATGTGAATGCAGTGAATGGGTGTAACTGAGCAGAAATTCTCGGCAGTTCTGCACTGACATGATTTTTCCCTTCTGGCTTCCTGAGAGAACTCATCCCTTGCCTGTGTAACCTCAGTTCTCCCGACCTTCACTCCAGATAGCACATGCTGATGGTATTCCCCTTGCCCCTCTCTAACCAGTCAGAATATTCAGCAGGGAATCAAGTTCTTATGCTCATGCCCCCTCTCCTTCCCACCTCTTTTATCCACTCCTGATGGAGTGGATACTACATTCAGAATATTTAGAAATATTCCAACATATGGCTAAGGAGGAAAAAGTTAGAAGCTGTGTATATCTAGACAGCCATCCAATTTCTGACACTGGTTTCTGCATTCCCCACTCTTGGTTTCTTCCCTCAGTTGCTTGGGGGTTGAGTGACCTGCATCACGATCTGTGTTACACACTGGCAGGCTTACGGGTAAACACTGCCCTTAGTCTTGTCTCTGGTAAGGCTTCTGTGCAACGCTTCCTGCAGCAAAGTCAGCTCAGAGCTGTTCTGAGAACACGCTATTTGCTTATCATTATTTCACAAACCAGATGTTATTTTTATAAACACAATATAGAGCAAGATGCTGTATATTTTGGAGCACAGTTCTCTGGCCTTGTGAGTGGATTTCTTAGATAATTCTATAATTATGTAATGGGAGTTTGGGAATGCCGTACAAAAAAACTGTGTCAACATAAAGGAAGATTGTTCGTTTATTTAAATTCACCAGGATCCCACTACGTAACTACAGGCAGGAGAAGAGTCTTAGATCTAATCTGAAATTGCTTATGATCTGGTTGGGGGAAGACAGAGGAAAATGAGTGTTTTTATTAGTTTACCAAGAACAGTTTAGTGTCTACCAGATTAATAATCTAATTTCTGAATACCCATGAAATAGAAACACAAAAAACTGAATTATAGCTCTGATTTTTCTGGGTTTTTCTGGTGTGTCAATGTCACCTTCAGTCACTGATTGCAAGGAAAATGCCAGATGCCCAGCAAGTAAATAATTTAGCTCAGGCTGTGATTGTTAATTACAATCAGTATTGAAGAATTTGGTAGGGAGGATGATATCTTCAACCCATGAGGAAAAAAGACATCAAAAGGATTAGACAAAGAATTCAGATTAGGAGACTAAAAGAAAAAAATCCAAAAAACTTTCATCTGTGAAAAACCATTGCAATGAACTTTTTATTATGAAGTACTGAGGGACAAATGTTAAGGGATCATTTCCTGAAGGACTTTCCAGGACTCTAAATTCTTTATGCAGAAAATAGTGCTAAAAGGTAATAATTAATCATTTCTGTTCAAATCTTCCAGGCATTGCATGAACAAGATTTAGCTGCATAATTCCATGCCATGTTGAAAAGGTGTATGATATTATCTCCATCAAAATGCCCAGTGCCATGGCAGAAATATTGGAGCCAGTTCCCATGGGAAAATGGCAGTGATCTGATGGCTGTCAACTGCTCTAAGGGATCATCCTCATTTTTGTGTCTTCACATTGCTCTCAGGTTTTGGCTGCAGCACAATGTGGTTCATATTTTCTGTTTACTCTGTGGCACTTGATCACACAGGAAAAGGAAAATAACTTGTAAATATATGATGAACCTTTTCATGTGTACTTACAGGGCAGAGTATCACATTAGGAGTTATTATTTCATCACATGACCTCAGAAATGCCTACAATTCCATGACATGAAACTGGGAATTTGGGTGTTATGAACTGAAATATTTGTCTTTTAAAGTGATTGTGCTCTGTTTTGTTTTGTTTTTTTTTTAATTTTGCAGATTCTAAGGCAAATCTTCAATATAATATTGTGATTAAAATATCTATAAGACATGTCCCTGACATGTTACTGTAGAACTACCCTAGCAGAACAAAGTAATGCCGCTTTTGTTTGTCAAAATGTCTTATTCTATTAACAAAAGAAAAACCTGCTGCTAGAACTTCACCATCTCCAGGGACTCATGTGGAAGGTGGTAGTGCCTCCAGAGAGAAAACGCAGTGGCTTCTGTCCTATTTCACTCTCTCTCACTTGCTCTCACAGAAATGTCTTTGGATACTTTGTAGTTGGAATTAACATGGAGAAAGAGTAACAGTAAATTGCTACCATTCACGCAGGAATGTTTCCTGTTGGGAATGCATTCCTGACTAGCACCATCAAGACAGTGTCTAATCTGGTTTTATTAGAAAGGGTCCTTTGAAAAGTGTTCTAGTAAATCTGAGATGTGGAGTTCCTGTCAGGAGATGGGGACAGTCCTCTGCAAATGAAATATTTAGTCTCTTAAAATTGTGGTTTTACTTCACCGAATTAGGCAGAAAAAATTGCGCTATTTAAAAAATAATGCACACAGTTAATGGATATACAGGCTGAACTTTGGGACCAGAGGATTTTAAAATCCCTATGAAATGTCAGCTTGATATTAGTGCCTGACTGCTAATTGCTTATTTAGTATTGAAGTATAACCTTGATTATTGCTTTCAGTATTTAAAATGACATAAATATAAGAGAAATGATAACGAGGCTAGTACCGGTGAATAGGCCAGATAATTTACCAAGGGTAGACACCTTGTCTTGGTGAAGTGTTTAAAATGAGAACAAATTTCCTCACCATACTTCCTAAACCATTCCTTCTTCTCTAGAGCAATTATTGTCTTTGTATAATACAGGTTATTTTCGCATGGTCTCTAAGTATGCTGATCTGTTTGACCTACACGTAGTCCTAGGCAGTGCTAACTTCACTTGCAGAGTGTTTCAGCTTGGAGTTACAGAGGGGCCTGGTTGAACTGAACTTGGTTGTAGAGCACTGCACTGACTTCATTCTGTGTTTTGCTGTCCTTAGTGTGCATGCACAGGTGACAGTGAACTTATCAAGAAATTACTGCATAAGTGGTGTTTGTGTGGTTCCTTAAGCGCTGTCAAAGCTTCCTGTCCCGTGAAGACTGACAGACTTCACAGCTGTGTGTCCTTTTCTGCTTGGCACTCTGAGAACAGAATGCCCCACTTTGCTGCTCAAGAGCTGGTAGGCAGCCAGAACTGGTCCCCTGGCCACTGTGCTCTGGGAGGTGGCACCTGCTGACAGTGCTTCGTGAATTGCACTTTGTGTCTAACACAAAGCCACCCAGGGGTCTGCTGAGCTTCTGGAAGGTTCTGGCGTGAAGGATTGAAGGGAAGCTGTTGTAGAGGCTTTTACAAAAGTGATGAATGGCTTGGGCACAGTACTGGTGTGGCTGAGATTCTTGCACAAGAAAGCAAAGCTGGGTCTGTATCAGCCAAAGCTCTCAGATAATTGGTGACAGCGCATCCTGTCCCTCCTCTGCTTCTGCCACAGTGCAGCTCCTGCTGTCATCTACACGAAGCAGATTGCAGTGCACTGGAAGTTTGACCAAGCTTCAAAGCTTTGACTATCACAGTGGAGAGCATTACCCTCAGCAGACATCCATGTGCTTCTGAAGTGGAATATACAGTCTGCAAAGTTGAGTTTGTTCTTTTTTGCAGAGTTCTGGTCTACAGACATGTTCTCTAAAGAAGTGCCATGTGTGTGATGATAGCTGCTGGCACAGCAAGAGAAGAGAGAGTTCAGACTAAAGTCATCATATAAAAGAAACCAATTTATTAGAAAACTTTTAATGGTCCATTTTTATTCATTAGAAGGAAACAGTGGGTCAGCACTTTTAAAATTGTATTTTTGAAAGGATGGCAGAAAACAAGCTAGTATTTTTTCTGCAGGTTCTTTCAGATTGGACTCCTTTGAGCAGCTCAAGGAAATGTATGCCCATTGTTTTAATGTTGTTAAAATACAGGACTGATATTTTGCAGTCAATTTCTCATGCAGTGCTTTGAATAGCTAGGACAACATGCCAAAGTGAAAGCAGCGTGATGGGTTCTGACTTCAAACTTTGAGGACCTGAGAGACTGGCTAAAATACTCCTGTAGGGTTTTGTGCTAACATACTGCCTGTCCTTTTTTTATCTCCTGTCTCCTTTCTTTTGAAGAACACTAGCTGAATTTATGATATTCTGTATTCCTGAATTATTTAAAAACACAATTAATTAAAAACACAGCATAATTATACATGCAAGGAAAATAATTCAGTCTGAAAGTTCATCTCAAGAAAGTTCTATCAGGGCTTCTGTTTGAGGCTTTTTCATACATTGTTTCAAAAGAAATAGTGTGTATGAGAAGGGATCCAGCTTGCATCCTACTTTGGTGAGAGTCTTGGTTTTAAGGACGTTATGACTCCACAGGTCCTGTGGGTTTCAGCTTCTGTTGCTAAGTTTGAGGACCTAATTGTGCTTGGAGCCACGAAAATGCTGTAGAACCATATGAGCTGCTGTTCAGCCCTGGCACAACTGAAAGGCAGAAGTCACTGCTTTCATCAGCCATGCCATATCTGTGTCTTGTTGCCACCTTCACCAGCTTTATCAACCCGGATAAAATAAGAAAAATCTCACCTTATTGCTCAACCATGGCAAGTTGAGGCTTTCTGAAAATTCAAACTCATGGTTTTCTATTCCTAGATGGGTACTTAGTTCTCATTTATACCTCTGAAAACCTCCTAAAAAGACTTAGTGCTTTTATTTAGACTGTTCCAATTTGTTACTTCTATTTAAAGCAGAAGATTCAGGCAATGAGGGCTGTAAACCTGTGCAGACATGCATGATGGTAATTTCAACACATCAGCTGGTGATTTGAGATGGCTTTTTCCTTTGTCTGTGTTCTAAGCCTCATTTTTTTTCAAAAAAATGAGACCTGCAGATTCTTAATTTGCCGTATTCTTAAATAACCTGTTTATGCAAATACAAAAAAAAAAAAGAGCCAAACAAGAATTTCATTGGTAATCACTTAGCTGAAGATTATTAGTTGTCAATTGTTTTGGGGCTAAGTTTTTCATGCCTCAAAGACTAATAAAATATAATTTAGACTTGTGAATCACAGGTTCTTTTGGAAAGTTGAACTAAAAATAAGGCTATGGATTTGCAAAACACCCTTCAGTTACTTAGAGAATTCTGACATTGCTAACATTAAGGGTGCAAAAGTACTGAGTGTCTTACTGATTAAAATTCATATCCAATAGAATTGGACCTTCTGATGTGACAGAGTGATTTTTGTTATACAGGTTTTTTTTAGTGTATCTCTCCTGCAGAGAAGTACCCCAATAAAAGAAATGATATCAGTATGGCAAATGTTAGAAAGTTTCTGTACTTTTGCAGGGTAGTGAATTCAGTCTAAATAGCCAAGTCCATTTCCCTTGTGTTCTGTGTATTTCTGGATTTCATTGTCCTACATCAAGAACGCCTGGAATTGCAAAGATAAAGCACTGAAATAAATGTTATTAAAGCACTTCCAGAGCTTCTGGTAAACTGATTTATATGCAGCAGCTGTGGGGTAAACTGAAACAGTAATTGACCCCATTGCCCTTCCCTAGTTGTTCAAGGTGGAGTAATCCCAGGGGGACCTGTTCATCTCTGCCCCACAGTGCGAGATGCCTGCAGAGTCATTGCAAGGAATTCAGGTTTAGGCTTATAAAGATTTGTCACTAGCCACTGGATATCGTTGGGCTCAATAAAATCAACAAGCTTATAATTAGTCTGAACTATCTAACAGTAACCTAATTTAAAAATGCAAATAATAAAAACATCTACCATAACATTAAAAATGTCTTAAAATATTACAGATTCAAGTCACAGGAAAGAGTGCTGATCTTGAAAAGCTTGATGCCAATTATGTGCTTCACTGAATTAAAATGAACTCATGTTATTAATAAAGACTCAAATGATCTAGTCTGCTAGTCCAACCTTTCATCACCTCACACTTTCATTAGAAATGAACTTTTCAATTAAGAACTGTCTTCCAAAACTTAGTACTGAGTTCTAAAATTAAGTTTTCCAGACTGTGATTCAGTCACATGAACTTAAGTAATACGGAACAATCTTGCAGTATTTGACACTGTTACATGTCATTCTCTCACGCTGCTTCAGGAGCCCTTTCACATTAAGTGATCATCTTGTTCGGGCCGCTGACAGTGAAAACTTGATCCAACTGAGCAGTGACTTTTAGAAGAATAAGGCTCAGAAATAATCCAGATATATGCAAAGAATAACACCTATCAAAGGCAATATTGAAATCTAAAAATTGAAATGCTGCTGTCAGCTCTTCTGATGACTGCCAGAAGCAATGGATGGAATGAAAAAAATTTGAGAAAGCTTTGTGCTAATTTTTTTTAAAGTTCAAAGAACATTTTCTTATTGGAATATTTTATTCTAATAATCCTTAAGGAAATCAATTGATTAAGTTGAGAACATTTGACATGTGAGCTATTCCTGGATTTAGAGGTATTCTTGTGCTGGGAATTGGTAGATGAGGGTTCTGCAGATAATTTTGTACTGGAATTTTTGTTCAATATTGAACAAAATCTCTGAAGATTTATGTAGGTATGCAGGCTACCAGCAACACTCCTCATTACTTTTAATGTCTACTTTTTATCAGAGTACTTTAATATTACATTCCAAAGTTAGTGGGTTTTGTCTTAGGTGGGTCAGATACTGTTAATCTGGGAATTTTAGTTATAAAATCTATAGAAAATAAAAATTGAAAAAGGTTGTCAACTAGTTATCACATATATTTACACCCATATCTGCTATGATGCTTAAGGAATTGTAAAAATAGGGTGGAAATGTTGTAGTGTTTTGCAAAGAACTTGTATTGAATGTATTGAATGTCTCTGCAGAAGCAGTTGCCTTTTCTCTCTCACAGCAGTTCAAACGTAGTATTTGAGTTAAATAGATTTATAGTAAAATTAATGGTGATCTATCAGGGAGAAAACCAAAAAGTTAATTTGGTGTTCTTGGAAGTCCTTTTGAGCTGAGTTGTCTTCATGTATACCCATGGAAGTCAAATTCTTTATTCTAATGTCATTATTTTTTATTTTAAATGTTGTCTATTAAAAAATTGTTCAAAAATTTTTTATGTCAGAAAAAAGTGAAAGGTTTCAGAAAATACTCAAATAATTCTTTCCTTAAAAGGTAATCAAAAATACAAATGCTATGAATGTTGGCATGTTTTTAATTTTTACCAAATATTCTTCAGACTTAACCTTTGTTACCCATTAACTAAAATTTTGTTTTGGGGAGCATTTTGCTTCAAAAATCTTGAGAAAATAGGGTTTTTGGGGGTCAGGTGGAGACAAGGTATTCTGGATGTTGGAGTGTGGGTGCTAGATTCAGAGGAATCATGATGTTGTGGGAAATTAGGTCTAAAGACCACAATCTGGAAGCTGCTTCACACAGTTCTCAGTGAGATGTAAAATTCCAAAATAATTATTCTTCATGAAAGAGGGGAACCAAGACAAAGCACAGGTCTGTAAATCAGGATTGATTTTTCTCCCTCTTCACTGAATTTTAATCAAGGATGAGAATGTAAACAATTATCCTTACAAAAAATGTCCTGAATGGCCAACTGTCTCTCCAAGTGCTCAGGATAAGAGTTTTCTAAAACACCAGCACATAAATAGTGCAGTGGATTGCTTTGGGTTTGTTATTGACCAGTAAAAGGCTGGTGACTGGAGGAGCCCCTGTGGTAACTTCAGTTGTGGTGATGGAAGTCCTTGTAAGATGACACCTTTTTAATTGGTTTAGGAGTGGAAATTGACCCTAATTTTTCTTGATTATATTTAAAACATAATTGGCTTTTTTGAATGTTTTATTCTGCTGTTGCACCTGTGATGAACTTGAAAGCTTTTATGAACCAGAGACTCCTTCTCCCATGCCTTCTTTTGCAGGCGTAATTAAATTCTCATCCTCTAATTCACCTGCATGGTCTGTTGGACCTACTTTCTTTATCCCTTACAACTCAATATTTTGGCCCTGGAAATATCTCCAGCTGTATTGTTGCTGTAGCAACAATATTTGGCTTAACCCTGTACTGGTGATAGTTACAGATTTTGGCAGGTAGTAGTGTCTTGTGGAAAGTTATGTGAGGAGTAATAGGACTGGTATTTTATGTCCATCATGTCTTTTGTTTGATGCACAGAACAGAGAGGAAAAAGTGTGTTACAAGTGCAGCCATAAAGTGGCTGCCACTGCTGCTCTCTGCATGTCAAATCCAGGAAGCACTTTGAGGTTCACTTCACTGCAGGTACTGAAGAACTTTAACAGAGCATGACAAAAAACAAAAAACAAAACAAAACAAAAAAAAGTAGAAGACCATATTGATGACTGCTTCACTGGTAATCATACTCCAATAGAGTGATCCCATAAAATTCTTCCCTGAACCATTTTTTTTTCTGTGCCTGGAGGAGATAAACCATTCATAAGTAAGTGCCAGTCACCACAGCCCAGAAGCAGGATGGAAGTATTTACTAGAGGTCAGACAATTGCTTGGAAATCTCACAGAAAGACAGAGTTTTGGGCTATTTGCCTAAGAGGAAAGTAGTAAAATTTGTCTGACTTCCTTTGTCTTCACTTTTGTCACTTACCCTTCCACTCTCATTCTCAGATATCTCCTAATTGGGACTTCTTCTTCAACAGCACCTTGTCTCCCGTCTCCTGGATTCTGCTCTAGTCTCTCTGCTCAGTAGTCTACTTGCTCTCCATTTGGTCTCCATCTTTTCTTCTGGCCCAAGTGTTTTGGGCCTCAGTCTGTCTTTTCCCTACACTTACCCAGTTTCTTTTCATTCCTCAAGCTCTTCTTCCCAGCCTGTTCCCCTGAAGGATTGGCCCTCTCCCTCGGTGTTTGAGTTTGAGAGCTGCCTCTTGTGCATTGCTTGGACTTAGTACGGAGAGTATTGAAATGGGAGCAAAGATCTCTGGCCTTAGTTCAGGTTGTTCGACTCAGATTTGGCACTGAGCTGTAATTGCAGAGAAAGACCTTCTCAGGCCCCTGGAGCATGTCCAGTGCACACAGAAAGGTTGGGAAGTACGGCAGCTGAAGTCCAGGAAGTACTGGCTGTGCACAAACCACAAGGCTTGAAGTTGGACGTTTTGGAGTGGCTTTTCATTGAGAGTGCAAAAGGCACAAGATCTCTGCCAACTCGCAAGTCCTTATTCTAAACCATGTGACTTTTTAGAGAAAGGTTTTCAGAATCCTTTAACATTCTAGGCAAATGTTATTTCCTGTAGCCTTTTTCTCAGGAGTGGCTGCAGTATTTTGACTGAAATTTTCCAGGAAAATTCAGGTCAAGGTAGATACTTTACACAGATGATTGTAGCTTTCTCTGTGGTGCAAGTGATTGAGAACAGGATCTTTACTATGGGCACTATGTGAACCTTAATTGAATTATATTCTGTCAGATAAAGTTTTTTATGTCTTTCTCTGCAGGTGTATATTTCTTAATTCCTCTACTTTTAGTACTTGTTGCCTGAAGCTTGTTATTCTATTCATCTTTCAGTAAGCAAGCAGTGACACAAGAACACTTGACATCTGCAGGGAAGTCTGACTCTCACAGTTCCTTTTGAAACCCAGCAGAGGAAACTTAGTTTTCACAGTCCCTTCGAGTAAAAATTATTATTATGTGGGAGGAGCTCAACTTGATTGTTAGATTGCCAAGCTTTGTGCAAAATTGTTTACATTTGCAAGCCAGCAAAATTGATGTGGAACACTGTGAGATTTAACCAAGAACTGCCTTTTTTCCCAGTCTCAACATAGAATTATCCAGTTGTCTATTTTTCATTAAAAGCTAAATGACTGCCATTATTTATCAGTTATTTCAGAAAATGTTAAAGGTTATATTGGAGAAGATTTTTAATCTGAATTTTACGTTTGTTTATAGCACCTTGGTTCAGAATTGCTTTCATGCTGGGAATACTTGAAATCACTTCTAGATACAGTTGCACTGAAAATATAGATGTACACATGTTTAAATTAGCATGTTTGTTTCTACTGTGATGAGCACAACCGAGTGTAGCAAGCTGGTGTGGCGTGTGCTGTTCCATGGGTGGCTGTGCAAAGCATTCCGTGCTCCTCCACCAGTGTGAAATATCTGAAATACTTCTATGGAAAGATACTAAATGCAACAAGTTTATAATTTGCAGTGGCGAAGTTTTGATTTTTTTTTCTGTATAACCTGGCCTTGGAAGAACAAGAAAGACTGAGTAAGAACAAAGAATTTGGACGCACAAGAAGGACCGAAACATCCTTCATTTAAAGAGCACAGATTGAATATTTGGCAATGGGCTATATGGGCATGTGTTCCTAGACACAGCCTTGTGTTTAGGCAGGGCTGATAGTGATTGAGTTTAGTAATACTTCTGGTCTTCAGTTTGTGCAGAGCCTACTAATGAAGACCAGATCACCTGGCACTGATTAACACTTTATGCTTAACTGAGATATCTAGGAATGACAGGACGTGGAGACTGACTGATCTCCCCAGAGGACTCATATCACTGTGATTTTGATTGGTTTATACGTTGAAGACAATGCACAAACCATGTCTATTCTGTACTCCCTATGTGGCTAAATGAAATACCTTGTATTCCAGATGCCAGAATGGCAGAAATTAAAATAAAAGTATTTTCAGTTTGTCCAGTTATTAGTAAAAGCTTGCTCCTCTGCTTTATTAGTTGTTACATCATGAACATTCCAGAAAAGGGGATCTGCATACTGGGTTTTCCTATTACTAAAATGTACCCAAACACCATTTCAAATGGAAGATAAAGACTGAAAATATGGCTTTGTCTATTATATTTTTTCCAAACTTAAAGTGCGGTTTTGTATAAGACTGAAGGTAGTTGGTGACATTTACTGTGTGTGGAAGAAGTTGGAACTGGTAAAGGATGTTAGCAGAGGATGGAGAGCACGCATGCATCATAAACTTTTTCATAATTTAAAGTTTGCCACTTAGGAGAGTCCATCATATAATTTAAAGTCATGATGACACCAAGAGTGAAAATGCTTCAGTTTTCATTATTAAAGTGTTTGAGCTTTAATAGCAAGTGGCTGTGATGAGAAGTTCTAGATCTCCTGGGAAACTGTGGTATGATTCAGTAACGTCTGTCACCCAGTTCTGTCTTGCTTATGGTACGGGTGTTTTTTTCTGAGTAATAACACTTGTCAGGGATGGGTATGTGAATAACCCCATAAGAAAGGACATAAAATATATTCTGTCATTTATTTGCAATTACTTGTACTAAAAACATTTATTGCAGCAGTTAGTATATTGAAGGCACTAAACTGAATTATCTGGGAAAAAGTTCATTATTCACAGAAACTATTTTTGGAGATGTTTATGTTCAACCAGTTTGCTTTTTTTTTTTACTCTATCATTTACATTAGAAACAAGTACCTGAAAGATACAATGTCATGTACATTGATGACTTCCCAAAGCTGACAGTGTAAAAAGGAGCAGGTAAATTTTATAGCACCCCACTGTCTCCATAGGGAACTGCTTCTGCATACTTAGGTTTGCATTCTGGACTCATAATTCTCAACTTCCAGACTGATTCTTTAGATTGGAACTGCCAACTGATGGGCAGGGGGAAGGGAGTTTATATGTCCATATGAAATATCAAATAGCAAACCAAGATGTCACCTTGTAACATTTTGCTTAAATGCCATGGTATTCTAAACAGTGGCCTGAAAAGCGTCTTGAAATGGATCCATTTGCAAGTTTGCAGACATCTATTAACGGTTACTGCTGATAAATGACAGTGAAGAAATTACTTGATGAATTGCAACTTTTTCTTAGTGTAATGTATTCTAAGACCTGCAACTTTCTCCGATAAAGGTTTTTTTCTGTAAGAAGTGTTTGTGTGCTTTGAGCTGAGTACGGGCGCTCCCTTACTGCTGTTTCTGCTCTGCGGTGGGTATTTATGAGGGGTTTGCCTATTGCCACAGAAGTTTGAGCTGCTGGTTTGTGCAGGACAGGAAGGCCTTTTATCGTGGGGTATGAGCTCATGGGCAAGGCCCCCTGAGAGAATTATCACTTTGTTTGCTACATGGGAAACATTCTTGCACAGGTTCATACCCTGATACACCCACCCGAAAAGCAATTTTTTTAGCCGAGAGATCAGCAACCTCACCTGTTTATGAGCTGAAAACATGCACAATTACCATGGAATAAGTGATGCAAATTAGTTTTCTCTCTAGCAAAATATGCATGTGTCCATTGTCTCTCTGATAAAATTGTTTCAGAATGTAGTACAATCCAGCAATTATGGAATTAATATGGCAAGGAAAGGTCTTCTTTAATCTCTATCAGATGTCATTTATAGAGCTAAGGGATATCAGTTCTAGATTTATTTTTGTAATGCCTTGAAGCATGAGGATGCATGCTTTTTATTCAGTTCTGGCTAATAAATTTGTATTTCTCCTAATTATCTGTAGATGTCTAACCTGCCTAGTGGCTGTTATGAATACCTGAAAGAAGGACATTAGAAATTCATTTTCTGAGTTCATTCATGGTGATGAAACTCATTTAAATGAATACTCATTTAAAGAAAATGCAAAAAAAAAGGTAAATTTAATAGAGTTCAAATGTATTTAAAATTTCAAACCCTTTATTTTTCTTTTTGCTTTTGCAGTATTTGCTGTTTCTCTTCAAAACCCAAAGAGAACGTATGGGTTATCAGGAAATGGATGAATCACTATTCTCCAGAGGTGGAGTTCACTTGGGGAAAAGTCCAAGATATGGAGAAGAGCTATCAGTGAGCATAAACAATGCTGCTGGGAGAACAAGGAGCTGGGATTACTCAAGGCTCACGTACAGTAAGTACAGTTTGAAGGTTAAAGGGGCTCCTTTGGGCAGAAAAATTTTTGAATAGTGTATTTTTAAAGAAAGTGATTTTCATAGGTATTGAACCTGAATCTCAAGGCAAACAGTCTGTGTAAAATTCAGCCAGAGGATATCCTAGTAAGTTCAAAGTGAGGCTTAATGGAATTGCACCTTGATGCAGAAACCTTTGGCATTTTTTTGTGGCTAAAAGTGTTTTAGGAGCAATATGGTATTTAGATAAAATCATTAGGAAGGAAATGAACAGTGTGAATTGTGAAATTCTTTGTTATTTGGCAATACTGAAAAGCAGATGTGACACACATGGCTGAGACAGGCATTGCACAGTGTTTTGTGGGGGATCTTTTTATCCTGTGTGTTTCAGTTTGAAAAGCACTGGCCTATGGCCTTGTACTCAGCAAGAGATTTAAACTTTGTGGTGTATTTTCTTTTAAATTTCTATTTATTTTAAAACTCCAGTGGGACAGAACATCTGTTTTCAGCCTCTTAAATACAGTAAACTCTCTACGTTCTCTTTAACCATTTTTCATCAGGGCTGTTGTGATATCAAATCAGCAAGAGCTCGATAAGGTGTGATAATGTTTGATAAAATTGTTGAGAGTAGTAAGTGCCAGATTATTTGATTCCTTGCAGTATTTTATATCACAACTGTTATTTGAAAGTCTAAAGGAATATTTGCTTTCCGTTAGTTGCTCATGTTTTATTTGTTTCCTATAGGATATCTGTTTGTTTTTTATAATGTATTTGCATCTGTTATGGAGTGATTATGTATTTAGGACCTCATTCATACCAGGATAAACCAGTAATTGTCCTAAAGGTGTCACTGACACTCTGCACTGTTAAACCAGCTAAAGTACCAAAAGACCTGTTCTGATAGGTACAGTGAATAATCTGTTGCCTTTTTTATTGAAGAATCTCAGGCTTTTGTATTGGCTTTTTAGCAGTCACATATGTTTGGAAAATCTTTTTTTGCCTCGTGGTTGGCTATTATAATTAAAAGATAGAGATAACAATGCAGAACATATTTCCTCTGAATGCTCTCCTGTGCAACTGCAGCAGTGTTACTGGTTTAGATCCCTCTAGTGTACAAACATAGGAAGATGCTTTTGGAAGGCAGTTATACCTTAGGATGTCCATTAGCATTTCCCAAAGCAATTTGTGTCCTTTCTTGTGTGACAGAGATATCGATCAAACGCCTGGTGAGTTAAATGGTCGCAGCTTAATCATGTAAACTTGTGGATTGTGGATTCTACTGCTGGGAGTCAATGCTGTAATATTTCTCTACTCTTGACAGAGAAATCAGCATCCTGATTTCTACCTGCCTTCCAGTTGATTTTTCTAAGCTCTGAACCATGAAGCTTTATACAGTTATGAAATTCTGAAGAGATTTTGTTGTGGAATTTTTTCTAGCTGCTGTAATTTATGCAGCCTGTACAGGCTTGCCTTTCCCCTTTTTTATGTTAGCTGTTCTGGGAAGGGAGAAAACCTTCCTACTGCTAAGTGTGTTATCTGCACAGATGATCTATCTGTAGAGTCCTGGGGAAAAGTCAAATGACAACATGTCAGCTTTTCAGTTCTGGAGAAATTATCCCACATTACCTTGGCAGTGGTAATAGTTTACAACGTTCATGGTCCATAATGGGCTGTTTGCCTTAAAGGGCTTTGACAGTTTTGCTGAACTTAACATGTACTCAGCTAAGGGGTGATTTTTCTTCACTACATCACTTGCCGTTTGAATAGGTCACACTTTGATAAGATGTGTTTGATTTACTAATTGTGAAACTGCTGTATAAAACCTTCTTTCTGCTTACACATTTCTCAAAAGATTCACTGTATTATTCTGAGAGCAAATACCTAATTATTTGCTGCTGAAAGCCATGTAAGAACACCTCTCCCTATTTCTGAAATCCTTTGGTGACATCTGCCACAGTAAGTTTACATCCAGAATGAATAATGCAATGGAAAGTGATTTCATTTCATGGGTTTCTTGAGCTTGAGTCTAGCTTTGTGATAATAAAAATAAAAATAAAAATGAGTGCCTGGGTGGGGAGGTGTGTTTTGGGGGGCTGTCTTCAGTGGCTTGTTTGACTCCATTATATCCAAGTCTGGAACTGAGCATTTGTTGATGCCATTTGATATCAAGTCAAGCTGTATGCCTCCAGAGTGGTTCACTTTGTTTGCCATTTTGAATATTATCCTAACTGGGTGCCACCATACTGGGAACATGAATGATGAGAAATAATGCTGCATGATCATACTGCACAAGAGAAGGCAATGAGTATTTTAATGCTCAAGGAAAGGTTAATGAACAAGGTAATGAAAAAGCTTTACAACAGAGAGTAAAGTATTTCCCTGAGTTGGTATCTCAATCCCATGCATAGGCTGTGTCTTTGGCTATCCTCCAACTGGCAAAGCTACTTGTGAATTGTAGCTCTTTGTTTTTAAATGCATATAAAGTCCATATCCAAAGACCTGTGTTTGCAAGCGGGGCAGCTGAGCAGATCAACCCCATTGTCTGAGCATCTGACAATACCCATAAAGTACTGTAAGAAAAGGATACTAATTCTGTTCCACCTGTTGTTTGGATCTAAAAGGGGAATTTTCTTAGACTGGGCCTTCAGCCATGCATGCTTATGTTTGAAAAATAGTAACAGACATTCTGTTTATCACTTGTAATAGTTGCCCATATGCTGTGTGTTAGGTGTCAGGTGGAAGCATCTTTACTTCTCTGTACCATAGGAAGAAATACTGTGAGTTTCAACCTGGCTGAATTCAGAACCCACAGAGTATGTTCATTTGGCCTGAGGACATCCCATTAAGTGGCATAAGGAAAGTCTCTTTCAATCACTAAAGACTTTTCTTGCTGTAATCCCTGCTGCTCCTGGGAATTTGAGGAGGGAAGTGAAACCAAATCTTTTTCTGTCAGTTCTGTGACAGTGCCTCCAGGGCTGCTAATGTATTAGGGAAAAATTCTGCCAAGCTTTCCACAATGTAACATTTTTGTTCATAAATATACCAGCTGGTTTTAATGGCACTTGTGAGATATTGATGCAGAAAGTCAGGGTGGCAGAATCTTTGCTCATGAGTGGCAACTCATGAATAGCTTTAATTCCAGCTGCTTAGAAAGGAACCAGAAACATCTAAAGTTAGAAAAGAATGAGTAATTTTTCATAGGTAAATGAAACATCTGACTTTCCCTTCCTGTTCCATGATACCCCTAATAATCTGATATTTACTGTAATAGGCAGACCATACCTGTGAGCTGATGGGTGATTTATTTATCTCTATGTCTATTCACAGTTCTGCACCTGTTTCAGCTTTGGACACAACTAGTTTTGATACTTCCTCTTGCTGTTTTATTCCATATCAGTCCATCAGTTGTGTAGTCAGCAGGAGCATCTATATCCTTGGTGAGAGACCATTTAGCTGCTCCTTGATAAATAATAAGTAAATAACACATAAACTGCTGACATCTTGCTTTACCCTGTTGAATCATATAGGGAAAACTTTAAATGTAGCAAACATTAATTAATGGATGACTTTGCTGGGTTTATTACCCATTTCAATTTCCACAATAGGCCTGCATCTGAGTGAATGGAATATTTCCATTTTGAAAATGACTAGTGACATTCATGTGTTTGCTTTCATTCCCTCTGTGTCTGCCTCTGCTCACTATTCTTTCATAACAAAGCTGTCCCCTAGCTTGCTTTTTAGTGTTTCAGATCACATAAAGGTGCTGATATTCAACACAGAGATAGTGCATTTGTTTATTTTTCAGTGTACTGAATACGTCTCCCAACATAAATTTCAGAAGGTGAAAAAGATAACAGAGAATATTGAGCATATCCGAAACGGCGCTACAGCAAGCGAGTTCACTTGTACCAGAGCTAATGGGATGCCCTTGCAGATATGCTGACAAAAGGACTGTTTTAAGTCCTGCCCTCGTTGTGCCACCACAAGCCACTCTGACTGTGGGGTGACGGCCTCCAAACTCTGCAGGCAAATGCTCAAAGGGCAAGGGCAGACCACAGTTACCCACTGCGGTGACTTGCAGCTGCATCCATTGATTTCCGAGTGCACAAATGAGAAATGACATCAGATGAGCTTTGTGCTAGAGACTTGATTAAATTGAATGCTGCACCAGACAGAAAAGATTACAGTGATGTTAGATTTCTAAGAAAACGTAGCACAAAAGACCAGGCTGTACCTCTGTCAGTTGAATCTGACAGCGAGAAAAACTTTTGAAGGTAAAGGCTCCAGTCTGCGGTACTTTGTTTGCATCAAGCATTTGGTTGTTCAAAATCCAGATTTGGTGCTGCATATGTTTGGATAGAGCAATATGACTGACTTCTAGTATTTCAGATCTTAACACTGATTTAGCTTCTTATTACATATGCACAGTACACCAAGTGCACATTCCTTTCTAGATTCTGTAAATTAGCTACAGTATATGAATCTCAGCATGTAATACGATAGCATTTTCTTCATGTTGGAAGTAATGACTGCATTATGTATTTCATGCCCAAAGAGAAATAGCATGACTTCAGGCAACAGAAATTAACAGTATGAAGCATTATTGTTTGTGATGCTGTTGATGTTTTAATTGCTGATCATTAATCTGTGTTCTTCAACTCCAGTGTTGGTGAAATTATAATTAGTCCAGTGTGTTTTGCTGAAATGTAGAAAACAATCAGTCTGCCACTAATGATAGGGCATGTGGGACTCTGAAACAGAGTATGAAGTCAGTACTTCTGTTCCTCAGTGTATAATTTTTTTTTTTAATATTTATATTTCTGGAGTAAAATGTACTTATCAGGAGAATACCTTACACAAAAGAAAACTTACCAAATTGAAAAAAATTCAAATAAAATCTTACATGTTTTATTTATTTCCATTTAAATGCTGATGACATAAGGACGTAACTCCTATATCATGGTCTGGTGGAAAAAACCTTTGGACATACATATTTCTGGAAATGTAAATAATGTCACGGTTGATCCTAAGTGTGGCCTTTACTCTCTCATCTGTGTGTTTGCCCAGTCAGTTAGAAGTACATATACTCCATAGATTGTGTTACTTTTTTATTCAGGCAAAGATCAGTTTCATCACAAATTGACTCTCATCATATAGCTTGTGCACATGTGCATTCCTGACATTTAAATCTGTATGTTTCAGGATTACTTATGTTGTCAACCCAAATCTAGCTCCGCTCTAGCATCATATTACATTCACTTACATCAATGCAAAAGGAGTTGAAAAACTGCAAATTAGTTTAATGCCTGTACAACTTGGTCAATCTGATAGATGTCCTCTAGAGGAAACGTGTAAGAGCCATAAAGCTGCTCTTAGGATTTTGCATTGTCTGCAGTGACAGGGCTTTGCCTGTGTGGGAAAGATGCTCCAGCAAACCGAGGGATGACTGCAGACTTCCAAAATTGGGTTGATATCAGTCCAAGTGTGGAAGATCCTTATTTCAATCAGTTTAACTGAAATCAACTGGAAACAGGTTTTAATTAAACAAAACAAGAGAGCCCTTCAGAGGTGACTGATGAGTGTCCCACTGAGGGTTTTTCACACTATAAATACAATGCTTCAACTGCGCTGAGGTCACACTGCTACATTTTGCTTTTAAAGCATCTATAATGTGGTCTGGGTCTGGATGAAGTCAGTGAGATATTGCCACCTACTACAAGAAAGAGGATTGAATCATTCTTTTAATGAGGCCAGTTCTCATTTGGCATAAATCGGTGTTTAAATAATTTATCCTGACTAGGAATCCAACCCCTTCTGTTTAAAGAATAAACTTATTTCCTATTTGACACAGACTGTTAAATTCCATTAACCTACTTTCTCCACTAAAACAAAAAAAATAGATTCAGGTTTAACACAGAGGGAAACAAGTGTTTATTCAGAAATTATTTGGTATAATTCTAAGCCCAGGTGTTTCCACACTAATCTCTATAACAAATGATGAAATTCCTATTGCCTGAGGACACATGAATGTCAGTTTCCTAATGACTGAATTTTCAAAAAGGCTTCATTTCAGCTCAGTCTCAGATGTGGTGGTACAACAAAATTATGAAAGTTTCAGAGTGAATGAAGTACGTAACTCATAGCTGTGAGGGTGGACAAAATTTTGCATGTGTATGGGATTAGAGAATAGATGGTTTAAATTCTGGAATTTGCTTTTGTAACGCAGTTTAACAGCCAAGCTTCAAGATGTGTTAGTTTATGATTAGTACCTGATTCTAAATTAGTTTGTGGCAACATATTCTAAATGGGCACACCCGCTTGACTAGTGGAATATACTTAACTTTTAAATCTGAACTAAAACAAATATAGGCTTATATGCGACTATCCACAAAGAGACAAAAAGTATAATAAGAATATTAGAAATAATAATAAAAATAAAAATAATATCTAATAAAAATAATCATGGTATTTTAGAATACTCCAAAAATTTGGTAAATTTTAGCAATAACACTTAGCTTGGCTCTTCTCTGTGATGAATTAATCCAATGAATATTTTACAAACTCCTCAAAAGAACAAAATATGAATCCTTCTACTTCAGAACCAGTTTTGTGATGAATTTTTGTAATACTGGCAACTCAGATGTCATTTTGTTCCAGACAAAGTATTTTATGGGGAATTTTTTTTCAGGCAAATTCTGATATTTTCTGGTTGGAAGTGTCAAGAGAGGGGAACAAATAACCTTGGCTACTGTGTGACATAGGAGTGGTTAAAAGCTGCCCACTGTTGGTGTTAATCCATCCCAACTGCAAAGACCATTGAGACTGGGTAGCTCTTCAAATGAAAATTGATGTTGTAATAAAGCTTGACAGATGTATGTCTTTTGCTGGTATTGTTAAGACAACACTCATTTCATTGATTCATTCAGTATTATCATGACTATAGGTCCTGCAGAACATCTGCACAACCTAATCAGTTCTTTCCTTCCTTGGCAAGTACATTTTTTGTGTTTCTGTGAGATTATCCAGCTCCCCGAGTGCTGAGCAGTGGCGTTTCTTGGCAGGATGTGTTGTTGCTTTTAATAAGATACACTTCAAAGCATTGTGCCACACCACACCAAATATCACTTGAAAACAGTATAAAACCTTTCACTTCCATTTCTTTGCTTTCCATTTTTTACACCTTATCTTGGAAGCATTAAAGGCAACCAGCTTTTTGGCTTTCATGCCTGCCTGAAGATGTAAGTACAACAATGCTAATGCCAAAATGACTAAAGAATCACAATGAGAAAGTCCCTGAATGGGGAAAGGGTGGGAGGGAAGCAGGAAAATGAGCAAAGAAGAAGATGAAAGAGGAGCACTGAGGAGAAAAACTATTTCTTAATTACACTATGAACTTTCTCTTGTGAATCTTGGATCTCACCCTAATTAAAGTAATTGGCATGTAGCAGTGTGATACAGATGGAATTCAGACACATTCTGTACTGGGCAAAGAGGGTTTGAATTTGCATTTGCTAGCTAGCTTGCAAAAGAGCTCTTTTTTTCTCTTTTCTTCCATTGTGTGCAAAAGGAAGAGGGGGATTACTTGGCTGTTAAGAAAGAGAAGGCACGTGAATGCAAATATCTGAATTTTTCTTTAGGCTCACCTTGCATGCAGAAGGAGTTACAGCTCCTGCAGGGATGTTCCTATGGTAAATCCTCAGAATATTTTAGAGACTATTCAGTTGTCTGGGGGAGCTTAGTAAAGGACAAATAAAAGAACTTATGAAAAATTAGGAATAACCGCATAAATACGGCTATGTTCCCCTAATTTCATCCTGTCACTTATGCAGGGGGTGAAGTGCACTGTTGTCTCCTGTCCTTCTCAGCTCTTCTGTCTCTGCAAGAAGAGAACATCTTAGCTGCTTCTTCTGCCAGTGGGTCATTGTCAGTTTTTAATTTCTCTGAACATGTTGTGAGGTCAAAGGAAGGGGTCATTGGATGGGAGAGCTGCTACAGTGCAAGCTCAGCAATGGAAAACTAGCAGAGTAGCACAGCTTTCCTGTGCTCAGTGAGGTCTTTGCATCTGCCAGAGGTGAGGTCAAGGAGCTTCACCCAGCCATAGATGCACAAAGCTGGGAGGAGAACTGGCACTGGAGTGCCTGGAGGGAGACTCAGCTCTCCCCTTCTCACTGGGAGCAGGAGCTCTGCTGAAACCTAGTGCAGTTAACCAGGTGTTTAATTAAACCTACACTAATTTAACAAACCACAAACTATGATTAAGAGGTAAAAAACTGTGTGTAATCATTATAAAACTTATTGTCTCAGAAACTCTTACTTATTAAACGTTTTTGAGAATTTTTGATGCAGCAGAACCAATGGTGATTAGCAGTGGAGGTCACACATGCACTGCATAAGTTTAGCATATTTCCTAGGTCTAACTATTTATTAGAACTGCAGGTATGTTTAAACTCAGTTGCAGTCAGGGAGACACAGTCTCAGGTGTATTTTTATATGTTTTTTTCTGGGCTGGAACTGTATATACAGGTGAGATTTTTTTTCTGGTCATGCTGCACAGATTTTTGTAATTTCCTTAAAGGGCATCCTTGGTTGGCACTAAAAATTGTTTTATTTTAAAAAGCTGCAGTTGAGTTGAACAGTTGTTACTGGAATGCTCCATGATACTTACCAGGAAGTATTTACTGACTCATGTGTGATCTGTTGTAGCAGCATGCTTTTGCTTGGGCATCTACAGGGGTAAGCAAACCATGCTGTTTAAAAGATGCCATCTCTTATTATGTGCAAACTGAGTGTGTAACATTTTGTAGGCTGAGTCTGGCAGGTTTTGGAATATTTGGGGTTTTTTTGTCTTGTTGCTTTTAAAAGATACTGGTTTTATGGCACTCAGTGTTCTGAATATAAGCAGAAAGCTGTGAGGTGAATAGATGGTGCACTTGGTGCTTAGAGCTGCATTTCCTGTTGTCCTTTTGTCTGTCTGACAGGTCTGGTATTTTATGGGGAAAAAGTTATAATTTTTTTTTTAAGTTAGTAAAATAAGTCCAATGAATCCTGCTAAAAGGCAGCCTCATACTGTTGTCATTAATGGCTTCCCCTGAGAAACTGGCAAATTGATAAATTAAGCTTTCCCTCTGTGACAGCCTTTCACACACTCAAGATGTAGTCCCACTTTAGTCTTCAGCAGCAGTAAATCAATCTACTATGGAAATACTTTGCTTTCCTGCCTAGGTACAAAACATATCTAGAGACGTGGTGCGTCAGTTCACTATGTTTAGCTCTAAGTCATTTGGCAATCACAAGAGGCTTAAATTTTGTATTTATGTTGAAATGCATCCCTAATTGAGATGTCTATACTGCTTCAAGCCTCTCTTCTTGAAAACCAATTAATAAATTTCACACTAGAACACAGTCTTTTTATTAAGACTCAATTAAGGAAGATATAATGAGGCCAAACTAGGTGAAGCTTTTAGTGTGTATTATACACAGCAGATCTTGAAAGATAGATGCAAAGTCAAATCTCACTTTGAACCTGCTTTCATCTAGCAGCAATAAAAAGTCCTATGTGGTGGCTGTACCAACAAAAAGTTCATAAATAAAAAAACGGAGCGAACTGAAATTACCATCCATAAGTAAGAGATGAATTTTAGTTATGTCCCCTGTGAACATGGGAAACTGATCTTTTTGATTCAAACTTTTTAATAAAAGTTGATGTCTTACTTCATTAACTATTACCAGTTGCTACTAAATAATTATAATCTGTCTGCATTTCCTTTAAGTTTTTTAAAATCTCCTCCATTTGCAAAGATTATTGTGAGGTATTTAGCCAAATTGTCTTCATATAACTACCAAGATACAGTACAGTTTCTCAACATTGCGTGGGCTATTTAGCTTTAAAAATGCAGAGGGGGATACTTTGAAAAACCCATGATTCTATTTATTACTGTGTCCTGTGATATCCAGAGAACCAAGATGCTGATGGGAAATCCAACCTGTGAGAGGACAACCAGTCAGTGATATTGAATAGTTGTAGTTGTTTCTTGGCCAGGCTGATATAAGACAGTACATTTACCTAAACATTTGTCAAAAATCTGAACTTACAGTATTTAAGAAAGTTGAAAGTAGTGTAGTTGATTATGATGCCATTAATGTTTTCAGGCATAATGTGTCTGAATTAAACAGAGGTTTATGTACTATAACCTGAGTTACAGTATATGTTTTATCAATCTAGGCTATAATAACAGTAAGAAATGAGATGAAAAACTTTTAAAAAAAAGGGTGGAAGGAAAATTGTATAGATAATCCCTACAAACCATAGAATTGTGGACTCACAACAACTCTGGATTTACTGGGAGTTAAAGATCCAGATCTAATAAGTGTTTGCCAAGTCTGAACCTCACAGCAGAAATCCAGAGTGTTGCTGGAACTGGGATTTTGGAGATCTTGGAAATATCTATAAAAATTTATAAGAAAGAACAATTTTTCTGAGGCTTTGGTAGCAAGTTTCATTGTAGTTGGAAATGACACCTCTCACTGCAAAATGGAGTCTTTTCCAGAAGTTTTAATGTTGTATGTACAGAATTCTTACTTTTTTCCATTTAAAATATATTATAATTTCTGTGTAGCCTTGGCAGTGGCTCACAAGTTTTCCATATGGATAAATGGTTGGGTGACCTAACACCAGTCTCTTGTCCTAAAGGGATTACTTCTTCCCCAAAATGTGGTCTTTTTGAAGACATGAATTAAACATTAGCCCAAACACAAAAAAAAAAGGGGTGACATTGTCAGAAGTGTAAAGGACCTGAGTCCTACAGGACAACACCAGGCGCTAGAATAACTTGAAATTTTCAAAGGGCTCATGAATATACGTTAGTTTATTGATCTTAGCATACAGCATGCAGCGATAATTATGTTTGATTATAGTTCTTTGATAATTAGTGGGAGATTTTAGGTGCAAAAATCCTTGTGTATATCAGTGGGATTGTTGTCTTAAAAGTATTTGAAGATGTGGTTCTTCGTTTCTCTTATTTGAAGAAAAAATAAAATCACATACATTAAAAAAATTCTTTTGAAAATAGATAATGCATATGCACATTGCTAATGAGGACCACTGGTATTAAACTTGGATGATTGTAAATCCATTTTCAAGTATATAACTTAACGGAATTTACTTTTAGGATACTATTAAAAGTAATTAAAAATAAATAAAAATATTAAGGGAAGTTCCAAAAAGGTTCAGTCAGTATAGCTTAATGAGTTCTGTTGATAAATACTCAAAGGGTTATAGAAGGAGTAGAAAAAGTCTTCACAGCTTTCTGACAATATCTGTTCATCTATTTAGCAGATTAGAAAGAAAGGACTTTGGCTGGGTTCCTCAGCTGTAGTTGTTTTGCCTTATTATACATTTTAGAAAGTTTAATTATTTTACCAAGCCCCATTTTGATATCGACTTATTGTTAGAACTCTTGATGACATATCTCCCCGTATCACAAGATTTTGGGCTACTTTTTGAACCCCTACTGAAGCAATTATTTCAAATGCCATTATGGAAGAAGGGCAATTTCCAAGACAATGTGTGTGGCTGGAAAGAAAGAGGAAGCCAGGATTTTGGAGTTTATAATTAAATAAACTTTGAGTTCTCAAGTGTACGTCCATTTATTTGTCGGATTTAGCTAGAATTTAGTCCAAAACCCATGTTGTTAGACCCTCATCCAGCAAGGCACTAAACACACTCATAACTTTAAATACACGAGTGACTGGATTCAAATCATGATGTTAAGAGTTTTGTTTGACTGGGGATCCTTTCATTGCTTTTTACTGCCAATCTCATTCTTTCTTTAAATGAAGTTAGTCAAGAAATTAGAAGCCTTAGTTCACTTCCTTGTTCAGAGAACAATGCCACATATAGAGCTCTGCTGACAGAGCTCTGGGAGGCTGAGCAAGACCATTTTTTATTGAAGAAAACAGTATTGTACATCGCTTCTATTAATTAGTGCTTGGTCTGAAGATCCTTATGATTCTCTCAGCTTGAACTGGCACCAAACACCATCCCATCAAGAAGAATACAGCCATTTAAGGTTCTTATTTTCAAATTCAGTAGAGCAGTTACTCCTTCTCTTTTGAGACTTCATATAGTCTGTGGATGGCAAATAGTTCTTGTGTTTCTGGCTGCAGGTGTCAACAGCTTGTTTTAAAGCTGGGGCCAGGAAGTCATATTGAGGCAGTAAGTGGCTCTTTGCAGCAGCAAAAAGAATAGGAAAAATGGGCTGTTGTGGACAAGGGTTCCCCCTGCCTCGGCCAGGTTCCGGATTGTCTGGGGGGCTGTGGTGGTGAGGTACCCCAGCTCAGGTACAGCAGCTTCACGGAGGTGAGGAGAGACATCTCTTGTTACAGGGAAGGTCATGCAGCTTTTCTTCTGTTCCAGAGCTTGCCATCATGTTGAAATAGTAGGTTTCTTTCAGCCCCTGAGCTCCACCCAGCTTCCACTCTGACCATCATTACCTTAATGTCTCCTTTGGTGATTGCAGGAGGCACGAGGTAGCTGCTGCATCTGTGAGCTGCTTGGCTTCCTTTTCTGAAATTCCCTCTTTACCTTTCTTTAAACAGCTTTAGTTAATTACCTAAATAGCCCATGTGAATCAGATTAGAGAATTTGAGAATCTTTCCATATGGCAGAATGTCTGGGTTTGTTTTCCGGTAAGATTAGACAGTTTTTCTCTAAATGCTTCATTTTCCGGAAAAAAAAAAAAAAATTCCTGGCCAAACTCGGGATTCTTGTTTTCAAGAATCCAAGTAAATGCAGGCAATCAAACTGCGTGTATATCATTATTTTGCCTCACTTTCCTTCCTTTTAAGACAGTTTTAGGGTTCCCCAGGTGCTGTGAGCATATATTGGCTTGTATCCCTTTGCTGTCCCTCAGCAGCTCAGCTTTGCCTCCTGCACATGTGCTTGGGTGGAAGCTGTTGTTAGTGGTGACTACACCACAGAGGGTGCAAGACCCTTGTTAGAGAGGCAGTCAAAGTGAAGGATTCATTTCTTCTTGCAGTATTACATTGCTGAAGGAGATATAAAAGGGTTTTTTAAATATTTTTCTATTTTGAGGTAGGTTTAGAAAAAGCAATACTGGACAAGTGAAGGACATTTTGCATTGGCAGGACATTAGAAAGCTTTGTGTGTGACTTAATATGTCTTTGCCAGTTTTACCATTTTTGGTCCTGAAGCTGAGAATCAAAAAGGGAGTTTTCTCAAGTTTCATTACAGGAAACTAATTTAATGATTGTCTATATCTCCTGTGATTATTCCCATTTTTTCTCATAGAAGTGCATCACTTGAGAGAAACTACTCATGGCTGTCTCAAGAATATGCAGAAAATGGAGTGAAGACACAGTCTTTGACCTGAAACAACAAGACATCAATTAAAAGGCAGGAACACTCATGGGAAATATATCCTCTGGGATACATTTGCCATCAGGGCTCCTGCCCCTGTTGGAAATGTATCCCAGAGGAAACTTGGAAATGTTGCAATAGTCAATTTCTGTTGCAGATTTCCCAATGAGAATAATTTCTATTTAGATAGATGGTTTTGCTAGATCGCTGAAGAATGATTTTAAAGACAGTTTCCCATGAGCAGGTCACATTCATGTCTTTAAAATTAAACACATCATTAAAAGGTCTTGGCTGAATCAAGGCTAGGGAAACACAGATCAGTGACTTCACATTCACACCTGCATACTTATGAAGCAAAATGTGTGAGGCTTCTGAAGTTTTATTCCTAATTTTTCCATTCAGTGCACTGGTTGGCAGATAGCTAAATTCTCTTTCAAGATTATTGGTTTTTTAAATGTGGCAGCAACCTAACTGAACAAACTCCCCATTCTTATTAATGCATTTCCTTTTTTTCTTTTTTTTGTTTCAATTTATTTTTTTATAGATTCAAAAATGTTTGCCAAAAATGTTTTCTTATATAGACAAGTGGGAGAGTATAGGGGCTAAAGAAGCTGTGCTCACTGAATGTATTTGCCAAATGAGTCAGAATAGCACATTTGAAAGACAGGGATCAGTGCATTATTGGCTTGACTAGGGACTTACGCAGAAATAACGACAAACTCTAAAGAATGGGAGGTAGTGGGCATTGGAACTCTGTGACAGAGTTCAGTAAGTTGTGTAAAATCATGGTTGCAACCTTCTCTATTTCAGTCAGTGGCTCAGTTATTCTGAACGATCTGGACACTTGTCTGCTTCATCAGGCTGTTTTCAGATAAACTATACACATCTGCCTAAGTGGAAAGCTGAAACAGATTGATTTGGACTGGACAGAAGGCAAAAACTTTTTACTTTGAAGACGGTCAAACATTGGGACAGGCTGACTGGAAGATTGTATAGTCCCAGATTGTGTGAATTCCTGAGGGTTTTCAAAACCTGACTGGGAAAAAGCCTGAGAAGCCTGGTCTGAGTTTGTAGTTGACCTTGCTTTCAGCAGGAGATTGGACTTTGTCCCTTCAATGAGCTCCTTGCCAGCCTGAACAAACGTGTTTTCGCTAGCGCCTTTTCTCGAGGCAGGAAGGGTGTGAGGGGGTGAGGCCCAGGTGCAGCGACCTTCCAGGAAGCGTCCCTTGTTGAGCCGCTCCTGCGGGATTCGCAAATCCCTTGGCACACACCACGCACTCCCTGCGAGGCGTGTGCAGCGAGGCACACGCACACACACACGGTCCTAGCAACCAGCGGAGACAAAGAGGCGGGAGGGGCCCTTTCGTTTGGAATCCCAAGGTTTAATGGGCGCTCACAATCCAAAAGTTCCAGTGATGAAGAGGCACCAGAGAACTCCTGCAGAAACTTTTATACAGGGGTAGAAAGGGGCGGAGAGAGCATCAGGGTCCAATGAGGTGAGGGTCCAGATGTGGAGATAAGGTGGGGTGACAGGGTTACAACCAATAGGGGAAGGAGAGGGGAGGAGAAAGGGAGCCGGAGCCAATGGGGAACTGAACAAGGCAGAACTTTCCAGAGCTGGGGTAAGGGTTTACAAATGATTGACAGAGGGATTAACATAATGGGGTGTACACCAACCAGGAGATAAACCATTACATTAACTTAGAGGGAGAACCATAAGGTAAAACCATAGGTTACACTGAAGGGGGGTAAAACCTTAAAACAGTGGCAGTTTCAACCACCGCAACAATGCACACATCTCTATATTTTGCCTGTGTTCCTGGTGGAGAAAATTCTCAGCCATAGGTAATTTTCATGAAAAAAATTAAGGCCAAAGAAGGAATGCTAAAATCATGGCAAGCTTAACAAGTGTTTTTTCTTGAATTGTGCTCTGCCATGCCATTTGATCCGTTGAAATGTAGTCTGTAAAATGTTTGCTGAAATGACCCCAGCACTAAGCCAGATGACACAAGTTCAGTTCTGATACTTGCTCAAAGATGGGAAACATTAAAACTGAAGAGATTACTGGAGCTAAGTTAATTATCTTTGGGTAATGAGATCTTAAGATACTCACAGAGGACTCGACTAAGTTAAATTTCCCTGCAATTTCTTGCTTCCATTTGAACATAGCCAGAATCCCTGCTCTGTGTGTGAAACTGGCTTGGGGAAAAGAAAATAGAAATAAAAAAGAAAAAAAAAATTTAAAAGTATCTTTGACCAAGTTTGGTAGTTACAAAAAATTTACTTTCATTTATTTTCTGATTGGTTGTGGGGGTGGGATGTAATTGCAGACATTTCAACAATATGTTGCCATTTAGGTTCTGGACACTAGACCAGCTGTTCAGTCCCACTTCTACACATCAAAATTGTGTAAGAAGGGGGCAGTCAATGTTATAAGTCACTCTGGGCTCTTATGTAGAAGAAACAACAAAGGAAAATATTTTTCCTTTTACCCCCTACTTCCCTTCCCTTCATGCTGCCTGCTGAGAGGTTTTTAAAAGCCTATCTCCATCACAGGCACATGGTTGGGTTTTACCTTTATCAGGCACAGAGGAGGCAGGCCAGCCTTTTGAAATTTCTCAGCAGTCAGCAAGAATAAAGTGGGCATCCTAGTGGTAGGAGTAATTTTCAGCTTCCTGACAACAATTGGCAGAATGCTGGGAAAAGCTATTAAAAATGAGGTTCGATCACCAAAGTCTATTTTGGCCTATATTTAATGAGATGTGTCAGCTAGAATTTACAGTAAGTGGCTAATTGTTAATAATGTGCCTGTCTAAGACACTCTGTGACTTCAGCAGATCTGCACAATACAACCCCATGTGCTTGCTAAGTTTTTTTTTATTGGGTATCACAGGTCAACTTATCACTGTAGTGAAGGAACAGGAGGTGACAGGAAAAAAGGCATTGTTAACTCTATAAAAGTTTATTTATTATATATTGTTGAACGTACTATATGGGTAAATTGCAACAAATAAGTTAAAAATTAAAAATGAAGATGTGACCTCAATCTTGCAGTGGCATTTAATTCCTTTTTAATTGTGCTCAGGAGCAACGGGATGTTTCTGTTTAGGCACTGTGTGGCTTGGTTGCAAAGGTTTCTTGTTGCTCTGGGCAAGTTACTGCATATCTTTGTACTTCAGTTTTTATCTGTATGAAACTTCTTTCCCTAGCAAAAGTGGAAGGTACATGCACACTGATGTGACTGAGGGCTGGTCGTAAGATCCTGCAAAAAGGATTTATGACAAAATGACTTGATATGAACAAATCTAAATCTCACTTTCATAATTTTTTGAACATTAAGGTTTTGAAGACAGCTATGTCTATTCAATTAAAAATGACCCAAAATCCAGAAAAAGAAGAAAAACATTTAAGAACATTTTGTGCCAATATATTTGTTGTTCTGGTTCCTTAGTCTGGTACGAAGTCTCAATGCTGTGCATCCTACTGTAATGTGTGGATGTAGAGCAGGTCAGGATTACTGTACTAAGGCCATCTCCTGACTGTGCCCTGTTCTAAGGAAATTCACTGCTCGAGATATTTAATGCTTCAAGTTTGCTTCTATAAAAATTCCAAAGCTTTGCTTTCCTTTTCTTTTGCCCTTGTCTAGTTCAGTAAGGTTTTCAGGCATGGTATCTTTCATGAAACTAAGTGATATTGTTGAACATAGCAGAAAAACTTTAAGATATAAAAATCTTTTTTTTTAATTTGAAAAAAACCCAGGCCTTTCTTAAATCCCTTCACTGTCATATAAAAATTGGCTACTGTTTCTGGCCATGCTTCTTGACGAATGTTTTCCTCTCGTGAAAACAGAAACTGCATATAAAGATTATTTACTTCCCAATTTTCTTTATCAGGCTTTTGCAGTTTCCGATAATGAACAAAACCTGGGAGACTCCTTTCCTCATGTTTCCAAAATGAGTTCTGAGGGCCTAGCATAGCTTCTAAAATCCTGTACATTGTAACTAACATCAAACACAGTGTAAATGATGAAACACAAGTAACTGGAATTTATTTTTCATCTTTCCAAAAATCAGAACCATATGTTAATCTCCCACGTGTAAGCGATTGGAAAACAGACAGAACCTGTAGAGACTTCTGTAAAGGTACCTCGTGGTGACTCTGGTGGGCACTGGTCTGGCACTGCATGTGTCAGATAGGCATCCAGACATTAGGGATGCTGGAAAATCACCAACTCTGTCAATGGGCTTATGGTAGCTGTGCAGGCCAAATAAAGTGCTGGAATTAAAAAGTGAGCTCGGGAGATAAAGGGCACATCTTTATAGAGAGCTGCACATGGGAGGGGATCTTGCCAGTTGAGCATGAGGTTCAGTACTTCAGTCATTTTCTTTGAATATAAGAGATTTTTCTTGCTAGATTAGGTAATTTCTGAGCAATAAACTTTTGCCCTCTGTCCACCTTCCACAGCTACCAGTTTCCTCTTGAACATGAAGAGTTTATAAACCTATGAAATGCAGAAGAAAGGAAAAGAATAAGATATAGAATTGGAAACTGAAGGGAAGGTGGCCAGTCTTGGATCAGTCTCTCTGAGTGTCACTTGGCAGCTGCTTTCATGGTCGGTCTCTTTTTGTTGATTTCTCAGAGCACCATGTGACAGGGCACAGATCCTTACTGTGCTCTACAGAATGAATGTAAAGAGACACAATGGCATTGCTGCTTCTCTATCTGTTAGCCTCCTTGCAGGTGTTACATTATGAGCACTTCTTAATACTTTGTTTACTTTCTTAATTTTAATTCTTTATTTTCTTATCACAGACATCCATTTTTTTTTCTCCTCTCTTTTGAAAACATCTGAGTAAAATAATCAACCATCCTCCAGGTTTACAATGATAAAATTAAATTTGATTCCTTGGATTATCATCTTGGGCTTGTGTATTGAACATCTCATAGAAACAGATGTTCAGTTGTTTATTCATTCACCACCTGTCTTTAAAAAGTATTTTGTTAATTTATGTATGTCATTATAGGAAATATCCAGGAATACCTTACCATCCTTCTGAAAGCATCATTCTCACTTCACAATTAATAAATTTTTTTAAAGCAGTCTAGATATCATCCAAGACGTCTTCTTTCTTATGAGCTTAAGGAAGTCTTTGTATCCTTGTTGTGTGAGGAAGGTCCACATGAAGGTTCTGGTCGACTTGAAGCCTTCTCATCATAAATATCTTCTTGGGAATATAATGAACCTCTCAACTCCAAGAGTAGCCGAATGAAACAATTCTAGCAAAGACCATGGTGGCCTAAAATGTTTTGGTTTTGTAAGCAAGCAACTTTTAATGCAGCTAGTGCAGATAGACAGATGTTCCACAGAGCCCCCAGTGGTTTTAGACCCTAATAATAAGATTTGTTTTTCAGAAGATCTTCTGCTGTTGTAGGCAAGGTTATTTGCTGGTTTAGCAGTTGGTACAACATCACATCACCTGGTGGTGAAGTAAGACAATGCATTTGAAATGCAGCTAAATGATGTTGCCAGAACAAAGCTCATACTGTCAGTATTCTTGTAAATTGAAATTTCTGTGATGAAATTTTTTTAAAGTTAGTTTTCTGACAGCTAGTGTTGTAGCATGCTCCTGTAATGGTGGCTAAACTCATATTGGTTTTTTTAATTAATTGGCAAAATTTCTAATGCCGCAGATGGGAGCAATATCCATGGTGTCAGTATGTCATAGGGGTGAGTCATGAACCATTAGCACCATTAGCTGATGAGTGTCTTCTGCGTTTTCACTGTCCATTTTTGTCCAGAAGAAAGCAGTAACATGTACTACTCATAAATAAAAATTATCAAATAGAGAGTATAGATGAGTCCTCTTGCTAGCTAGAACCATTTTAGTGTGAAGGATGATGTAAATGTCATCTGCTTAAAGGAAAAGACAGTGATTCTTCTTAATAGTGATTTCAGAATGTGTAATCCTTGTATTACAATCCAGTCATGTGAAACTGGGACAGACTTTTATTCTAAACTGCTGTGAATTTGTGGTGGATATCTGGCTAATTTCCAAGTCAAGCGTGATTACAATGCTGTACCTTCAATAAATTTCACAGAACTAATTTAGTTTTCAAAGGCATGAGAGGTTAAAGCTAGGTCAACTGACATCCTTCTTGCACAACAGCATGTCTTCAGTTAATTATGTTGCATCTAAATGTGTGTTCTGTGTTGTCATACTGACTAAACTAAGCCTAAAAATACTATAAAAGGAAAAATGTAATTGATGAAGATGAATGCACAGACTGCCAGCATGCCTTATTTAATAGCTTCTTCAAATGTATTAGTGAGGAGTTTCAGCTCAGAGCCCATTGTCCAATGCTGCAGCAGATTTGTCCTAACACAAAATCTCACCAAGTGTTAATAAAGATAATAATGTTTTTTCAGGCTAAGCTCTACTGACACATGCATGAAACCATTAGAATGTATCAATTCAGCTTGAGTTAGACTTCTAACAGTAGGAATTGTCTACAGAATTACATATTCATTATTTTACCACATCAAATAGATTATAGTGGGAGTCATAAAGCTTTTTGTTGGCAATTAACCCAGTACATAGCTCGAAACTACAGCAATGCTGCATCATTTAAATGACACTGTTGAGCTTTCTAGAAGTAGAAGGTAATATAATAAATGAGTCTTCCTGATGTAAGGAAGGATGTAGGAAAGTAACAATGTAGGTAATACTGTATGGATGTATCCATAGTAAAATTAAAGGCTAGCACTCTAGCCAAATCTGTGACACTGTTGGTTTCTTATGTGAATCCTGTTAATGCTCATGGTCTGAATGTGCACAAACACAGCAGAGGCTGCTCAAGAGCACCAGATTAACTGATCTCTCTACTCCTGTTTGTACTTCAGGTAATATGCTTACAGCAGTCATTAAGTGCTTGTTCAGGTTTGAACAGGATATCCTTTCACACCAAGAAACTCAGCTGTAAACCCTGCACACTTTCTGTTTATGTAGTTGTGTCACATACCATCTGCTTTTCTGCCTGGTCGGTTCACAACCTCATCGCAGCATAGCTGCACACTGAGGGACAGGACTCCAGAACTCCTGCACAACTAATCCTGTAATTTCACCTTTCTGTGTTTGCCATCCTGTCTAGCTATATCCTACATATTTCACTGCCAGCAGTGGTCCTGCTAGGGTTGTTATCCATCTTTACTTTTCAGTATCATCCAATGTCAGCCGGATGAGCACAGTCCTGGAGCAAAGGCATCTGGTTCAGCAGCTGCAGTTTTCTCACCTGCAGGAACACTGGACTATACTGCATTGTTGAGATGAGATGAATATGAGCCAGAACTTTTCTAGCTGTATTTTGCTGCTATGAAGAGCTAGCCATTTCTTGCCAGGGATTCAGATGTTCCTTGTTAGGACCCCAAACACTAGTTTTGTGGGACATTTCTGTGTTAAGAACTCTTCTGGTGTAATGCAATGAGGAAATCTGGCTTATTGGGGAAGAATTTGCTCTGCTCTGAGGCAGAAGCCATATGAGGGGTTTGTCCACTTGCTGTGTGCTTGTCAAGATGAATTCCAGCTGTGCGGACTCGGGTCAGAGCAGTGTATTTGGCAGTACTGTGTTTCTGATTGTATTGCATGGCCTAAGGGATTCACCTAAAGCACTGAGTAGTGTCTCAGTATACCAGCTCTAGTCTCTTGGGCTAATTTAGTTATTTACACGTAAGTAGATGTTGTTTGAAATCCCATAGATACAACTCATTAGAAGCCACAAAGACATTACCATTGTGCATTAGCACATAATGAGCTATTTATTATTTAACAATAATGTAGAACTATAAAATAGCCTATTAAAATATTTGCGCACATCTCTGTTTTGATATTTGATTAATGAAAAAGTCTAATACTTTTCTTTAAAGTCTCACAGACTAAGAAAAGTGAAAGAGCTACTTCCTCATCCAGAGATGCTTTTAACAACACTAACACGAATGGTGTGGAGACCCTGAGAGCTGCATGAACCCATGTCCTGACATGAGCAGAGTGCACCAGTGCTTCTGTTGCTTCTCCCCAGAAATGCAGCCCATGTTGTATTTTGTTTTGAGATTGTGTCAACAGAAAGAGGTGTAGGTTGAAACCAAGTTAATGTACAATTTTACTTCAATATCATAGAAGATGTGTGAAGCCATTCAGTCTGTTTTTCTGCTATAACTGCTCTGTATCACAGAAATGACCATGTACGTATTTTTTCCTGATCATTTTACTACAAATTAAGATTAATCTGTTGGGTGCTTTGGTCCAAGAATAATCCTGCAAAAAAATCCTGATAATATAACTTTTTTGACACTTTTTAAACAAAGCTTTTATTTTGTTCATTCATTATTTTTAATCTCAAAATGTATTTTATCATTTATTACATGTTTAGTTTTAAATTTTAAATTTATTAAAATAACTGTTATAAATATATTTTGCATTGAAATTAAATAGTAATTTTAACATATGTAACATGTTAAATCACGTGTAACATTTTAAAATGTGTAAAGCTTTGTTCACTGAGTAACATCTGCTTGGATAAACACACTTTTGTTTTAAAGAAGCCTCTCAAATTTTAGAAGTTATAAATAGCAAAATAAGAGTAGATTATTGTACCAGTCTGATTCATGCCCTTCAAAGCATTCCTGAGATATTATAGATCAGCTGCTTTAATACATGCCACTGTGGAGTTTTCTGTCTGGTGATATTTCTTCTGCCTGAATCATTGGTTTGAGCCAATGACTGAAGGAGTAAGAAAATTAAAATCCTTGGTAGTTTAGAAGAAGAACCTGCTTTGCTGTTGTAGGAGGAGCTGTGTTAACAAGCTACAGATGCTGAGTTAATGAGGGTGTTTTTGGTAAGCAGATGGGTGGTGGGAGTGGTTTTGCCTCTGCAGATGAGGTAAAGAGAGGCCTGGGAAGGGCAGGAGTAGCAGGATTGTGGTTGGTGCTGATTGTGCTGCTGGTATGTGTTATTACTCTGCATTCAGTAATTTACCATTATGTGAGCCTTTTGGATTGTTTCATTAAAAATCTTATCCTTGTTTGGTTTCCATGTTGTAATGAACGTTCCTTGGGGATGTATTTAGGAGACTGTGATAAAGTAATTTGAAAATTCTGAAATGATTCTCAGTGGAAAGACCAGGGATTTTTTGAGCCTAGAGACTGAGTGATCCTTAAAATTGAAACAAAGCATGGAGTCTTAATTGAACTTTGTTATCCAGGGAGCTTTGGTAGGTTTTAGGAGGAAATCTTACTGAAGAGAATAGAGATGTGAATTTCATTTGCTACTGCAAGAGAGGGTGGTGACAAAGTTCTTGGTGTTGTACCTTGTAAAAGCTCTTCTGCCCATCTCTTGAAGGTCTTTAGCTGGTGGTGAGTCTGACCATGTGACTGGCTGCCTGAAGCCAAAATGTAGGATTTGGGACTTGTAAGAAGACATTTCTCTTCCTATAAATAATACTCTCTATTATAAACTGGTGTGTAGGACCATTTCAGGTGTCTGCCTCTATAACTAAGAAAGGAGTGTGGTTTTGATATTTAAGCGGTATTTGTTTCATGTTGGACAGTAAAAGCTTTTTATTTTTCTATCTTGGTGTCAGAATTGGGAAGTATGATAGCACAGATCTAAGAAGCCATTTAATGATGTTCTTCTGTTCTAATACAAATATCTATTGCTATTAACTGCTTTTCTTTGATAGCCTTGCTAATATTCTTTTTCTCCCCAGGGGAAAACTGGTCACTGAGGTAGTTAGCATGCTTGGTAGGGGTCTGTAATAGTTTGTAGAAGCTGTTAAGAAAAGTGCCTGGGAAAAAAATGGCCAAAAACTTATTAAAAGGTACTTACTGAAGTGTTTCCCTTCTTGAGGCAGTGCAAGCAGCTCCATCAGGATCTTGATGATGTGGGAGTATGCTGGCTGTCTCTAACCAGGGGACATTTGAAAGGCCTCAGGAAAGGCATGTAAAGAAGTTTCTAATTTTTTTTGTTTTAATTTGGTTTTTTACATAAGAGTGTTTTTGGTTGGATTTTTGTTACTTTAGTTTTTTTGGGGGAAGGGGAGTTATATAAAGAGAGAAGGAACAATGCAGAGGCAGAATAACTGGTAGAAGGAAGACACAATCACATCTCTCAGCAGTGGCGTTACTTTGTAGTTAGGAGGAAATGCAATATCTGTAATTAGGGTAATTATTTAAACTGAAGAGGAAGAAATAACTTTTACCTTAAGAGATAGGGTGTTTCTACCAAAGCATTCATATTTTGCAAGCTCTTCGGGTTTATGTCACTTTGTAATTTATTTGCTTACCACAAGTGATGAGTGAAGCATGGAATATTTAGTCTGTATTTCCTGATAAAAGTCATTCCGGGCAGGGAAAGGACTTTCATCCATCCAAGACAAGGGATGTGATTTTAAAAACAAACAAAAATGTAACTGTCAGGACTCCGAGTGTTGGCTTTGATTTGTACATTGTAGTTCCAAATAAAAGACAAAGGGGGGCTTTTTTTTTTAATACTGCTGCCTTGTCTCTTTATAAAGCAAATGCATTTGAAGAAGAACAATATTTGTACCAACAGCACACATTAAATTACCTTAGAACAGGACTGTATCTTGTGCTTTGAATAAGGAAAGAGGTTGAATTCCTTGACTGTGCTTTTAACTCCACTACTGATGTGGCCAGATGTGCAGTTGGTCACCTCTTTGCTCCTTTCTTCTTAATCTATAATTGAACAATACTGTTTTTAAATTTATGCTGTTGCAAGCACCAATTATTTTTTGGATGCTGCTTGTTAGATTAATGGCATTTACCTGGCTAAATCAAAGATGGTAGAACAGTAGATGGATTGGAACTGACTGAGCCTCCCATAGATAGTGATCTACCCTGAGAATATGCCTTTTAAAGAAAAATAATTTTCTTTTTTCTTCAAGAATTATGGATTGAATAAAAGCAGTTCTGCAAAATTCATATTCTGCCGTGGAGGGACAAGTCATATGAATGGATGCTTAGAAAGAGGGACAGAGATGAAAAGATTCAGGATACCATTTCTGTAAACTATAATTTAGAGAGCTGCAAGCTGTGTTCTGTAATCAGTGAAATTATAAGCACACAATTACTGTTTTCTTTATTAAAGCTTATATTTCAATATGGTGTTGCAAATCATCTTGTTCTCCAAATAATATCAACAACTCCTCCAACTCATCAGGACAGTATTCAAATTCAGTTCTGCCAAGGTCCTCTGGCAGGTTTGTCTAGGAAGACGTGAGTATCCACAGGAAAAGTAGGACAGTGCAGAAATTGTATTACAATGTTTAGTGGTTATAAATGTGACCCATCATGGCAGGATGTGCAGATACAGTTATTCTTCAATTAGGCTGCAATCATGCATCTTTCTGTGTCTGCCTGAAGTGGTTGAATAGATTTATTCTCACAGCACAGACTGGGGAAGCACCTGAATCTGCTGTTATCAGTGCCAGTTTCTTTAGCTCAGAGCATCTTCAGGGGTGCACTCAAACAGGGATGTGGAGAAGAAAGTTGTTGCACTTGGCTGATCATGACCACCTTTGCTGCCTCCTCAAAACTTACCTGCAAATCTTTGTGCTTGTGCTCTATAACGAGTTTCCACAAAAGTGATTTAGCAGATGCAGGGACTTTAATCTGTTTGATAAATTGGTTGACCTAACCTGAAGTAAATTAGAAAGTTGTTCTGCTTGCAAATTGAAGGCAAGTTTCAAATAACAGTTCTGCTCACAACCTGGGGGTTGTATTCCCAAGAAAGATTTTTTGGGTTTTTTTTTGTTTGGTTTTTTTTTTTTTTTCATTTTGTCCACCAAGAGGATACGTAGATCGAGCCTTAATACTCAACACAAAGTCTTCCTCACAATTCCTTTAGAAGGCAGCTCTGAACAGTACCTTTGGGGAAATTCAGCCAGATTAGAGGTTCTGTAATCTGTCACAAGCAATCCTTTACTATCAGTTGAGAGAGAAGGTGTGAGGCACTTCTGGAAATCAGTTATAAGATGTCCCGAGTTGAGCAGCTAATAAACAGGACTCTTTAGGTGAATAAATGCTTCTACATACTTGGTGGTTTGTATCCTCCGGAAAGACTGCAAGGCTTGCCAAAGGCTGAGGCTGCTCCAGGATGCCTGGCATACACAGAACATGTAGTATTTCCTAGGAATTATGCACACCAGCAACTTGAACTAGTGCTGCTTTTACCAAAGGCCTATGTGGTTCGATTTTGTTAGCTGAAGCCTTTTAAAAATGCTATTGAAATCCTGATCTACGGGAGTCAGTGCTTTCAATTTCTTCCGCATGCATTAGTCACTAGATTGTTGCTGCAAATTTCCAAAGGACGACTCTCATTCATATGCAAACTAAGTTAGGGGTTGAGGCATGAGAACATACCACTTCTTTTTGCATTGAACTTTCAGGCCTGAGAAATCCTAATGTGCACAAGAATATCTCGGAAGTGCTCGGAACTGCACCCGCTGGGAGAATGGTTCCTCAGAGATTCACCAGCAATAAACTCTTCTGCCATCACCATTTGCTTTAGAAGACTCATTTTAACAGAATGTTCAGAGTTACAGGTGTAGTTAAAATCTAAAATAAAGCCATATATATACATATAATACTACAGGTTTCAGGAAACCTAGAAAAAAATTCCAATATGCTCACTAATTTTACTGTCATTCTGCCCTTCAACCCCAAATAACCATTTTTTCTTTAGATAAATGTGCTGCTGTTGTGATGCAAATGAATATAGGTGTTTGCAGCCTTAGATAGTATTTATCAGTTGGTGTACAGAGGGGAGCTTCTGGCTTTTGAATGGCAGCTGTAACAATACTTGGTGTTGCATCAAACTGTTCACTGAAGGATTGTGATGATAAAAATGCAAACTTTGAAATAAAGGGAAGAAGGAAATGCTGATGTGAGTTTAAAAAGTGGATAGGCTTGCTGCCCTGCCAGGTTTTCAATTGCTGAGTAGGAGTGACTTATTTTAGGGTAATATTCACTTCAAAATATATGTTTAGGCAAGTTTTGAAACTTTGGATGTATTGATCAAGTGCTGGGGTCTGTTAACTTGTTTTCAGTTTTGTAAGGATGTATTTATTTCTTTGGAAAGCATGATTGTCATGTTCTACCTGACACCTGCTGTTACTCTTATACTTAATTTTACTTGCAGTTTGAGGGTTGTTGGTGGTCATTCTACATAGGTGAGAGGTTGTTTAAAACAAGGATCCCACAATCTTTTAATTCAGACTCTTTGCTTTAGCTGTGACAACAACCTGATCCCAACTGTCCTGTATGCTAGAATTTAGCTTTATTTTTCAAGAATGCTGCAGGGCTTTTTAAGGCTTTCTAAGCTCTAAGGTTCATGTTTTATTTCATAACAAGACATTTCTCAAGTTCTGATTTTCTCCTTTGAGATAAGTTTCCACTGTTTATCATCCTTCATGAAATTTTTCTGACGATAATATTTATAAATGTACAATCTGGTCTCATTAAATTATATTTTTGATGGGTGTCAGAGGAATTTAAAAAGCTTAGTATTTCACTCAGGGTAGTTGCTTTGTGGTCAAGGCAAACATCTGTGCTTTGATTGTGTGCCTGCAAAATCTTGCTTGTTCTTGAGTCTTGAGGACATTCATAAGAGCAACCAGAAATTTTGAATGCTAATGAGCTTGTGGCCTTAATTTAATGTCCTTCTCAAGCCCTGTTCTTAAAAATGGTTCTCAAGCTTTTTTTTGTTCCTTGGTTTGATTGTTTCTCTCTACAGCCTTTCCTTTGCCCCTCTGTGTGTAATATAATCTTTGCCTGTTTTTTTTTTCAGAATGGAGATAATTCAAGCTTGTTTTATTGTGACCATTTCTAGGTAGGGAGGCAAAAAGAATTGCTTTTTCTACAAACAGGATTAGAAAGTGTACTCTGTTTTGGTGGTATTCAGATGTTATTGTAACATGTCTTTTTCTTCAGTTAAAACCTTTTGAGGAATGGAGAAAATGTTCTCCAATTACAGATTTAATACTGAGATCACTGAGTTACTTTATATGATTTCTTTGTGAGTAAAAATTTATTTTAATCCAGCAGAAAATGATGAAACAATGAGTACTTGAGAGCTGAACCTAGACAGATTCAGCCTGTATGCTAAAAATGAAATATATATGAGAGGGGGCTATTAACTACTGCAACATACAGTTGGAGCTCTGGGGTGTGGTGGGTTCTCCTTTCCTGTTGAGATTGAAAATAATGCTTTAATCAGATTCAGGTTGTTTGGTGAAATACAGTGATCTGTGAAACACACAAGGTCAGCCTGTATGATCTAATGATACTTTCTGGCCTTAAATTTTGGAAATGAGAGTTGTAAAAATGTATTACTTCAAGTTCCTGTATATCAAAATAAGGTAACTTTTTATTTTGTGTTTGGCTCAAATTTGAAGTGATTTTTCTTTTTTTTCAGCTCTCCCCAGCAGGGCTAGCACTGCTCTCAGATTCATATATCTGTAAGATGTGTATTGAACACAGAAGTAGCCCCAGGCCAGTAGCTTTTGTAATTTCTTCTGGGCCCTGGTGGTCCATACAGGAGGCTACTGAGACCTTAATAGACTTAACAGGCTTGACCCAAGCATGAAATGTAACTTCTGGCACCAAAGGCTTTATTAACCAGTGGATCATATAGTTAGAAACCTATACAAGCTACCATAAAATACCTGCTGGGATTTATTTCTGTGATTAGTATCAGGTATTGGTTTGAACTAATAATCTGGAGAGAAAATTCTTCCTCCATCCTTACCAAATTCTTGAGCACTGAAGTGACCCCTAGTCAAATGGTCTTTAGCTATGTTTAGGTTTCATGTATTTTTTATTACTACTAAGTTTCTCACTTTAAATGGAATAGACACTGACAAAATAATTGGTAGTAATTGTTGTACCGGTGTCAGTTTTAATAAACCATTCAAGTAGAAAATATTTTACAGATCCAGCCATTTCCTATGTGTCACCAGATAAAACTTTCACATCCTTCAGCACCTGGATCTCAGAGCTAGTACTTGTATTTTTCTTTCATGCTATGTTTTTTTCTTATTAATAATAGAGCTGTCATTTCTAATAAAATATGAAACAGCCATCCAGGGAAATAACACTGGTGATAGATAGAGCAGGCTGAAACACTAGACTGAGTGAACACAAATGCTCAATAGCTTGGAATATAATTCTGTCATTAAATGGAACCTGTAAAGGGACTAGGAGTGAATGCACTGGGGTGAAAATGCTTTGCACTTGGGAGGCTCATTCAGCTTCTGTTGGAACTGTTCTGGTCATTGGAATAAAAACAGGCTTCTGAGATTTGAAGGGAGAAATGCTGCCAAAATCAGTGTTAGACTGACCAAAGGGAGAGCCCACAGAAACATGCACCAAAGATGGAGTTCTTTTGTCAGCCTCTCTACCAAAAAATTCACTTTGTCACCCACCTTTTTGAAGAAAAGTGTGTCAAGTCCAACCAGAAAATTTGCACACAAAGGGATCACAGGGAGCTCTACAGATCTTGTGTTTTCTTTGATGTTACTAACGAGGATGCAAGGCAGAGGGAACAATGCATTAGAGAGATCCCCATCTCCCTATTCTGCTTGAAATGGATGTGACCTACGTAGGAAAAATTTATTTTCCATGTGGATCCAGAAAGTCTGTGTTCTTTCTCTCTCAGCTCTCCTATATAAGATTTGTCCAGTAACTCTAGATACACACTGTCAGCCACATGGTGAATTGTTTATCTTCTATGTTTTTGTTTCCTCCTTTCCAAAAATGGAAAGAAATATATTTCTTTTTTATCTTTGCAAAACACAGTGAAGGTTTTGGATGGACGGTGCATTAGGAGACTTCAGTATCACTGGTTTTGTAAACAATGTTGTTTCTTTGTCCCCAAATATTGAAGACAAGTATTTTTTGGGGAGGATTCTGAGTAGAAAAGAAAAGTAAAACTGCCAATTTAAATGATAATTATGCTCTTCTCATCCTGCAAATAACAGCTGAAATGTCTGTGTTTTTCTCATTGAGCAGTCTGGTTGGCTAATGGACGATGTCTATTTGCAGTTAAAGCTATTGCAATGTTGACAATTAAGCATATACGTGGAACAGGGTAATCAGTAGGAATGCAGTTTTATCACCAATGTTAATTATCTAATATTTTCCAGCTTACAATGATGTGAAAATTCCTTAGGCATAAATGAAAATGAACCAATCAGTAACAATTTTTCTCAAGATAATGGTTGATGGGACATTTGCTGCCCCACAAAAATGGAAGCAGGAGCAAAATTAACAAGTCAGTTTTTCAGGCTTTATAATATATAAATGTAGTCATATGTTACATGACGTGCATTCTTATTTCCTCATGGGGGAAAATTTCCAAGTTGGTGACTGGAATTACTCATAGAATTTTCAAGAGGTTTCTATGTGCAGTCACTTCTAAAATTTCTAAAGAAAATGCTTTCAAAAGGAGCAGAACAAACCCTGATCTTGAATGTAGATTATGAATGAGAACAGGATTGATCTAAAAGCTATTGTTTACCACAATAATTATTAGAGATTCACTACACCAGTGCCTAGAAGAGTATGTGCTTCTTTATGCAAAAACAAAGCAAATCCTCTCTGGCACATCTCCTTTATATTCCTGAACATCTTACCCTTTTCATTTTATTTCTCATCAGCTGAAGGCTAATCTCAGTTACAATCATTCCAATCAGACACTCTCAAGTGACCTTTAAATGCTTAGGAGAGCCACTGAAGATTGTTTGCTAACCTCCATCCTCCAAACTTGAATACGCATCCTAAGGTAATGGGGAGTGAGAGAAACTATGAATAAGCAATATTTTTCAAGAAAACGTATCTTGAAAGTTTTACAAGCCCTGCTATCAATTTTTGTTTGGAAGTTTATCTTCAAATGAAAACTGGAAGAAACGAAATTACTCTCTTTAAAAAAACCCCAAACAACAAAACAGCTGTGATTAACAATGACTTTTTAAAAGCATTTGAGAAACTGAGGGACCAAAAGCTGCACTCCAAAGGAAGGCGTAGGACTATATACGTGATATACATGTTTGGATTTTAATTTGTCCCTATCTAAGCTTCCCTAAGTATTTAGGTTTCTTGAGCAAACTGCAGGAAATGGGCTTACCCTCAATAAAAGTCCCAGGCAGTGAGCTCTTTGTGCTCGTGCTTTTAGGTACTACAGGCATTGGTCTTGCTTTCACTATATGATGCAAGTTGAACTGTAAATATCTGAAATATGTTCCTTCAATATCAGAAGTAGGGGTTAAGATTGCACAAAGGTAGTGGCAGAAGGAAAGGGTGCTTTCTCTGTCTTTAATAAACCAGAGGTCAGCCTTAGTTCCATTAATGACTGATGTAGAGATTCCAGGACTTTTCTGCGTATGGAACAGAGATAGTTATTAAATCTGATGCCAGTAATGAAGCAGGTGAAAGCCTCCACCAGCTATTGACTGGCAATGCCAGTCCCTGTCGATGTAGGTCATTATAGCACTTTCTGTGATCAAAGTAAGGAATTGTATTTGCTCTGTTCACTTTGAGGCACTTAATGATTCTGAATGATCTTAGCTGACAGAGCAGGCTGAACAGTGATTCTCCAGTAGGTAACAGGTATTGTTTTGTTTTGCTGGCAACTGTGCAAATCTGTTTTTTTGCTAAACTCTGTTCAGTAAACTCTGAACAAGAGTCGGACAGAAACAACATACCTGTTCAAAGATGGTTTGCTTTTTCACTTTCTCTACTCTCAGAGAAAGCAATCCTGTTCTCTGGATGAAAATGTATTATCCTCACTAGAGGAATACCAAGGTGTGCTAAACTATCCAAACAAATCTCCCTACCTTAACATGGAAATGAAGCTGCTTCTTAACAAAGTTTGGAGATCCTAATTTTAATGGAGATACTGTCAGTGTGACAAAACTGCATGGCCTTGGCAGAGTTCTGCTCCTAACTAAGATTGCTGACACATGAAATGGAGATTTGATGAAGGCATTCCTTGCAGTATCTCACTGTAAAACTTGATTGGCTTAATGCCTTTAATCAAAGTTTTAATCAAGTTATCAAGTGGCTACAAAGTGACTGTAATTGCATATATGGACTTATATGCAACCCATTAAAAGCCTGGCAACAAAACCAACTATTTAAAATCTTTCTTTTCATAGAGAATAATCTTCCAGCTCTTTGCTATTACACAATTGGATGTAATTGCTTGTCAGCTTAGGAGATGTTTTGCCCTGGTTCTAAGAAAAGAAAAAGGAAAAAATTACAGCTTGCATTAAGCATAGAAAATAAGCAAGTCAGGAAGAACTCTGACTTAAAAATGTTACCAGCTTCCAAGTAAGTGTGCTGATGGCTACATGGGGCAGGTTGAAGATTTAATTACATTGTGTGATAAAGTAAAAGTATATTGTGTTTATGTTTTGCTTATCCTAACAACAAACAGGAATTGTTTTGCATAAGTTCTACATCTTAATAAGCAGTTGTTTCTGTAATGTATCACCATCACACAAGATTGTGTTCTGTTTTCTCTCCTGTTGAATAAAGTTGTACTTTTATATATGTGGTAAATAGGTTTGTTAGACACTTTTCAGTGTCTGTCAAAACTAAATAATTGCCTTCCCATAAGGGGATGTTTTGGCCTTTCCCTTACTTCATCCCATATAATATAAAAGAAATTGGGTGTAATCTTTCTAGTAATTTTTCCATTTCTGTGTTTAAAAACCAAAACAACTCCAAAACTTATTTCTGTTGTAAAGAAGTATTAACAGTTCAGCAGAAACAGAAAACACTCTAAGATTGAGTAAACTTTTCATTTTTAACTTTCATGTAAATTGACTCTTCTTCTGGACATGAAACAGCCTTAATAGATAATGCAGTTGATGTTCCTGTAAGTAGAGGCTTGTCACTACAGAATATTTTCTCGTGTTTTATGCATCCTACCTTTAAATATCTCAAACAGCGGACACACTTGCCTCGGAGATGAATTTGCAGGCCTAAATATTTAGTAAACCAGTCAGTTGTGGCTAATTAGTTATTCTGAGTGTTATTTGCACTGTGACTGTTAATAGGGCTTGTCGTGCTAGTCAATCTGAGGAAATATAATATAGTCCTGTACAATACTAGGCAGCTTTTTGGGTTTCAGCCTCTGTTTTGCATTGTTTCCTGCCCAGTAGATTGAATTATCTTTTTCCAGTCTCTCTCATTATTTTTTCTGAATTATTGCTAGGTAACTTGTCCATGACTACAAAGTCAAAAAACTTCAAATTTTTAAATAAGTCAGAGATATATTTCCAACTAATTTCTTGCCTCTTTTGCTTTGGAAGTTACTTCACTAATACCACAGATAGTCGCAATCAAAAAGATTCAAGGAATCTTTAAAACAAAAATTAAAAAAACCATAAATGTCTCTACATTTGAGCAGGGCCAGGTACATCATAGCACCATTTCTAGTGCCATATTATATAAAACTACTCAATACTGAAAAAAAACTTACTAAGCTTGGAGAGGCTCTGATTTTCATCAGTGTCAATTATAGGACATGATGGTCAAGTGAAGTTAAGTAAATATGATTTTTATTTATAAGGTAATATGATTTTATGAAGAAATATAATAAGCATTAGTGCTATAAAATGAGCCACAGTTTTCAACAGAAACATTAAAGTTCAAAGAAGTTTAATACATGTTGATTTCTTTGTAGACTTGTTGGTGTTTCTTCTATACAGAGATCTGTCCCTTGAAGTGCAAAACTTTTCAATTCATCAGAGTAAAAAGGCACTGAACAAAAGTAGTTTGGGCTGTATTCTTTGAGAAACAGTTCCTTAATCCCTTTTTGAATTTTCAGCTCATGTTTTAGTCAGCAAAACAAACACACTGCTCAATGTTGTAGGCAATGATAACACCAGGGTAAACATAGGAAATGCTTTTATTAATGTGATCTAAGCATTTAATTGCCTTCCTTGTAGTTTAATCTTATCTTTACACATTGAAGCAGTGCATATTGTACATTTCTGATCCTCAAAGGACAGCTATTCATATGGCATTGTAGAATAAGACATTATCACCAGAAACCTGACAGGCCTGTAGTGTTGCTTGTCAGCTGAGAGGTTGGGAAGTTTGTTATAACTATGAAGAAGATGTACAAAAGATCATGGTTTGCAAAAGGCAATGCTGAATACCATTTTATAATTAAAGAGAAGGGGTAAAGTCAAAATGTGCCATGAGTGCTGGGTTCTGATGAGAAATGAAGTGTCACAATTCAGTAAGACTCAAACCAGAGAGTTCAGCCTCCAAGTGGTACATTTACAATCAGGTTAAAATTAAAGAAACAAAGCTTTAAATTCTGAGTGGTAAAAGGACTATAATTAAGCTTAACCCCACATTTTAGAAGACATGTTTATGATACACTAATTATCAAAAGTGATGGTTCTCTTGTTCAGTTTACATTTCTTCAGATTACAGCCACCTTTCTATACTTGCATATGTAAAGGAACATAAACTGAACTAAGAGAAGCTGATTTGGTTCTTTTAAACAGCTGTTTTAGTTTCCTCACTTAAGTGATATAATTCCAGGAGCCCTTCTCTGTTCCAGGTCTCCATTGTTTTGCTTGCTTTAATGTGGGTAGGTAGGACTGCAGCCAGGTTAGATCTCAGCTCTTGTTTCACTCCTGCTTAGTGTGTCAATCTCAATCTTTTTCTCTCTATAGAGGGACTGTATCTCCTAAGATATTTTAGAACTGTGCTGACGTTTTTTTCTTTGTGGTGTCACCATACTAGTGCCTGAATTTCAAATGTCTCACTGCCTTGAGGGAGAGCCTGCCATAATTACAGAATCCATTCCCCTAACACAGAATCTGTTAGGACTTCCTGTCACTCATATGGTCTATTTCCATAAATATGACCAGCATTTTACCCATTTTTCTTTTATTTATTTTTACTACTCCCATTCCTTCTTTTAAAATATACTATAAAGCACTGTACGTTGTACAGAACTCAGAAATGTGTAGGCTTAAATTCTCACTCTGCCATTAGGCTGCACAGCTTCCCTTGGGATGTGCTGCAATTTAGGCTGCTAAAGCCAAGGAGCCAGGCTGCATTTCTGCACCCCTGTGTAAATTCTCTCAAAAATTATTCTGTTTCCATACTTATGGCATTGCTCCTATAGTAGGTAACATGAGGGCTGTTACGTGCATATGTCCTGAATTAATATGCCAATATGCAGAAGAATAGTTCGATAACTGAATAAAATTTCTTTCTCTCCTTCAAACTTCAGAATAAATTATACGTATTCATTTCAAATACTGTGAGCATATTTGTTTTAAAACACAATGCCTTTGCCAATCCTCCAAGCACCATTTTTCAGTATGTCTTAGAAATACTATTCTAGGCAGCTAAAAAACATCTTTTAAGAGAATTGAATTATGTATGTCCTGGCCTCTTCATCCATAATTTTCATGCAAAGGCAAAATCGTATAGCACATTTGTTTCAACGAAAATCTGCTACAGGCCAATATCCTAAATTTAGACCACTGACACAGTATGTTCTGACTGTGTGTAACTAATTCATTTGACGTAACAATAAACTTAGATTGTCTCAGAAAAGGAACATGTCAGAGAAATTTCTGCAAGGCTTCTGATATGTGACACTAAAGTACAGGGGAATCTTGTTTTTGTCCTTTTACTGTTTTTAACAAATAATTGAGAATTGGGATCTCCTTTTCCATCTTGAATTTTCCAGAGTTTATAGTATTTGAAAGTAAATATAATCAAGTATATGGATACCTTAAATGTTACCTTGTTTCCTTGTAGCTGTTGAAACTGCCAATCAGTTTGTGTCATTTATAACACCAACAATTTATCAGTGTATTATGGACTATCGTCTAACTTGAATTCTGCATGATTATTTTTTTTCCAGCAGATCTGTAACTGGCTTCTCATTAACTTTTATAAAAGCAAATGGTACAAAAGAATGTGATTTTAGAACCATATAGGCATGTTCTCCTTGAACTTTCTCAAGGCCAGGAGCCTGCCCTGCTTTTTCCTTTCTCAGATTTATGTGAACATGGTACCCGTTGCTTTTAGTGGAATCACTTCTGATTTACGGTGGTTGAAACCAGGCTTTAGGGTAGAATAATTGACTTGGTAACAATGTAAAACAATAAGCATCTGCTCCAATCCCTTCTGTGTAGATTTATATATGATAAGAGTGAGCACTTGAGAAAGGTGAAGACAGTATTAATATTATTGTGTGTGTTTTTCTGTATGCCTTCTGCTTGGTTTTTGAACTTGAGGGGTCTATTGGGAAATTTAAGAACTCTTATCATTTACTCTAATAATAAATTCGTCAAGACACAGCTCTCGTAATACTTCGTTCTTGGTTTTGATTCAATTATTTTGACATTACTGAAATGAACCTAGAAATGTCTCTCCACTGGGGAATAGAAAGGCAAAAAGAACAACATAATAAAGAAGCCATGAAGAAAGCTGTGTGAAGAGCCAAGTGATTCAAGAAACAGACAGGTAGAATGTTTCTCATTTCCTGCTGGCCCATCTCAATATACTTCAACAAGTGAACCGTATTTTACCATCAGCGTCCTTCATACAACTACAGCTGTTTTGCTCTGATCAGTGATCCTTTGCCTTTGACTGAGCTGAGAATAAAGGGCTTTGAAAACAGGTTGGGGGAAAGGAAAGCTGTGTATTTCTTAAGGGAAAAATCATCTTAAAATCCCTCTAGCTTAGAGGATTACTGGAAAGGTCTGTCTGCTTTTACCTGCTTTTCATGCCATTCAATGGAATGCAAAGACATTTTATTGGAATGAAATGCGGATGACAAAAGAGTTAAGGGGAGGTGAGGATGTTTGGACACTTCTGAATGTGGGAGTGAAAAGCTTTGTATAACCTTTCACATGATTAGTAGAATTAAATTGTATTAATGCTATTGTTAAGTATCAGTTCCTTGTAGTCTGTCTTCTACTTTACATCACAGCCTTAGTTCAAATCCTAAATACCTTAATTTAACAGACAGATGACACCCAGGGGAATTAGTTTGCATAACAAAATAATTATCAGTACTTGTTCCATCTCAGCAGAGGATTCTGAAGCTTTTGCTAATGATCTGAACAACTGACTCCATATTTAGATATTTAGATCCCGTTCTAATTTCATTGTGCATGGTCCATTGCAACTTGGCTTCTTGGAGGAAGGAAAGTCTCTGTGCTAGCTCATTTGCATTTCCTATCTTTAGATTGTTACATGATAATGAAATGATGGTACTCAATTATGATATGGTTCTGTAATTGTGTCAGGGGCTTTTCGTATGTTAGTGGCAGAATTGCTTGCAGCAGTTTTGTTTTGGGTAATTTGTCCTGTGTTTTTAGCCTGAACTGCTTTGGGCAAGGCTACTGTACTGCCAAATTTCCTGGACATGTTGTCCTTCTTAATGAGAAATTCTGCTGCTATGGGATTTTCCGTTTGATAATATTTGACCAGGATTTCTGAAAATCTTGAAGTGTTGTCCATGCTGTTTCTCTCTGGTTGTAGTTTAGGGAAAGGCTGGAATTCTTGGAGTTGTCTAGCCTGCGCTCAGATGCCTTCTGTTGTTGGTGGAGGACAGCTGCCTGCCCTGAGCAGCCCTGCAGAGCCGCTGCTCAGGGCGGTGTGAGCACACACGGAGCAGCTGCTGCTGCTGTGCTGGGGGCTCATCCCGGGTTTACCCGGGCTGGCTGTGCAGGGCAGCTCCTCAGGTTTGCTCTTATGCTTCTAGCAGGGTATCTAATATAGTTCTTTTATACCGGCAGATAATGGATCTTTTTGAATCATCATACTTTTAGTTTTTCAAACGAATTAAGAATATATTGACAAAAACATAAGATTTCCTACTAGACCTCTACAGGTAAGTTGGGCAGGGGAAAGAATATGTTTGAAAAACAACTGTAATTGAAAAGACAGTACTGTCAGGAGTCTGTAGCATGGTGAAAATAACAAAATTAGGAAAAAATCTATGTCCATGGAGAAAAATGCTTCCAATCACAAACCTATTATGTATAACTCAGTATAGCTTGGCAGTGCTGTCAGGCTGTTTTGTGGTGTTTTGTTAGGTTGCCTTTTTTTTTTTAAAGTGTTCAAGCACTGAGCTCTCAAAAAGATAAAATTCTTTCTCTCTTCTATTTATGTCATCTTTATATCAGGTTAAGGTCACTTCAAAGACTGCCCCAGGGACTTTGCATTGTGGCTCTGTGCTCACAGAGCTGACCTGTTGATAAACAGGGGAGTTTGGTGCTCAGATGTGCCAGTCTGTGCTTGTACAAATATTTACTCAGAAGTCAAAATCAAAACAATACAAGAAAACTGAGCTTTCATTTCTTTTGGGATTTGCTTCTTGTTTTATTTTGGAAAACTCTATTAAAAGCTTTCCTTCCATGGGGTATACTGATGATGCAGTGGATAAGTCAGGTCTGAGTGTGCATCTATCAACTGAAAAGAATTATTTTGGATGACAGCTGAGAATTGTAAAAGTGATAGTGAGGTATGGTCGGTGTCACAGCAAACCTACAGATGATCTGCAGCAAATGTAAATGAACACGTGGAGGGAGCTGCTGTTTCACCCCTCTCTGTTGTGAGAGGTGCCCTTCCCTGCTCACCACTGCGTAGGGTATGGAGACAACAGAAATCACTGTCTGGACAGGAGTGATCTGCTCTCACATGGGACAAGACCTTTGCATTTCCTACTCAGTAACGAGGAGGTTCCCAAAGGCCCTGCAGCTGGGACCCTTAGCACTTGTTGGCCTGCTCTGTGGTGTAACATCCATGGCTTTGAGTGCAGTTATCTATTTTAGACTTGGCCAGTTTCTGGCAAAGCACCTAAATTCCATATAACTTTCTATTTGTTGCTATTACTAATTTAACAATGGTTCTTATTATTTTTCAAATTAAATACAAAAAAAGGTTTTTCACTTGTTGAAGCTGGTTTGTGTGACATCTATCAAGGTGGTTCAATCAAATCAGTGTGATTTCATATATAATGTCTGACCTACAGATGTGCAAATATAGCAAAACTGGAGACTTTTTAAAATATTTCTCTGATTTACACTCTCAATCACTTTCTTCTTCCCTGTTATACTTGAAAAAACTTCTGATGTATAGAATCAGAAAGACAAAGTATATTCCATGAGAGATGCACAATTATTTTATGTGGGGTAGTTTTGTGTGTGTGTATGCAGGTGCAGTGTAACTTTTTTCTCACTGAAGTAATTGAAGACAACACTAAAGTCTATAAATTATTCCAAAGCCAAATCCTGTTGTAAACAAGCTCATAAGAAGTCAGGAGCTTCGTAGATTATTTCTGTCCTTAGATGTTTAGCATAATGACTTGTTTCCAATGAACCATTACTTGTGCCTCTGGAGTTCCCATAGAGGAAATTAAGCATTAAATTTTAAGTGTTGTTTTTTTTTATTTTTCCACCTGCCATCCTAATTGCAATTTTCAAAGTTTGCTTCCAGTGACAATGGAAATGTGAATTAAAATAGGAGAATAGTTGACGTTAGTAAAACTAAGGGTCATAACACTTAGGAGTGATTGGAGCTGAAGCAGTTAGGACTGAAGCTCAGTGCCTGTGGCAGGGCAGGGCTGTAGTTTGGCTGAGCCTGTTGCACGAATGTACTTTATGTTTTCACTTGTATATAAATCAATTAGGTTTTGGCTTCTTTCTCACTCAACTGGTTATGCTTGAGGTAACACAATTCTGTTAAAATTATTTCAATTTTTCTTTGTTTCTTATAACACTTTTGAGCCTTAACTGCTATATCAATAAAATGTTTTACTTCTCGAGCCCTGTGTACTGTTGCAGATCTGTGACTGGTAATGGTTAAGTTTCTCGGTTCTCATGACCTGTTACAAGGAGAATCTCTGCTTCTTTGTTCCTTGAAATGAAGGATAAACCCGTTCTTGCTTCGCAGTGGTGTCAGGGTGAAATTACGTGCTGGATAATTTAAGCGAGATAGTGACATTTATTAGGGTACTTTGTTTCGCTTGGGTCTAGAGGATGGGCAAGATGAAGCAGAGATAAGCAGTTCTAAGTTCTACTGTCTGTTGTTGGAGTCTGTCCTGCAAGAATGTATCTTGGTAGCAGGCACACCCTCACTGGTCATTCCAGGTGCAGCAGTAAACAGAATACCAGCAGTTTTCCTATTTATCTCACTTCAGATTCACGGGGTGCTTTGTAGGTGGTGGGTCATCCTTAATGGCTCTGTAAAACAGGAAATCACAGGTACCATTAGTCAAATGCCAAGTGGGAAAGTGGGGCCCTGGGGCAGCTGATGCTGCATCTGGGAGTTCCATTTAAGCAGCCTGGCTGAGGTTGTGCTTGTTGAGTTTTGCTTTCTATGAAGATAGGTGGTTTTTTATCTCTTCAAGGAAGTAGTGGTTTGCCATTGGTTTTGTTTGGTCTCTTGAGAGTTGGAGGCATGGGAAGAAAGAAAAAACTGAAAAGCTCATTAAAATAAAGGGAAACAAATAATTCAGATTTTCTCCTGTGACTTCTGTGGATGAAATACCCTTGAGGCAACTCAGGGGTGTAGGGAAAAGAAGTGTCCTTTAAAATCCAATCTTAAAGTAATCACTTGTTTTCCCCTTTCAATAAATCAGCATTATTCCAGCTCTCTGTGCTCCGAGCTGTAGGATGTAATCTGCCTTCCCAGATTCATCTATCAGTTCCCACCCAAGCCTGCCCTGGTGGAGCTGCAAGCTCAGGCAATGGGCACTGCTGGAGACTGGGCCATATGGCTCAGTAAAAGGGGAATTACTCAGGGAAAGGGACGGGGACTCACCCTGTGTGCACTGTGGGACCACTTGAGACACTCACAAACCTTAATACAGCCCAGGGCTCTCTTCTGATGCTGGCTTTGTTTCTTCCTGGTACTGGTTAGGTAATTGAACAGCAATAAATTTGTCTGAATATGTTACAGAATTAGTTGGCCTGTTTATAGAAAGATTTACCTGCTCTCTGTCTTCAGATTTCTGGGGGATTTGGCAATTCTGCAGTTCAAGCGAATTATGTTCACACTCTAGGTGTTAATTTTAATATGCATGTCATGTTTGAAAGTGTCAGCAGAAAAGACTGAATGATACTTGTTGCGTATAAATCTGAAGTACATAATTGCTCCAGCTGACATGTATGAATGCACTTTCATTATCGTGTCAAGAGGACACTTTGTGCTTGCAAATGAACAATGTTTGGGGCTGGCAATAAAACGGGAAGTACTTGCTTAAATAAAGTTTATTACAGCTTTTAAGAAAAATGTAATTATGAAGTGTTCATACTGAATTAGAAAACTGGTTTTGAAGTGTTAACTTTAATGTGAAATAGAGTTATGATTTAAAGGGGAAGAGTGCATGGTACTGAAGGTTTACTAAAGTGAGCACAACATGAATGTAAAATGATGCTATTTGATTTGCATGGCCACACAATATTCAGTGGGTATATGAGCTGGTTTCACAAAATAACCCACAACTGGCAACCCCCTGCACTTTCTTAAATCACTTTAGTGACCACAGGTGGAAAATACATGTGTAAATGCAGTCTCAGTCTGAGCATCCAAAGTAAAGTATCTAGTGCTTGATTAAAATTAACCAGTAATACTAACCTTTACCTGCAGAAAAGATTCTGTATTTAGAAACTAAAACCAACCCAACAGCAACCAAAGAAGCAACAACAAAAGTTGCTTCCAAAACCACCAAAAACATTTATTGAATAAGGATGAAAATCAGTCACACTAAAAGTTTCATTCCGTACCCAAACACTGCCTTATTTTACAGGGAAACTAAGCAAGGGATAGCATGACAAGGACTGTTATGTTGGGGTGCTTATTAGAAGTTATTTGGAAACTTTTAATGTTCACTGATGGACCTCTGGCCTGTTGTGTGGCTCTGTAGACATGACATATTACAGAGAATTAATATGGATTTTTGTGTCTAGCTTAATCCCAAAAATAAAAGTAGTTGAGTTCTAAGCATAGCTTTTCATCTTGCATGAGGAAAACTCATCCAAAACTGCTGTAAATCCCAAGGCATCAGAGGTGGTACTCTAATGAGCTGCTGGCTACCAGCCATGTGCCTGGTCCGTTTATTGTACAGAACATATGAGTTAGGGATGAATCTGACCTGTGTGTTGCTCTTGTTTTAAATCAAGGACTGTTGAATTATGGGTTGTGATCTCTGGAGGAGCACTGGGTGAGTCTCCTGTGCCATCTGTAATGTCACCCCTGCTGTAGAGTTAGGCAGGGCAGGGACATGTGGGATATGCAGCAAGTAGGAGAGGTTCTGGAGGGTGTAGTGTCAGATGGTGGTGAACATAGTCAGCAGCAGCTGGTAGGACCTGGGATACCCCATCCACGGGCTGGAGGTGGAGTTTAGGCTGGGAAACTGGAAAATTTATTGACTCATCACCTCCACAAGACAGGCTCTGCCAGCAAGTCTGTGATGGAGCCTCTGTTACCCAATGGAAGTTGGAGCCCTGAGGGAGTGTGATGGCAGCGTTGTTGCTCACTGTGGTGAATTCCTTCTAACGTGTACTTTTGTGCACCCCGTGCTACAGGAGTGACTCTGATCCACCTGGCATTCAGGAGCTCGAGGGAACTTGTTAATGTCTTTTGTGATTACTCGGTATATCCAGTGGTCTGTAAAGATAAGCTATTACTCTTATCTATATATGTTCTCCTCATAAGAGTTTCCCGGTTCCATGTTTTCCTTTGTTCAGTTTTTCAGTAACTCCATCCATACTGCTGTGTTTAAAAGAGCAGTAATTGTCCCAGCAGTGAGGGAGACTTTGCAGAAAAGAAGCAATAATTGCAGTCACATGAAAGCTTTGCTGTCCATTGACAGAGTTGAGATGCATTTCCCTGTAGCTTCTGTATTTTTGTTTGCATTTAAAAATAATGTAACTTTAATGTGTGTCCTACTTGCCAACAGATGTTTCTGCACGACTGTTTTGGGGTTTTTTAAAATTTTTTTTTCCTGTTAAGAAATAAAAATAAAATAAAGCCAGTTTTAAAGTCTTTCCTTCTTTTGGACAGGAACTTCTCAATGAAATCTTGTCTACTCTCCAGCTTCCCTCTAATGTTCTTTCTCCAAAGGCTTTGGTAACCTCATGGAGGGTTAGAGATGCCTGCATGAGTCTGTTCTGGCATTCCTCATGCCTGCAAAGTGGCACTTGTAGCATAAGTGCTGCCATTCCGTGAGGATTCCCATAAGATTACTTGTGATGTCCCTGGAACTGCATATCTTCCAATAGCTTCAAACTTGTAGGGCACTGAGGAGTTGTACAAAGGTGAGGCACTGCCTGTAGCTGTCTGGGACCACCCTCTCATTTTCAGGCTGTTAAACCAACAATGAAGGATTCTGATTCCTGTCTCTGTCTGCTGTTTATTTCTGGAATGCCAAAGCATCACATTCTAGTGAGAGTTGAAGGTTGTACATCAGGAAAAAATTGTTTAAAATGACTTAAAAATTATGATGTTTTTTTCTTTTGTTCTTAATTACCTGTATAACTGAAGAGAGGCACTCCTATAATAGAGCTAATTTTATTTCCCTTGCTGAATCAAGCAGTAGATGCAGAGACAGAAAATGCAATAACCCCTTAATGAAAGCTTGCCTTTATTGCTAAACATATAATATTTTCCAAGATTGTATATTAAATATATAACTTAAATGGGTAGGAGCACAGTTATGTAAGACTGGAGCTCTCTATCCATCCTTAAGTAACATTGTCCCTGACATCTGAGATACTATTTAGACTCTGGGGTTTAAGCATAGAAATGAGAAGTATAGAGCCACACTTAATTCTCTGTGTTATTGGTATTTTTAGATTAGATAGCCCTTCTGTAAATTATTAGGGTTTGTGTGCATTGCCAACTATTCCATGTTAATTTAAATCAAAATAAAAGAGACAGTAGAACGGGCCTCTATTGATGTAGCAATACCAGTGTGCCATTGTAAGGCCAAGGAACTGGTGAAATAAACCTATTGACCTTGTAATATTCCTCCAGTCTGAAAGAAAAGCTGCCCCCCTGCAAGATATTGCACTGCTGTTTACAGGAAAGATTTAAGACTACTTGGAAATATAATAGTCATGGAGAAAGAATGTCTGCAGCACTAGGCATTAGCTTAATGATTGTTTGTGTGCTTAATTATTTCGATATTAGCCCCTACTGTGCACTTGGAAGAGTGAGAGATTCATGGATAGAAGCTTTCACTCCCCACTAATGAAGAAAGATTATTCATCCTCAACATGTAGTCAGTTTTCTGCACATAATTTGTATGGAAAAGGAAAGTTATCACATACGATTCTCTATTGGCAGAAGAGAGAGAGGGGAAATGAGTGTTTTGCTTTGGGACAGAAGAAATTGGAAGAACAAAATCTCCATAGATGTTTAAACAATCTGTTTGTTTCAGTTGCAGGAACACAATTGGAAAGCATAACTAAATTATAGCTGGTATGCTCTATGGATTTAATGACAAATTGATCAGGGGTTCGCAATTGATCAGGAGTTCAATTCTTTACTCTTTCCAAGTGTTATTTTAGATTGTTTTAATAAGTTCTGCCCTGGCAAAAGCAGACATGAAAATGTCAGTTATAACCCAGCTTTTTCAAAGTCACATGTGTGTTGAGGTGTTTTAAATGTGAATTAACACATCCCTATGGTTAATCTCACAATTAGATAATATTTTACTTGAACTTAATGAAAGGTTGATTAAAAAAGGTTAAAGTGGAACAAGTCACATCCAAACAAGACTGTTTTGAGAAGGGAGCTAGGTAGTTGCTATAGTTTCTTCCAAATTCCAGAGGAAATAAGACCTCCATCATTTCATAGCTGTAATGCCAATCCTGGTCATTTTATTCCCCAGTAGCTTGTGTCCAGTACCTATGCACAGTTTGTGCAAAAGGAGATATCTTGTTTTCTAAAATGGGCTGAAGGTGTGGAATAACTATTTTCCTAAGTATTTTATTGTTGGGAGAGAGGCGTTAATTTGGGGGTTTTTTGTGTGTTTCTTATTTTTTAAAAAATTATTATTTAGGTGTTTTGATTAGTTTCATTTGGCTTCAAACTGAAGAAATGAAACATGCTGGATTTCTAGTCCATCAATAATATAAAACCATGTAGTTATTAGTTCAGCTTTTCAGAACCACCACTCCCTCACCCCACTTTTGGAAGCTGCTGATTTTAAAAGTCGAATTTAAAATGTCGAATCTTAGAAGATGATGATAAATTCTGAACTGACCAAGCAAATTGAAGAAATACTTTAATTCCATATATTGGTTCTAATGTTCCTCTGGTCAAATTTTTCATAGTTTATCCATAACCCCGGTTAGCCTTGACCATCAATTCTGGTGTTGCACCACTGGACGATGTCAGCATCAATGAAACATAATAATAGTGGTCAGTAAAATTGATCTTTTGGATCTGGACTGAGTGAAGGAAAGAAGTGGGATGTGTAATGGTTATTGAGATGATCAGAGATAAAGAAATTACGTAAGAGGCATTAGACCATGCTTCAGTAATTGAGCCAAAAAAAAAAAAGAGGAAAGAAGTGTTTTCCAGATGTCAGCACTGCGGGAAAAGGGAAGCCAAGAGATGGCAGGTTTACATGTTTTAGAGGATGGAGGTAAACAGAGATTTCAGTATGGGTTTTGGCGTATCAGAAGTTTGCCAATCACAGGGTTGATGTGACAGGCAGGTAGTGTTAGAGCTGTACAGGACTGAATAGGACAGGTGTGATATAGGAAAGTATATTAGCAGCTTAAATCAGTCACTACACATGGAAACAATGACTTGTGACTAGTGGGCAGATTTCCTTAGTTCTGTGTTACCTCTCTAAAGCTGATGTATCTTGTTTTGAGAGTACACTTGCCTCCTTTGTTATCACCACAGAGACACAATGTGTGTTGTAACGTGACATTAGTGACAGCACTGCCAAATTAGGAGGTTTTCTATTTTTAAAATACAATCTGATATATAAAGGAAGTATAACAAATGTTCAGTCCCTTTCTGATCTGGAATTTTGGGACCAATCATGCTTTTCCTGTGAAACACTGATCAAAGTTAAACAATTTTTTGAAAATGTATGAGAGGTGATTAAATTCTGACTTAATGCTGACAGCTTTCTGTCAGTAATCTGCATGGCTTTCCCAAGGTTTTTTGTAGGGTCAAAAAGTCCAGGAATGTTCTTTGCCGGTGGGTTGGAAACATTAATAGGACAAAAATAAAAATGCAAGTAAGTCTAGTGTTCATGAAATGAGAAGAATTACAGTTTATGAAAAATGCCAGAAAAGTCAATTTCATATTAAAGCAGCATAAGATCAAATTCCAAGTGTTGAATAATATTGTGAATCAGAAAATCATAGGTCAGGTTTTTGATCTTTTTTAAATTTATATGCAGAAAAGATACCCTCTGACTTGTAAACTCCTTATTGCTTTCCTAACTTCGTTTCATATGGCATTTGGGCTGCTCACCTTTTCTCTGCTGACATAGTTAAAATGATGAGTTAAATTCGGTATATTGTGGTTTTTGTTTCTAATTAGCTGGGATGCAATTGCTCCTTGAACAAATCTCATCATCAGACTTAGGACTGTGTTGCATTTTGCTTGAACAAACAGAGAATAAATCTGTGTCTCTGATTTCCTTCATTCATTTTGATCATCCCATTTACCTGAATTCAGTACTAGCTTCTCATATTGAAGTATTCTTTCATTTTTGAGTGAAAGACTGCTCAGCTCACGTGTGGTGGCAAAAAGAAGGAAGTGAAGTCTGAAGTAGACATGGGTAGGAATTCTAAACTTGTTCACCCCTGAAGTCCCTGGGGTTAGAAAAACACTTGACCTTGGTTGAGTATTTTCCCCGCCATTATGTGTAGAGATCCCAGACTGTTACTTCAGTGTCTCCTTAAGTTACCACTGGGAACGAGGCCTCTGACCCTTCATACGAGTTTCAGCCTGATGTGTCATAGTGCAGAGGGGAATTTTTCAATCCTTTAAGAAAAATCTTTAATTTCCAGTGTCCCATGCCAATGGCTATCCTTGTTGGGCAGTCCAGGCAGGCAGTTTTTAACCCCAGCAGTGCCTATAACCAAGTACCAAACCCCAGTGGAACCATGTCAGGTTCTTGGCTTCCCCAGGACTGTGCATTAAGGATAATTCAGCACCAACCTGTGAATGTTTGGCTCCCATTGCTGGCTCTGCTCAGCGCTGTGAAAATACTGTCCCTGTGCATGTGTGGGTCTTAAAGGCACTTAGAAATTCTCACTGTAAAATGATATGTATCTGTGCTAAGGCTTTTGTGTGTGAGGCTGGTTTGTCCTCACCAAACGAATGAACAATTATGGTCTCTAAAGATGATTTAGAGAGAGATGCAGTATTAGATGAGATTGGAAATAATATATTGGTAGTGAAGGATATTGAATTACGCAAGTTGACTCCCAGAGTGTATTCCCGTATTTCTGCATAATGATTTTGGCCATTACAATGAAATAGTATATTAAGGGAATAAAAGATTGTCAATAAGGTGTTTAAGCTTCCACTGCTGAATGTAGAATACTTATATTTTACCATTTAATAACAACTGAGATGTTTTACCTTATCAAACTGTAATAGCTTAAGAGAAAAAACTGTTCCTTTGGTATTGTATATCAGCCCTAGGGTGAAGGTAGGGTTAAATTTCACTGCCTCGTGTACATTTGTTCTCATCGTAAAGCTAATCTTGTAATTTCTCACAAGACTGGCAATCTTGGGAGAAATGAGCTAGTGCTGAGGTTAAATTACCTCTCACCCTAAAGGAAGAAAAGGATATTCTTGGATGAATGGCTCAGCATGATACACATTATAGATAACTAAGGAGTTGCATAATATAAGTCTTGACTTTTGGCTGTGGAAAGAGCTTTAGGCCTGTGTTTAGTAGCATATCTGTCTGGAAAATAATTCAAGGCTTTTTGTAATCGTTCTGTTTTACTGAAAGTCTTTAAAATTGTACTGTGCCATTTTATATTGTCTGTTGACTACTCATTTTGAAATTTTCAGTATTGGCTGGAGCCATTAGTGCAGTCACTTTCTAACAGAAGAATGTACAGTGCTGACTTTTTGGATGATATGTGCAGTATACTGGGATTTAAGTAGTGGGGTTTTTTTAATGTATATAACAATAAGTGGTAAAACACCTTTTTTTCAACATAGTGATTGAGCTAAAATTTAGAAAGCCCTTATGTCAATGCTTACAGATTTAAAGACAAGAAGCTGTGTAATGCTTTCAGCAATTATTTAATATTAAATTATTGAAATGAATGAATCTAATAAGAGGTAGATAAACTCACAGATTTGTTTAAAACAGATTTTGCAGTCTGTTTTTGGTTATTGTTTCTTGACAGCACTGATTCTTCTTTTCTGAAACAGACTAAATTATAGTAAGGTGTAGAGCCATAGAAGGAGTTGAAAGATAATCCTGGAATAACTTATTTAATGCTGGTTACACAATTACTTTTAACTCATAATTTTTCATAATTTTCACTCAGTCCATGTGAGAGTAACAAGAAATGGCAAGCTCAGCAGAAAGTAGGGATATTATAATATATGACTGGCTATTAAAAGCGTCAAGAAAGGGAAGTATTTAGAGGAAAAGTCTGGATTGAAAGAAATTAAAGTGCCTATTAAGATTATTAATATAACATAGCTGTGGCTCATAGTTCAAAAAGTCGAGTGTTTCTTGAGTGTGCAATATCCCTTGATTTGCCAGTAGTGCAGAGTTAAGGGGAGAGATTCACTTTGCTCAGTGCTCTTTGATATATCTGTGAAAAAATTGGGCAAATTCAGCACACTTTTTGGACATGTTTGGTTTGGAGATGGAAGGTGTGGCACTCAAAGTGGCAGAGAATTTAATAGACAGGCAAGATGAATGGGATAGAAAACCAGTGATATTATAACTTTTTAAAATGGGCTGCACCTGATAAAAAGGTCTTACATTGTTGGCAATCATAGGTATGAAAAACTTCTGTAGAAATGCATAGAAACTTTCAATAAAAATAATGGTTTGTGGAATCAGATAAATAAAGGAGCTGGAGTATATTCATAGAATATCCTGATTTGGAAGGGACCCACAAGGATCATCAAAGCTCAACTCCCCAAATCAGCTGATGTTGATTTTTATCTCTTGGTTAGTTCTGAATCCCATTTGGAAAATCCTTAAGTGCAGATATGTATTAAAGTTGACACTGATCTAAGGTTTTTTGTTGATGTGAGACTTTGATACTTCCAAAGAAGACATAGAAAAAACAAATTCATTGCAGAACATAGTATTGAGATGAATTTGGGACTAGTAAGGGCCTATGTAATATTTAGAACTGATATTTTGTTAAGAAAAAAAAATTATAATTGTACTGAAATGGCAGCAAATTCAGTGAAGAAGATAAATGGATATTTATGTGTGTGCACCTTACCCAGAAAAGAAGACAGAATAACTTATTTTAGACAAGAGAAGAGCTCTCAGTATGAATCTTCAGCAGTAGAAAAAAATGTCTTTAACAGAAAAATAACCATTCAGCATATAAGGAAAGAATGTAGAAGGCAAAAGACAGAGAGGAAGGGGAGAAAGCAGAAAGTGTTTCTGCCCTATATCCCTTAGTGATCTCCATTCCCTCTGAGGAGAGGAGTGGGGAAAAAAGAGAGGAGTGAAGTCAGGGGATGTAAAGATAAACCACAGATGCATGATTTCCTTCTTTGTATGTAGTGAATGACAATGACAGTCTTTTCTCCATGATTATTTTGTAAAAATCTGCTTCTTGAGGGTAAATACTGCAACAGTAAATATTAGTGTAAGGTCCAGTGCAAGTTATGAAATATCATTTACATTTCTGAGATAGAATCATTAGCACCTAATGTTCCAGTAGTATTCCGAGACTGAAGCATGCTGAGCTTAAGACTTGCAGTCTTTTTTGATGATGTTTTAAAAATATTTTATTTTAATCACTGCTCTTTTTTTTGCTATATAGGGAGAAGTTGGCTTCTGTGACATCTGTTATAGGAGTGAAACTGAATTTCATACATCACTTCCAGCATCTGGGCTTTGTGTAGATGGGTGAGAAGACATCTGAGCTAGGTAAAGAGTACGTTTAACTGACTTTAAATGCTTTATCTAGGTGTTGAAAGCTATTAATGGAAATGGCTGAAGGATGAATTTTTGATAATATATGGACAAAGATAAATAGATATGGTAGGATGGCGTTAAAAGGTAATAATAGCAATGATCATAAATCTGGAAAGTTCAAGAAATTATTACCATCGAGAACAGTAGGTTTTATGGAGAAATTGGCATCATTGTTCTCATTCTGACAGTTGCTTGCATCATTATGTGCTGTTAATATAAGGAAGTGAAAACTTCTTCAGTAGTTTTCATCTGGGCTGTGTCTGTTACCTGAGGAAGTGGGTATGTGAACAAGCCACCCAAATTCTACATTATCAAACTAGTAATCAATTTTGTACTATTCCCACTTTTTCTCCTCCAGTTTTTGATAACTTCAGTAATGTTTCTGATTTCTGCCACCTGCAGAAGCAGCACTGGCAGCACAGAAAAATGACAGGAGCCCCCCATTACAGTGTTCATGTCTTCAAACATGAGAAGGACCATTAAAGTTGAAACTCCTCCACACCTGCTTTAGATATGTCACCTCCTGAACTGCCTGATACGGTGATTGTGTGGGCAATTCAAACATCTGCCTTGCCCTGCAACCCCATTTCCAGAGCAGCCAAGTTTTCAGAACAGTTTCACTTGCTCTGTGCAAATCTCTCCCTTGCTCTCTAATTTAAAAAGATATTCTTTGTGTCTGCCACCTCCCTGCTAAATGTAGATTGTGTCAGGGGGCTGACACACAAAAGGCCTCAATCTCTTAAGAAGCTGCCACCAGAACACCTAATAGACTGTCAGTTTGAATGTTTAAATGAGACACAGCAAGGGAAGGAATAATGCTTTTAACAAAAGAGTGGTGGGTAGACTAGGAAAAAAAGCTCAGCCCCACTGACAAGGTGACTGGAAATGTAGTAGTCGCAGTGGAAGGGAGATATTGATGAAAGCAGCAGTAACAGGTGAAAAATGGTGCTCAGACTTGGGCTGCTAACAGGAAAGAGAGAAAGCATTTATGGCTTTAGAGAGAAGCAGGTAAGGAGGCAGATTAGGACTGGAAGACTGGCTCCTCTGTAGGATGTAGTGTTGTCTCCTCCTGAGATTGTTGTTTGAGAGGTGTTTTTAAGCTGCATCTGTGTGTGTAATACAGATTTGTGCATGACTGAGCCTCAAAAATTAGTGTTTGTACATCTTGTTTTGAACAATTAGAGGTAGGTACCTCTTTGAAACTATACATGTCATTATTTGGGTTAGGGTTTCTGAACTTAATTCCTTTCTGTCAGCAGCATCTCACATTTCCTTGTTACAAATGGGACATGGAAAGTTAGAAATTGCACGGGTTTTGTTCTCAGTTGTGCAAATGATGCATTGAACACTGGCAGTATGAAAGCACATTCACTTTGGTACACATTTGTATTTCAGTAAGACCCATTTCTTTAAAGCTGTGGAATTATGGTTTGATCTTTCCTTTTTACTTGTCACATGTGGCACTTATTCATGTTCAACATTTATAAGCAAATGCACTGGTTTTATTGTTGTGGTGTTGAGAGTGTGCCACAGCTAAATCATATATTTCCTCCTCTTTATACTTATTACCTATCTGATGTGGTATTAACATTGGGAAAGTACTTAACTGCAATCTCTTCCATGTGATCTCTGCATCTGCTCATAATTGGGTATCCAGTACATCCACAGTATGTGACAGTTAAAAAACCCCAAATCTCAATTTCATTTTACAGGGATGAGTGATCTCTGGGTAAATGTATGTAAGTTGCAGTATTTCATTGTATAAAAATGAAACATTTAATCTGCAAAAAGTGTTCAGGGGGTAGCAGTTCCAGATCTGCAACCGTATGATAGTCTTTTAGTATTTGTGGCATATTTCAAAGCCTAGTGGGTTTAAAAAATATCAGTGTGTGGGCTGTTTCCTTAAAAACTGCTTTGTGTGGTATTACTGAGAAGTTATCTGAAGATTATTTTCTTTCTGTGCTGCTTCTTTTCATGTGCATTTGTGAAGGGAAAAGAACTCTAAAATAACTGGTTATTTCATCAGAATAAGGGATGGTGAACAGTTCATGTGTTGAAAATTCAATTTGATGGTACGCAGTAGTGCCAAGCTGGAGATTTGTGTGAAATAGCTTTGTTATTTTTATGATTTTTTGGGGTGATATATCTCCTAATTATTTTCTTTATGAATATAGTCATGAGTGCTCTTTACTTTTAAAAAAATACCTGTATTCACTTAATATTCTGATCCTAAATGTCCTGTGAATAGGTACTATCACAGTTACTATGATGGGCTGAGATCCTGGAAGCAGAAGTTTTATATGAATCTCAGATTTAATACAGGATTGAAGAAGCCATTAGTCAGAATTAGAGTTATTATGCAAATGTCAGACAATCTAAGGAAAGGAGAAAATCCTCCAGCATTTTTGTCTACTCTGAACTTATAAGCGTTTTCTAGTATGATATTAATATTCAAAGCAAGTATATTCAAACTGATCATTTATTTTTTCAACTATATGCTTCCCATTCTGTGTTCAGAATAATAAATTACAGCATTTATATTTCAGTGTATTAGAGGAAAAATAATAAGTAGTTAAAAATATGTATATTTTTAGAAGTGAAGGAAAATGCAAGTCATCTTTATCTGTAATTCTAAAATCAGTGAGTGACCAAGTTTATTTTGCCGTATCATGTCATGCCATCATAAAACTGGAGCTGGATGCTGTGGCGGTAAAACAGCTGCACTTGCTCTATTCATCCAGCACCAGAGGAGTCTGCACTGGCTCTAGAGGAAGTTTTAGACTTCCAGAGTAGGTGCAGGCAGGTAAGAGGTCGTATTTCCTCAGCTGGAGCAGTCTGGCTTATCCCAGCTGCTGCAGGACTGCAGGAAAGGGGCCTTTGTTCACATGAGTGTTTTGTGTTGGGACGAAGACAGGTAAGTCTGGATACAATAACGTTGCCTTGCTTGCTGCTGTTTGCTTTTAAATGATTTGTTTGTGGAGCTTAAAGACTGAAACAACACAATGAGAACGCAGGCAGAAACTCTTGTTTGGTGTGTTCTCTTACGACTTAAACCCTACTTACAAGTGTCACCTAAACTCTGGTAGGATTTCTTACCTCTAACTTGGTTGCAGAAAAAAATTCTGTACAGATTCAATGTATGATAGATCCTAAACAATGAATTTATTAAATGGAAAATCCAGCTCATGCTCTGTTCTGTGCTGCATCTAGTTCTGGCTATCTAGTTCTGTAAAAAGATTTTTGTGCTTGGAACACTCTGGGCTTTGAGCACAAGAGATGAATTATACACTTCAAAGGATAGTTTTCAGATGTGTTTACTACAAGAAGGCCTTTTCAGAAAATGTTTGGCCTCAGGGGAAAAATTTCTAGGAAGTTAGTTAGAATTCACATGCCACATTATGAAGTTTTTCTAAATTTTCAAGTTTGTTTGAGTGCGTCTCTGCTGCCACAGATTGAAATGTGCAGGAGAGGAAGAGCCACCCCTGTTTGCAGGAAATGGGCATCACCAGCCCAGAGCCTGCAGTAAGGCCCAGCTTTAGGTTTTTGTCAGGCATGCCTTTTGGAAACTCTAACCAAAGACTCTTCTGCTTTCTTCAAGAAAGATGGAAAGAAGAGGTCTGTTTCTCGCTGTGACAGTAAAATAACTTTCCAGTGTTTGGATTTATTCCATGATGGTCTTCCATAGAAATTTGTGTCTTTTCAAAATTGAGTGATGCAAACAAGAAGCCATTATAACTCAGTCACTGTATCTTTCTTCCTCCCTAGCCCTGGATGCTGGATCCACTCATGCCTTTGGCTACCTGTCTCGTTGATAATTTTCCAGTTAACAGGTGGCAAGTACTGTGTTGCTGGATGTTATTAAATAAATGGTTTTCCAGATGGCTATAATATTACATCTTTAAATAAAAGTACACAAGCTTAGTGTCAGCGCCTTATTTATGGAATACTTTTGGCTCCTGAACTGCTTGTTGAAATTGTTGTAAGCCATTTGGTCACTGAGAAGTAATTGTGTATTGCTGTAGACAACAAGCTGTTTGCATTAATTAGCAATCACAGCATATTGCCAAATGGGGAATAGCATGTCTTTGACATCTCTGCAGATCCTGGTAACTGAAGCAGTGCAAACCCATGGATTGTCCTTTGCTGCATATTTACAGTGTGAACTTCCAGTCCATCTGCCCATACAGTCATCTGCAAAACCACCAGGGACACAGCTGGTAGAAATAAAATTTAAGGTTGGAGAAACGGCATTATGAAAGTACAGGGAATTTGTAAAAAGACTTTGGTTTTTGCAGCAAAGGTAACTTCTGTGATCATTTCATGCAGCATCCAAAAATGAAAAATGGTGAATGTCTTGTTCACATGGGTGCTCTTTGCAGCAGCTAAGGAAGAGATGTCGTATGTGTGATCACAGGGAACTTGAACCAGCTTTAGGGGAACACAGTAAAGCATGACAGGAGGACAACCTTCTGAAGAGAACACTAATCCTCCTTGGATGAGGCAGTGTACAGACTATAGATGGTCCAGAACTCATGGAATTAACCTCAGAGAGAATTAAAATCTAGCCGTTCTCTCTCTCCCACTTACTTTTGAAGTCATAGGAGTTAGAACTGCTTGTCTCTGGACAGCAATGCCTCTGCAGAAGCACATTTGGATGTAGAAGGTGCCCTTGGCTGAACAGATAGATATGTTATCCTTTTATCCTGTTTTTTTTTTGGTTTTTTTTTAGTTCTTAGAAATAGTTGAAAGATCATTAAAAGACAGGAAAAGCTGCAAGAAATGGGGAATTTTGTTCTGTATGGAAAAAGAAGAGTGAAGATAAAATGATTCCTCTATAGAACTGACATGAAAGTAATGCTGTGAGGGTTTTCCCCCCTTTAGCCAGTCAACTTGCCCCTTCTCTTGTAAAATAGTAATATTATACAATATCAACTGCATCCTAAACAGCAATTGTGACAAGCACTCAGAAAACCTTGAGATTCATAGTATTTCCTGCGTTGCGCTGTTCTTCTTCCCCAAGGCTTTTTGGAAATGTTCTCCTTAGTAAGAAAGTTTCATCTGAAAAATTAGGAGTAAAACACTCAGAGTAGTATGGACCCAGTGGCAAAAACAATCATATGGAGAGTGGGAACTGTGAGTTTAAGAGTTTAGAACTCTGGTTCTTCACATTCTTCCTTGCTTAATCCCAGCTGCATTTTTTGGTCAGGTGTTACTCTTTGCCTTTTTCTGTCCCATGAGCAGTGAAATCTTTGTTGACAAACGTGGTCAGGATTTGCCCGTTTTGATGAAAAATTGAATACATGCTACATCTGTTCATCTTTTAAAATAAAATAAATTGTATAAGCTTAAGGTGGTTTTAAGAATTACCTTCCTGGACCTAAGCAAATAACTGCATGTGTCTCTGAAAACTATTGTGCTGCTGTGGTGGATTGGGATCATTTTCTGTGTGTGTTCTGTAGTGCAAGCGATAAGACCAGTTCCGACTGCAGTGTGCAGATTTGTATCCCCTGAGCTGGGAAAGAGGGGTGTTTGAAATCCAGCACTGCTCGTGTGGCTCCTGCCTCTGCTTTTGTGTTCTGTAGAAAGCAAAGGCACGATGGGAGAGAGGAAGGAAAAAGACATTCAAGCGCAGGTCAGTGCTTTGCATTTTCACTTTGCTGCAGGAATGCTTGTAAACGCGTTTATTCATTTATCCTGTGCTTAAGAATTAGAGATGTTTGCTACTAAAACGCCAGGTTCTCTGAGTTATTAAGCACAATATAATGAACCCTTTGCAGAAAATAACTAGAATATGATCTATGTCTGCAGAGGAAGGAAAGGAGCAAAACACATTAAAAAATAAATTAATGTAATGTGAAACAACCTGAGTTCCACTGCACAGAAATTTATAATTGCACTGATCTTGTTAAGCTGCTCTGCCAGAAGATGTTGCATGTTTTGTGTAGAAGTACAGTATGATGATGAGTGTCATTCAAAATTAGGATCTTTCATATTCAGAGTGTTTCACACACACATTTGGCATGTACAGGTAGAGACGTTTCAATGGAGCAAGATATCATCTAGACAGGAACTCTTAACACACAATTCCCACCGGGTCTTGGGGATGTAGTTTTGCAGTGCTTTTGAGTTTTGAATTTTTTATTTCTTTTTTCTTCTCTAAGATGGATTGCTTTTTGTTTACTTTCAAAAGGCAGTGCACTGACATAATCTTTTAGGATCTCATTCATACCTCCAGGGTTACGTTGGAGGTCAGGGCTGCATTCTTGGCTCCTAGTGGCTTGATATGAATAAATTGATTTTGAAATAACTAAACAAATTTCTGTGATAGAATAAGCAAAGATAAAACATCTTCACCAAAAGGTTCAAAGTCAGCATAATTGGCCAATAAATAAAAAAGAAAAATCTCTTTGCTGTCTTTCCGAATGGCATCTCTTCCACAATGATTTTCACAACAGCAGAGTTCACTGGCCTTAGCTACATATGACTTTACCCAGTTGAGACTTGTGACTTTCTTAGAGATCTTCCAGGGGAAACTGATGTCCTGTGTTTTTCCCAAGGAGAATGTCACTGTGAGCAGAGGAAGAGTGTATGGAGATGGAGGACATTTAATAGGGGACCATCCAAGGGGACTTTCTCCCAACAGTACACACACACATTTGAGAAATGATCATGGGTTCATCTTGCCTGTGCTGGGTGATGGACAAAGACCTGTATAAGCCTGTGAAGTTTAAGCAAGAGGTTGGACAAGTGTGTGAGGGGTAACTGAGGTAACTGAGTAGCTCACCAGCTCAGGGGCTGCGAAATGAGAGCAGGAGCTGCAGAAGTGGAGGCGCAAAGGGAGGCACCTGGAGTGGGCAGGGTGGGCGACTTGGATCTCAGCGCTGGCTGGGGCCGCTGCGTTGGAGGAGCTGCAGCACTGGCAGCCGTCCCTGGGGGCGAAGCAGCACTGGACATTTGTGTGCACATCTAGGGCTGGACTGTCTGCAGTCCTGCCGTGGCACTGCAGGCACTGCTCCTGGGAACAGGGTGGAGTAAGAATGCTGCACTGCCTGGGGAAGAGAATCTCCATCTGGGGCTTGACAGGAGGCACTTGGGGATTTTTTTTGTTGTGTAAAAAAAAAAAAGGTTTGCCTTCTATTTTGGAAAATGCACTGGGCATTTTCAGAATGACTTTATTTGCTCTGCTTTTATTGTTTGTTTCTATTATGACCTAAATTAAAAGGGGTGGGGGGGAAGTGAAATAAATGCATTTTAAGATGCTCCCAAGGTAAGTAAACTGGACTTTTAATTTTAGTTGAAACAAAAGTCTTAGGCTATGTTTCACTAAATTTCGCTGCACTCTTTTTTCTAAAGCCATGTTTATTTGCATGAAGGCTGAGTTGTGAAGGGAGAAGGTGTGCCTGAGAATGAAATTGAGCAAGATGCTTTCAGCTTGCCTGGCTTTGATTACTTGTCAGGAGCAAGTGTTGCTCTGTTACTGAACCTGTTAGTCTTAAGCATTTCTGCTTTTCCTCAAAAAACTCCATCAGACGTATTTACATGCCCTCTTGGATGAAAGCCCCAGAACTAGGCAGGGATGCCCCTGCTACCCCTTGTACTGTGAAGTGGTTGCAATTTTGCTTTTGAACCTGGAATGACATTTTAGTCTTATACCAGTGCAGTGTGTTGATCCCATACTAACCTTGGTATGGTTCCTCAGATATGAAAACTTAGCCTTAAACAATTTGTTCAATAGTTAAGATATTTCATAAAACCAATGCCTGCATACTTTTGTTCCCCTTTGTGTTTTTCTTGTCACTCTTCATGGAGGTGAAAACAATTTATTTACTTCTCTTGCCAAGATATGTTGATCTGACAGTGAAAATAAGATGTCATTTTCAGTGTCTCATCTGATCAACAACATAGACAGCCATCAACAAAATATTTACATTTTTCAGTGATGATTATGGATGAGAATGCATAAATCAAGGATATTTTACATTTTATAATCTAAATTGACACATATGAATTGATACTGAAGTTTTGTTAGGACTAGAAAATGCCAGTCAAAATCAGGACTTTTCCTCCTTATATTAATTTATTTTCACTACTTTTCATTTCATTCTTGCCAGTAGCTCCCACTGCCGTTAGGTGTGAAAGAAGATAAAATCTGCCAGTTATCATGGGCGTGGTCCTATTTTTTTTTAAATCTACATTTCTGCATTGGGCATTTTACCAGATATTTGCTAATGGGGAAAGTTAAATCTGCTTTTAGTTTTCCAACATTATTATTTTTTAAAGTCTACCCAATTTATATATTAGCTACAGTTTTGCATATATCTGTAATTTCCAGTAAATTAGGTCATGCTCTTAATTCTTTTATCTGAGGTCTCCTTGCCTCCCAAATACTTTGAAAACTTAGATTTAAGACCAAAAGTCTCTTTAGATGCACACCCTATCATATATTGAGTTACTAGACATTTGTGAGAACTTTGGTGATTGCAATGCTGTCAGCTGCCTTTAAACTTTATGTATGCTTTTATAATTATTTCGTGTGTTGTCACAGGTGTTCTAATAGCAACCTTAAAAGCCTCAGGTTCCTTTTTTTAATGAACTATAAAGATGTAATTGTAGAACAGTCAAAAAGAACATAATAAAAGAAAGTTAAATACTGTACATAGGTCTTAAAAATTCTTTAGGGATTATTCAGTCACTGTCGCCCAGTCTGCAATCCCTTATGTACAGAAACAAACCAGCTGCTTCTCATAAGCCAGCTCAATTTTTTCAATGTGGGCATGGAAGTTTTTTCCCACAATAGAAGAGTGAAACTTTCAAGTAGAGATGTTTGAAATAGTGATGTGGTGCAGTAAACACAGGCACTATGGAGTGGCCATCCATCACTTGACACAACAATCTCTTGGTCTTGCAGGGGGTATAGAAAAGCAAACCAAGGTGGGTAAAAGTAGCTAATTATTTTGCACATTAAAAGTGCTTTTTTAAGTTTTACTGCTGTGGTTGTTTATTTTTAACCTCTATTTTGATGCCTGAGTTGAAGGTGTTGTGCGAAGAGATGCTAAAACCAAACAGCAGCTCCTTGTTTGTGGTGATGGGAAAGCGCAAGTGCCGTAGTCACCGGTGCTGAATCCATGAGCACTTCATGACATGGATGAAGGAAAGATCTCACTCCAGCGTGACTTTGGTAATTCCAGTCAAGGGCTGTCAACTCTCCTTTACACACCCATGCAGTGGGCTGAGAGTTGCATGGATTTGGAACAGCTTCATGGATGCAGATGTCTGTCTGCATAAATGGATCCCAGCTCAGTTTCCCTGAATGTTTTTAGTGTTTCTCAGGAAAGGATTTAGTCTGTATACTCCCAGACGCTCTAAAATGCTTTGAGTATTGTTTTAACACCTCTTCTGAACACAGAACCTTTCTTACACTGAAAACTTAGAAAACAAGTACATGGGATCTGAGTCTGGAATTCCCAGGATCCAAATAAATGGTAACACAGAGTGAGCAGAAAACTGCAAATTTGTGAGGGCAACATACTTGTAAACTGCATGAGATGAAGTATTAAACTTTTTTCAGGCTGGTGACCTTTTACATTGGGAAAGGAGGATGTAAAACCTGACATTTTTCTCTGATCACCTTTCACAAGAATAAATTCCCCCCCCCCCCCCCTTTAATCAGCTACTGCTAAATGTTCTTCTTTGGTTTTGAAACGTTCTACGATTGATTGCACACACAAACTTAGAAAACTTGCAGTAGACTCACAATGACAGGATTTATCTGAAATTATGTGAAATTGGTTTCAGTATTTTTTTTAAAAATAAGAGATTGTATAAAGGTTTCATTGTCTTTAGGTAGGAGTGAGTTACTTCTCAGTGCAGGTAATTGTATCTGGTAGTCATAGTTAAGGAGAGAAAAAATGCCTCCAGTGACTCTCAGTCCCAGCTTTCTCTTCCAATATATCCCCTTAATGCTTTCTTTTTCCAGCCAGAGCCGTGTTTAGCATGGGAACACATGCACAGTACCAGGATGCCCAACGTGAGTCAGTTTTATAAAGTGTGTAATTCATGAGCTACGCTGAAACCCAAGTCGTTGAAGGGCATAAACACAGAGAGCTAATATTCTTTAGGCAAAACTAAAGTTATTTTGATAAGACAACTTCTGGCAGATTACCTTCTGTCCTTCCTGCAGTAAAATAATGGCTTTTGTCACTTGTTTTTAATTTCAAACTGATGTGCTGGAAGTATCTATTTCAAAGACGAAGGAAACGTAAGACAAAAAGAGATTGTTACTTTCCCCAAATCAGTTTGATTTCTGTCATTACAAAACAATACCTTTCCAGCAGATGTCTTTGAAAGCCAGCCAGCCCTATGACAGATAACTTATAGCTGCTCTGATTATTCATGCAGATATCAGCAGGTTATTCCAAAAGGGCTTTATTTCATATTGTTAGAGCTATTCTCTAAAAGAAACAGTAATCTTTCTGATGAGCATAGGGAACAATTTCTTCAATACCAGTCCAATTTATTTGGACCCTCTGATTGGTGCTTTCAGCTAGATCTCTAAGCACAATATTAATTATTCATTAAGGTACTTGAAGGGAGAATATTTGCATAGCCATGCTGTCAAAATTGATGAGGCTTTGCGTATGCACCATAGGAATAGCTTTCAACTTAGTGCTAAAACTAGAGATGATACCAATAAAATTGTTAAAAAAATTGTCTAAAAAGCCAACAATAATTTGAACTTTCTCATAACCACAGCACATTTATTTTTATAGCACCCACATGTCCTATTGAGAGATCATGAAAATATTCTTCCTACAGCTGGTCATGTGGGTATAGAATAAAAAAAAAATAATCCTCAAGAAGCTTTGTGTAATAGAAGGTCATAATGGGGATAATAGATAGTAAAAAGGGAGAAAGAGGTTTTCTGTGAGTGGGAGGAAAGAGTAAGCCTGACATTTAATGTACTTATCTCCACTTGGAAACACACAGATTGGTTTTATGGGAAATTGTAGTGTTCTGTCCTTAAATGCATAGATGGGCAGAGGGTCATCTGGTTACTAAAAGATTGGGATATTTCTCTTTGTGTGTGCATGTTAAGGTGCAGTTACTTTAAAATGGTGAAGTAAGAAAAGAAAACATTTAAATTCAAAAATTAAAAAAAAATAGCAAAAATCTAAAAAGATCTTGGTGATCAGGAAAGCTGCAAAGTGACTACACTGTGGCCTGGCTGCAGTTCCCACGGCTCTTTTGCAGATGAGGGAACCAGGCTGGAAGATGCTTGAGCTTTTATTCAACCCTTATTCCTTTCTCCCAGACCCTGAGCTGTGCAGTGGGAAGCTCTTGCTTCACACCACATGGACACTGGAAGGGAGTGACTTCAGGAGCTGTCGCCTGAGTCTCAGCATTTTCATTCACTTTCTCAGTATCCAGTCCCAGTAATGCTCAGGGGAACAGTGTCATAAATTTTGGTAAACTTTGAACTAGAATTGGTTATTTGTCAAAAAGCAGGCTTAGCAGCCCCTGAATTAAATAACTAAAACTTAGACACGAGAGGTGAATTTTCACTCTTGAGGATATAATAGCATTTGTGGGATTATCTTTCAGAAGGTACTGGTAGACTCACAGGAGAAAAAAGACCCCTTGCTGGAAATGTCAGCAGGGGACCAAGAACAGTATAGGCCATTTGTCATTTATTATAAATGTGTTTTAATTCTGTTTTTAATCTTCTTTCAACAATTTTTGAAAAATAGTGAATTTGCAATTTTGAAACCATTTGAAAACTAAAATATAATTCAGTTTCAGTACAATACTGCTGAATCTAAAAATGTTTGAATATACCAGAAAACTAATATTAGTGTAGATTCCTTGAGAAACCATTACAATGCAAACTGAAATATTTCCAAATCAAGTATCTTTTAATTATAAAAATTAAGCAAATTAAAGAGAAAATAGTATGCTTAGGTGATGTAATTCAGAAGCAAACCCAGAAATTCAAGTGATTCCGGGTTGAGTGTCACAGGGTTTTTTAACTCTGATTTGTCACGTCACTGGAGTTGCAGAGCAAATATATTTGGTGATGCATTGATGATGCAAGGTTTAGAAATGTCTTAGTATGCCAAGATACAAAAAATACTGCAGATACTGAAGCAGGTCATCTTTAATTTCGAGTCTTTTGTATGTGAGTAAAATGTTTTTGGTTTCACAGAAGGACTTTGGATATTCAATTTGCATTGTAACTAAGGGCAATTTGACATCCCAATCTCCTGAGGGTCTTTGAAAATATGGTAATCTTATCTAAAATCTCATTTGCTTTGTTTTTACCTTTAGCGGTTCTATACACAACCTGAGTATTATTAAAATGCCCTTTAAAATGAGCCTAAAAATATTGGGATTCCATTTTGAAACAAGGGCTGAATATAATTGAAGGCATTAGGAGAGACAAAGACTGTAATGAATGGCAGAAAAGGCATATGTGCAAGTTCTGTTCTAGAATCAGAGGCACCGAACAATGGAATTGGAAAAATGCAGTCCTACATTATCAGAGAATATTAATTTCATCAGTATTCATAACATATGTTGATTTTCTGTCAGGGAAGCTCTGCTGTAAGCATCAGCCCCTTTGCATGCAGAGTAATGCCCTCTTAAATAGAAAAATAAATGAGGAGTTAGTCCTAATATGGGAAATGTTTTGGACTCTTTCCTTATGTTTAAAATTCAGCAGCCTTGGGATGATTTCTGATTTCCAAATTTTTAAAGAAGTAACTATGGGTTATAAGAAGTAACTACAACTGAAATCAAAATAAATATTTCAAGGCAAGTTTTGATAAGCATTTGGGATTTCATCTGAACGTAGTATTAGACCTCAAAGTTGTTGCACTTCCTGCACTCCTTTGCTTTCCCCCCCTCCTTTTTCTCAATGTAGTCTTTAGAAAACCTGCCCCACAAGATATAGCAAATAGTCTGCAATATCCAAAATGTTTTGGATTGTCTCTATGTGGGTTGAACAACTTAAGCTGAATTTACCTGTCTGATTCACATTAATTGAAATGTACACACCAGCCATATTTCTGCAGCTCATATGGATACTGCTGCCTACGTGTCCATGTTTTTCTGAAAAGAAACTATTTTTTTACACATTTCTTAATACTTAATATATTTTATGTGCATTTCCTTTGTGGCTAAACTGTGCAGTTATTTCTGAGTGTGTGCAGACACATTAGGGCAGAGTCATCCTTAGCCTGTGCTCAGTCAACACTTTAATGACAAAGAGTTGAAGGCTGTGGTTGCTAACACCTGCTAATAGTGTACTTTAAAATTCAGGCTGAGCTTAGGCTGCAGAGTTGGTTTCACCTACGGAAAGAGCTGCAACCACTGCTGTTGTAATTGAATCTGACATCCAAAGTCACCCAGATGCCCATTAGGTAATAGGAAAGTGTGAACTGAGTTTAATTTCTAGTGAGCAAAAGACACGTGTCTACACAGAGGCCTGTTCTTTAGGTTTAATAAGAGGGTGGTTTAGGACAACGTTCACCACAGGTATCTAAAGACATATCTGTAATGGCAGTGAGCAGCAGCTGCAATGTTCCCTCTTGACTGTGCAATAGAAGCAGCCATAAAACTGCTATCATTTAACAGAGAAGAGGAATCAGTGCTCTTTTGCACACTGTTGTTCATTCCACTTGATAGAGTGCACCTAATGGATAGCAGATGAACTGAGGACATGAATATTATCCTTTAGTTAGATATTTGTTGAAAATAATTCTGATTCTGTTAAAATAGTGTCTATTTGCTTTGGTATGCTTTTCCCTTGGGAAGATGAAGTACATAACTTTTTAATAACTGCTAAAGGTGATGATTGTGTGTATGGAATGAAAGAGATTTAAATTCTGGTATCAGTCTAAGCAAAACAGGGATGGTTTGACTTGAAAGCATTTGGCTATTCCTGCACAGTTCTATACTGTATGTCCAAAGCCTACACTCAAAACTTGAACTTCTGAAGAGGAAATCTCCACATTTGTGGAAATAATGTGAATTTTGGGACATCCCCATGTTTTGTAGTCATGGTTTGGTAAAATGTCACTGTCCAGAAGGGTGAACATTCTGGATCATGGAATCACCAAGGTTGCAAAAGACCTCCAAGATCATCAGGTTCAATTTTTAACCAAATACTACCAATCCCACTAAACTGTGGTGGTTTGGTGGGCACGGTGAACCCACAAGTGGGCATGAAAAAGCCACAGACACTTGTCCTACCTGCCTGTACAGGGTTGTCCTGCCACCTTTCTTCAGAAATATTTTTTCCAAAGTCAGATCACTTTCCATACCCCATCCATTGCCTCCCACATTAGGATTCACATAACCAAACCTCAGATTATTGCTACTGCTTTAATTTGTAATTAATTTTCAGAACAAATTGTAACCCCAAGTATACTTCATATCTAAATTCTCATTGAAATCTAACTTTTTCTGGATCTCTACTGTCTCCTTGACTGATCTGACATAACTACCCAGTGTGGCTCAAATGTTTCATGTTTCAAAGTACTTTGATTTGAGGAAAAAACATGTGAAACTTTAGAAGGAAATACCTGCACTGAACAGATTTCCTTTTTAAAACAAAAGATTTTCATTTAAATAAATCTGGAAGAAAATATGTCTGGGTCGAATGTACTTTGCAATTTCCGCTAAGGATATAGTGGCCATTATAATTAACAAATACTAAGTAACCAAAGACGGAGGAGTTAACCTCTGGAAATAACATGACATGTTTTCAGACATGTGCTTGGGATGTGCTGGAAAAAATGAAAGGTTAAAATAGTTGAGTCTGCAGCTCGAACAGTCAGCGTTTCCTTCCAGACAACCTACGCTCTCAAAGCTACCCTCTTTTTCCTTTCTCTTAGCAGAAGTTGAAGAAAAGCACACATTATTTAACTGAATGTTCAAGAGAGCTTGGTTGTGATCTTTTAAATGAGTTTTTTCATCAAAAGAAGCTGAGTTACATCCTGAAAGCATGTTCCCTTAATAACTTTGAATAATGGTGCTGCTGTGATGGTCTCTGTAGATGCCTGAATCTATCTTGATGTTGTTTCCAAAGCCAGTGCTGCTTTGTAACGTTCAGATAACATTTCCATGGCCAATTGACTTTATGCCATGATGCAGTATCAAGTTAAATAGGTTAATTATTTTCTTCCTTTATTGTTATTGCTTTACAACAAGTACTTATCAGTATTTGAACAGGAGGGTTTTAAAAGTCACAAATGCAGCTAGGAGTCGAAATATAGGTGGGAAAATAATGATCTTCAGGAAGGGTTCTCTTGTTTTTAGTACTGACTAGTACTCCCAAGTAGAGTTTATCTAAAATAAAAGTCGTCTTTAGTGCTGCTGACTTGAAGACTGTCTGTGTAGCTTGGTAGACGTGCAGCAGCACGATGATGTTTCAAGAGACTATTTTCCTGTTTCTCTGCATTGGTTAAGACAGTATCCACACTTTTATTGTATCTGTCAATCCACACTCTTTACAAGAGAGCTGCTAGGTAATAGTGGAGCCTTTCTCTATCAAGGTCAATGTAACCTCCACAACTTTGGGGTTGTGTACTTTCCTGGGCTACAGGACTCACATTGCATACAGATCTCACTAGCCACTAATGCTAAAGTAGATTAATATTTTAGCTGCCATGGGAGATTATTCCCTATTCCTTAAACCTCTCTTATTCAAGCAAAATGACCATGATTATGATCTTACTCAGCTCCTGGAAATTAGAAGGCATTATGAAGAAATAAACAGGAACTAGGAATGGTTTATAAATTTAACAATATCGGTCTGCTGTTAAAATAGTAAACTCCAAAGGGGAATCATGCATGCTGTGCACTTTCCAATATATATATATTTTCAAAATTATATGTGAGTTGAATTTAATGAATACTTACAAAAATAGATTTTTTTTAAAGTAGAAGTAGTGATTTATCATTAAAAGTCTCTCTATAAAACAGGCTGAGGTTTATCTCTTCCAGTCTTTTCTGTTGAAGCTGTTTGATGTTCTATAAATAATAATCTCTGGGGTCAGGTCTCTGCTCACCTGCAGCACAACTGAGTTCCCAAAAATTCTTCACTTTTCTCTGTGGTTTAGTAAATGACTTATTAATTTCTTCTTCTCAGAGATGAGAGATCTGGTTTTAGTTTCTGTCTTGAGCATCAGAAGAAAGGAACCTTTATTGTGTAGAGTTTGGAAACAGGGAGAATACAGCAAGCAGGTTACAAAAGGCCTGCCTGCCTAATGGATTTGGCCCTAGAGGGAAGCTGGATGGTGGATGACCTAACCCATGAATACTGTTCTCATCCTTGGCACGGGAGAGGCAATAACCAGCTTAGTTTTGAGCAGCCTCAGGCTCTTGGTGCTTGATCAGTGGCTGAAATTTAGAGATTTTATTGGCAGACACTAAAGTGAAGTAAGTGTGCCCTCAGGATGTAACCAGGTTGTCAAGGGACTGAGTTCTGCCCTTGCACCTAAGCACTGGAGGTGAGGGTACGCCATATCTCTCCTGTGAATTAATGTGATTAGCTGGTAGGGGAAAACTCATCCAGATTTGTGGTGCTTTTGTCAGGATTTGGTGAGCATGGTACTGTCTAGGGTTATTTTCTGCAACTTGTCCTACTGCATCATGTCTGAATGTGCTGTCTGAAAACACTGTTTGTGGTGCCAGGAGACATTTTATTTCCAGATTCTGTGTGAACTTTTCTGGAAAAAAATTCTGCCAAACAGTAATTAACACACAATCTACTGCACACAGCTGAAACAGTTTGCAGTATTCATTTCCCTGATTTAATGGGTCTGCCCCAAACCCCTGGAGGGTGGTGGAAATAGCTGCCTTTTGAGCCTGGCTCTCAGCATTATGCCTTAGTGAACTGTGTGTTCAGTACTGCCTTCTCCTGATTAATCTGAGGTAGAGGAAAGAGACATAGACCAAAAAGAGACCTTGGGAGAAGCCAAGGTATGAAGGGATGTGTTAAGCCATCAGTTGTTTCACAATGAATACCCTCCTCCCTTTTCAGAGAAGAAGTTATGTGAAGGGTAACCCCATTTTCTCTTTTTGCTTTTTTTTTTTTTTTTTTTGGTAGCATGAGAGCCTGTTGACAGATCTGAAGCAGTAGAGGGGTTTTACATCCATTCGCAGCTTAATCTGGAGTTTCTTGTCCATATTTTCACAGCAGCAAGTGCATGTTGATTACTGATGGTTTAAAAATTACTCAAGCAAAAGAAATCATATGGTATTTATAAATAAAATCACTTACAGAAAGTGTTTCCTCTCTCCTTATGCAGAATACATCCTGCATTGGGAATTCTGAGAATAGTATAAGGGATCTGAACTGGATACAGGAAACTTGAACACAAACCTAACCAAGAGCAAAGTAGTTAAAGCATAACATAATGGTTCGAGCCTGCTTATATTTAAAAGAAAAAGAAATTAGCTTCATTTTTGTGTACTTGACTTTGTAGCTTTACTAAAATTCTTTTTTCAATATATAATTTAGTATATTTTCCTTGCCTAGAAAAATGTTATGACAGAACCTCTGATTGTTCATGAATTACAGTGGAAAATACGGAGGCACAAGGACATATTTTCTACATTAGCCACTTGCTTTCAAGGTCCCCTCTCTGACCCTGCATTAGTCAGTTTAAGACTGTGTGTCCAGTTGGATGGGAAATTCTGTGCTGTCCTCTCCACCATCTGTCTCTGGCTGCAGATCCCTGTTACTTCCCTTCAGCAGCTCAGTATGTCAGGTTGGCACTCTGTGGGCAGTTCAAAGGTCAAATAAGGAAAACCAGTCTGTCAGTCAGCTGTGCTGCACATCCTGACTGATATTCAAGGAATAGTTTTGTCTTCAGCCCATCTACAGGAAATCTGCAATTGCTCACTCCTCATTCTTAATCCAAAAGGCAGAGAAACCTCCAGGTACTGCAAATCTGCCTTAGGCAGCAATTGTTCTCCTTGCCTTGAAATCCTTTAAATGCAAAGCAATATCAGCATCATAACCTCAGGTGTGATTTGAGCTGAGAGAAACTTTTGGTGTGATTGTGCTGAAACAGCATTCTGAACACAATAAAAATGTTTGACAGGATATGAGCCCTGAAATGCAACTGGCAATTGAATTTGTGTCTCAAAAATATATTGCTGAAACTTCAAATGGCACATCACTGTCTTGTGGGCCTGTGATGAAGCAGCTGCGGTCATGGCTGGATCTGTCTATAAGTTGGCTATGTTGAATATGCCAAGTGCCTGTTGGTTGGAATTGAGGGGACTGTTTCATTTGGGGGCACTCCCTTGGTATACTCAGCTTTGATTTGGTCAGCATAAGAAATTTCTTACTCTCATTCTCACAATAAATGAAAAATGAAATGTTAGTTTCTTACTGAAGCAGGTGCACTGAAGGATGATCTGGGTGTGGTGCCACTAACAGTGTGTGATAAGCTTGCATGACTTCTCATTCTGCACAGAAGGAAGCCCTGACTTAATAAATTTGAAGAGAGTTCCTTTGCAGTTAAATTGCAAATTTTCATAAATCTCTTCTTTCAAGAGAAACATACAAGTAAAAAAACCTAAAAAAGCATGACTTTTTTTTTAGTTCAGAGTACTTCCTTCATTAAATCAATGGACACCATTGTGGCAGGTGATGAATAGACTGCCAGTCTGAATGTAAATGGGGCAGTTGTTTAAATTAGACGTAAGTGCTGAAGACAGATGCTGTGCCAGAAATTATGTTGTTGGAATTCTGAAGGAAAAGGTACATCAGAAGTTGAATGAATAAAACCCAAGAGAGGCACCTTGACTGCTAAGAGAATAATGAAAGAAATGTGTGTGGAAATTATAAAAAATAAAAAAGGAAGCATTATTATAGCACCCTACTGACTAAAATTATACATGGAAACCTAGTGTGATCACAACAGCAGAGTCTGAGGAGCTGAAAGAAAGATGACTTTCAGGGAAGCTTTTGCAAGAATGTGGGAGTGACTGAGGTTAGTCCTTTCCATGTTTCATTCTCTTAACAAGGGTGAAAAGATCTTGAAAAGCTCATATAGTGGGGGTTCAATGGGGGAATAAGAGAAAAAAATCTAACTTCCAGGGAACACCATAGTGGAAAGTGTACCCCATCAATTATCTGAGTGCTGATTAATTGATGAACATCATGGCTGTCACTTTTACATCTGTACTGTGTTCTCTTGGATGGATGAAAGAGTAAAGGACAACCTTCAGCCTTTATGCTAAGATGTCATAGGCTTTGTAGGCAGGAGAATTTGATGAATGTCTTGGCATTCTGTCTTTTTGGAAACCAAAAATCAGTGCTGCAAAAATCCTTATTACCAGCAAAGCATTGGAACCAGTTCTCTTAATTACCTGCATCTCCACAAGACACTGCCATGATACTACTTCCTTTTCAGCTGAGCTCTTGGACAGAATTATAGGAACCTGGAAGATGAGTATCTATATCTTCTTGTTCTTGGAAAAAGACGAATTAGCTATAGCTATTTTGCTATCGTGTGATAGACAATCATGGGTTCCTGCTGTCCTATCTCAGACGTGTCAAGGAAATCTCTTTCTCACTGTGTTAATTATAGGTCCTGATAATAGACACATTCACTACCAGGATATCTCAATGTTCAGTCTCTGATTATTTTTTTTAATTATAATTATGTTTTCTTTTCAGACCAATAGGGTTCTATTCTTGCTTGGCTACAGATATAAGAATTAAACACTGTTTATGAAGCCTGAGCTCCTTCTGTAGGATGCCCTGACTTCCAGAGTAGTACTTTCTGCTAGAGTGTGCTTCAGATTGAGCGATGGAGAAGTATCCCTTCATCCTGCAGGTGGAACTCTGGCTTTTCATTGCTTTGTAAGTCTCCTTGTGGTAGGAAAATAGGGTCTAACTGGCTACCTGGATGTGGGCAACACACAGAAACATGAACATTTTCTTAACAGTGTGATCATTAATTTGAAGAACATTCTTTGCCATTAAGATTTACAAACTTATTATTGTTTCTCTATAATAAGCAAAGAAATAACTTTATATATATTTCTGTATAATCTTATTTGCCAATATTTGCATACATACAATATGTTATGGTTAACATGTAGTTAGGAGATATGGTATCTGCATGAAATCTGTATTTACAATAAATGTAAGATGTGCATCTCTGAACATTTCTTTCTGTGCATCAATTGGAACATTTTCTTTATATTAGGGAGGTTTTACAGTTTTGTGATCAAAATTTGCTGAACTGTGGTTTATAGCAGACAATTAACAGCTGTTAAATAGGATTATTGTAGGCTGTTATCTTCATGTAGCATCAATTCAAATGCTAATTTCACTCAATTTACTTCTCATAAGGCCACCTTACTGGCAGGTACACTGTACTTGTGATGAATGGCAAAATATATCTGAAAACAGTATAACCTGTTTAAAATAAGTATTTCAGTAGATTTCATGTCCTTGTTTGCAGCTACTTGACAGAATTCATGTGTAGAGTGTGATGCCTATGAGGAAGAGGCACAATCAAGCCTAGCCCAAAATAATTGTTAGAAAATAATGTTTCCTAGGGGTTTTTTTCGGTGATTACAAATACAATTTTGATAACAAAAGAGAATAATGCTTTTCACCTTTTGATTGCTTCACTTCTTGAAGAATGTCATTCATTCATGGGGGAGATGGCAGAATGAGTCATCTTTGGGTGATGTGTTGTCTAAATGATGCACATCTGAGGAATTGGGGTTTAAAATTCAAAGTACACTTTTCTCAGGCAAAATTAACCATCATTTCCCCCTATCAACCTTTTCCTCCTCTCATCTCTCAGATATGGCTTCACAACAGATACTTCCCTCTTTCCAGGTTAACTTCAGGATGCAATAATTTCCTGAGCTTTGCTGTTGGGATGATGTTGTCATGGGAAGAAAATATTCTCCTTCCTGCCGTTTACCATTTATTTCCAGTCAGCCTTTGGCTGGCAGTAGCAATTATACATGTTGATCCAACCAGACAGGAAAATGATGGCTTGGAAAGGCGTTTCTGGTGAATGAGGTCTCTGCCTTGGCTCTCTGTGTAGCCACAACTCAGTCAGCAGGAACGTGTGGTGGTTGGACACTGGGATTTCTGTTTTGGAACTGTGCAGGCTTAGAATGGCTCCTCAGAACCAGCTGGAAAGCTACACCCTTGATCTCTGCTTTCTCATTAAATTCTGTTTCGTCTTTACAGACGGCAAACGTGATCCCTTGGTACCCACGCTGGATCTTGGCAATGAGTGTTTGAGTGCTTCTGCACGGTGGAGTACTGGGTATTTTAAAGGAGAGTTTGCTAATCTACACAGAAATATTATACATAAACAATTCTTACTCTTACCTCTTATATGTATGAAAACAATAAGATACTTTAAAAAGGTATTTCTGCTGGGTTTGAATTCTGTGCTGCTGTTCTTGTTTGGCAAATTTTTACATTTATGGGTTAGTTAATACTTTCAAATGTTGCATGAAGAGAATTTTAATTACTCTCTGATTAGGAATTAAAGGAAGGAAAAGATTGCCTTGTGCTTTCAGTTTTGCTGTTGTCTCACAAAAATGTCTTTCATATTTAAACAAAAAATTGTATAAAGTAATAAGCTTACTGCTACTGCAGTGAAAGGACATGTAAGAAAATAGTATATTCTATTCAGGCTAATTATTTTTCTGCTCAGCAACTTGTAAGGTATATGTTCTATGTCTATAGTTAAACTTTAGACTTGGCCTTCCAAGTCTTGACAATTGTGTTATAGTAAGTGAAAATATTAAATCTAATTTAATTTTTAATAGTCCTATATAGCCCAGAGACCCACAAAAATACAGCAATAATCTTTCATGTAATGCTTCTCAGATTCTTCCTAAGTTTATTTAAGTGGGTTACAACCGGGAAAATTAGGAGCCTATCTTGATAAAATAATAATAAAAATTGAAAGAAGTATCACTGGAAAGGGTCAGCCATCTCCAGTTTAAATAAACATAATCAATCACATCAGCATGACACTTTCTTCATCAAATAGGCAGCAATGTGTTGTTCTTAATTACATCCAGACTTGTAACGTAGAAAAATTAATGACTAAGGGATTAGAATTGCTATTAATGCTCAGAAGGACTTATTAGGATAAAGGGTTTAAAATCTTCTTGTTTCCATATGGGTCGATATTTATTGTGGTCTTGTGCCAGTATGTCTTACGCTTGCACTACAAATGCTACAGTGTTCATCTGTTTTCAGGACAATGATAAAGTAGAACACCCATTGTTTTGTGGGCTTTCAACAGTTAAGAACTGAAACATAACACAGGATGATAAATGTATAGCTGTCTGACTATTAACTACTATAAAAGGAATATATTCAATGAAGAATTTTGTAGAAATAAATTTTATTTCTCACTTGCTCTGCAGAGTAACAAACAATTATGTTAAATAAAAATTATTTTTAAGTAATCCATGGTTTAGGGTACATAAATAATCCTATGTTTTAAGACTGTGCCACTTGTTAGCCATAAGATGTAAGTAAATCATTATTAAACCATCAATTTTCTGATAAATTAAGCCTGTTTTCTATTCATAAAATATCCAAGCAGACTTAGAGTATTTGAAATGATTTGAAAAACACTTTCTTCCCTCTGCATCTATTGTAAGTATATGCTTTATTTAGAAACTATGTTTTACACATAACAAGTTATGGTAATATTTATGGTAAAGCTCAATTATTTTCCTCAGCTTGCGGAAGACAGAAACCTTTTACACTAAAGAGGAGCAAATTTATCACTAATGACAGATAACCGTATTCCTCTTGAAGTCCCCCTTTCATGTCTGAAATATGAAATGAAGAATAGCTACTCCCCAGTCTGTTTTGCACCGCAACTCACATCTGTGCTCCTGACAAAACCAATACATTGAAGTTCAGATATAGCTGAAGAAAAAAAATGTCTTGGAACTGACCAGAAGACTTGCAGATAATAATTAGATTTACCTCAGTCTTGCTGTTAGTTCCACAGGGCTTATTAATGTTCCCATTGAAGTAATCTGACCTTGAATTTCAGAGAAATCTTTGAAAACAGAGCCTCTCTGGGAGTGTCTCGTAGCCTGATCAAGGGTCTCTTGGAGATGATGAAATTGCTGCAGAGACCTTTGGCAGAGGCTGTGTTTGGAGCAGTAGCATGTGGCCCTTATCCCTTCTTGACACATGCACAAATAACTGTCTTGGAATAGTTTGTTCTTGTGCCTTTCTGAGTGAAACCTTGCCCACAGTTTTGGGTTTTTTTGGAGCTCGGTGCAGAACCCTGATGAAAATTTGAGGGCAATGAGCCTACCTTCAAATATTTGTGAATGAATCCCCTTGACTTAGTAGCCTTTGAAACTCTACCCTTAATATGTAAATCAGACTTTATTACGGGGATAAGCAGATAAATTCTAGAAGCAAAGACTTGTAGAGAAAATACTGTATGCTTTAGCATTAAAAAAAGCTCTAAAACCTCTCTGAACTAGCAGAGAAAGTAATAAATACAGCCCTACAAAGCTATAGCTGCCTCTTCAGTCCGCAAGCAGACACCTTTCCCTCAAACGAGTAACACAGATGCAGTGCAAATTAACTTAAACTCAGTCCTGGATTCCATGATGGCTGAGAGCTGGAGCTGTGCCACAGCCAGAACAGGCAGGAGGTGAGGGAGTCATCTTTTGATCTGCACTAATCAGAAGAGCTGCAATAGGATTCTGTCAGCATTAATTGTAAGTGTAATTAGAAACTTTACATTCTGTGTCTGTGTTAGGTGGGGTGTTGTGAGATTGCTGAGACACAAGGGAGGAACAATGCTGGCAGTGAGGACATGAGAAAAACCACTCGGAAGCTGGATTCATACTTATTCTTTGACCTGAATAATTTAAAAAAAAGTAAAATCTCATTTTTTAATATGTGATTAATGGAAATGACTAATGTTTTCAGAACAGTGATTGGTTCCATTACATGTTCATACAGATCTGGAAAAGGTCAGGGTCATGCTACTGTAATATCAAAATTAGAAGTCATTCTTCGTTGGAGACACTAAACAGAATCCTTGAATGGATGCATATCACAAGTTATAGTGAAAGCTGGCAGAGTACAGAATACGGATGAAATTCCAACTCAGCTGACTTTATTGTCAAAGCTCTCGGTGATTTCAAGGTGGCCAAGATGTCAGTCTGCATATTTCAAACGTCCTGAAGAACACCTCAGACTGTTATCACCAAATTGATAGTGGTGTTCATATATCCTATTGGGGAAGAAAGGCCACAGATACAATTGCTTTCACTTGTATTTATGTGATAAAGGTGTGTGTTATATAGATGAGTAATTACTAAGATTAATCAATTCATCTTTGTTTCTTATACAAATGGGTTTTTTTCTGTGCAGAGGAGGGAGTGCAGAATTCAAAACAGAAGCGAAATTAAATAAAAAAGGACATGATATGACTGTAATAATAGAAAAAACACACTAATTTATGAGCAAAACATCTCTGTGCCAAGTTCTGGGCCATTTATATTGATATTCATGAATAAAGTGGAGTTGGTATGGCAGTATAACAATCATGTAATATATACATTCAGGCTCATGCTTATTTTGAAAACAGCCAATAAAAAATAATGGAGCAGTAAAAAAGTATTTTTCTTGGTTAAACAATTTTATAATAACATTTGCAAGTGGGTTTTTCTGATTTTATGGTATTTGGGGATGTTGGATAAGGTGGAGACATTTTGTTTAGGAAAAGTTTCCTCTTTACCAGAAATTATTCTAAAAGCTAAACAGTAGACACCTGACCCCAGCACACCCAGAAAGTCTTGTTCTTTATTTATTACTTATAGCTCTTGTTATATCACACAGAGCTACGTAGGCAGACGTCTGTGTTCATGTTCAAACAACCACATACTACATATCCAGACTGTGGCTCTGGCTGTGTTGTACCTCAGTTTGGAGTCAGAAATGTGGTGTTTATTCCCAGGGCTTTGGACTTGCATGGACTGGTGTGTGCTGATGTCGGGCAGTGTCTGTTGTGGTGTCTGTTGGTACTGCAGTCACTCGAGGGATTTTCCTTGCGAGCAAAGGAAGGCATTTCCATAGAACACAGAGCTCCAAACTTCTCTTTGCCCAGTTGTTTTTGAGAAGCTACTTAATGTAAGCCATCAAGATTTTAAATCACTATAACTTTTAAAATTTGCCCACAGAGGTGTCTGACCTCTGGGCACTCCTCTGGCTGGTTTCCGAGAGTGCAGAAGCCAGGTTGGAATTTGAACTCCAAGCTGTCATCTCATCAGGGTTTAGTATCGCTCTGGTAGCACGGAGAAGGGAAATAATATTAGGAAAACAGGAACTGGAAACAACAAGAATGCAGTGAAACAAGTTAAGCATAATTTGTAAGCAGTGTTGTGGATTTTTCTCTTCCTTCTGGATCTATTCACACTCGATAAAGCCAGTGCCGTGTGGGAGGATCAGCAGTGACTCACACGGCATTGTACGGAGCTGGTTTGCGGGTGCCAGATGATGTATTTGCTATTTATGTAGTCAACAGACAGTTCTAGGAAGCTTCTAAAGTGGTTCACAGACAAAGAATGACTTGTCACTGACAATCAGTGTCTTATGTAGCAGCTTCAGAGCTCAGGCAAATGGACTAATCTCATTTACTCCTTTCACAGTCTTAATATTAGTTTGTCTGGAAAGCGTAAACTATTCTTATGCATTAAGACCCTACAAAACTAAACCACGTGCTAAAATAACTTTTTTAGTGTTAGAAGCAGGTAAAAAAACACTAGTCTGGAGAGGCTGGCAGTTCAGCTGTCAGTACAAAAATCTAAGCTTTAAATTCATTCAAAATTTACAAAAATATGTTTTCAAATATTATGAATTCACCTGCAGCTCAAATAGCTAAGAACTGTCTAGAACCGAATGTCTGTTAAAAACCCCAACAATACCACAAAAATAGATCAACTAAAAAACAAGCAAACCCAAAATATTTATGTATATTGTTTCAGTGAAATAGAGGTACTTAGTTATGTTACCTATAGGTTTTTAAAATTTAAAATTTCAATGGTTTTATTAATTTAAAATTTTCAGGTTTTAAGGGTAAAAAATTATGTTATAGTTGGTGATTTTTTCCTATTTTGCCTAATTTGCATCTTTAATATTTGAAGGCTAATTCACTGCTTTTAGAAAAAGAGTGACAGGCAGAGAAATGATGGGTTTAGTTTTCAGAGGGGAAGATGTTTAAAAAATTGTACAGTAAGGAAAAGATAAGTTTTAATTTTTGGTATGTTCAAGGAAATCTTTTGCACAGATCTAGTCAGATCAGTAATCTTCACTAGTTATTGCTTTTAAACACTAGAAATAAATAAGATTGTCCTTGTGTCTTGGGAGAAAAATCACTCTCAAATTTGTTTTGTATGTCGCTCTTGCTCTGGTAGGTGAAACAACTTCTTTTTGTGCTTTCACATGCTTGTATTTCAGTCTTCTCCAAGGGGTTTATGAGAAGCAAAATGTGTGATAAGGAGTTGACTGCTAAGAGAGAAGAAAGAAAAGCCCTAAACCTTGCTTTGAATCTTGAAAACTTAGAAATTTTTCTGTCTCAAAATAGTCCATGCTATAGTATCAATACTTTAATTTGCAAGTAATATCGTGCTACAGATCTCTTCTGAAATTAAAAAGTTTGTCTGAGGAAGATCTGTGTATTTAGCTGGCAAAAAAAAAAGTAACTGAAGCCTAAAGATTCAGGCTGAAATTGATAGCTTATTAAAAAATAAATAGATTACTAGAGGATGGAATGTCCTTTTTTTCCAAATATGATGTTTTATTTTGGAAGACTTGAAAGCATTACAACTTTCGTAAAAGACTACACATTTTTTAATAGAGGAACTGACATAAATTTCTTCCAAACTGTGGTATGGCAAAATAGAGCAGGGACTTTGATTGTCTTACACCTCTTCAGAAGTTCTCCCCCAAAATAAAAGAAAACCCCAAACTCAGTGGTCGATCTGAAATGGTTTTTCTTCTAAAAGCCAGCAAGTTTCATTGCTGTTTTAGGGTGACCTGATTTCTCTAATTGTATGTGTTGAAGATGAGGCTTCACCCTGAAACTGAAACCTCATAACTATAAAGTTCCCCCCCTTGTGTGCCCTTGCCCTTCATTAGGCACTTGTTTGTCTGTCTGAGGGTCACAGGTGAGTTCCTCAAGAGCACGTGAAACTTTCAGTGATGTTTTTTTCCTCTGAGAAATCAATTATCCTCAAAGCTTCTTGGGATGCTGCCCTATTCTGTCCAACTGGGAAAACTAATTTCCATAGCAAATTATGTGTCTGCTAATCTGCATTACATATTGAAAGAAGACTGCACGAGATTCTGCCCTTTATGTGGATTGAACTTGTCTTTAATTTGTTGGGTTTTCTTCTTTTGCTGCAGTGTGTAATGATAAACCTTGCCTAAAATGATGAAATTCTGGTTCCTGGCCAAAAATTTAAAGCAACATGTGTATTTTTCGCTAGGAAATTTGATATTAGCTCATTAGCATCTTTCACAGCTGAAATAACACAGTGAGCCAATGTGAATCAAATGTTCCCAGGGGACTAATTTCCTCAACTGATTGGAGAGTGATGAAAACAAAGAATAAGAGGTCAGACTGCATCTAATTTCAAAAAGTGCCCCATTGGTGGGGAAAATATCTGAGATCAAAAGACCATCATCCCAGTGTAATCTATACTGACCTGGTCTGTGATAAACAGTGACATCAGCCGTTATAATAATATTACCATTCATTATTATAATGCATCTAATATTTTACCCCCAATGGCCTTTTTTTGCCCTCTACACGAAATCCATACTTGTATTGTTACGTTTCTATTGATATTTGAGTTGATGAACACCCTCCTTGCAGTTGCTTTGCAGCTGAGCTGACAATATGCCCTGTCACCAGAGTCACCACCACTGGGGTGTCTGACTGATGAACACAGGCAGAGACTTCACATTTCAGCTTCCCCAATAAAGCTCTTCCTCCTAAATCCCAGACCCTCTCTACCATACGGTATTTTTTGGTACATTTCCTCAGCTGTTCAAATGCCTCTGATATCAGAGGAAAAAAAAAATAAATTAAAGACTGAAATTCAGCACAACAGATGCACAAATGAGTGTTGGGATGAATATAGCACGGGCTCAGAAGTTAACTGTCATCACTCCCCACTGCATTTTGTCTGTTCCATGTGCTGTGCACCTGTGGCTTGCAGACAATGGCTTTGATTGCACTATAGAAAACTGGCAGTCAAGTTAGAGCTGCTGCTGCCTGTTGCTGTGTCTTTGTTCTCTCCTGTGAGTTCCTTGTAGGCTTTTCTCCTGTTCTTTGCTTTGTTACTATTATTTTTACGTTACTTCTGTGTGGTCTTTTAATTATTATATTCATACCATTTGCTGCTGATGTTGAGATTCTCTAAATGTAGTGAAGAGGAAAAACATGGTTAAGAGAAGGCAGTGTGTATTGTAGAAGAACGAACACATATTCAGCAATCTGTGGAGTACTCAGCAATAGGGCCAGTGTTGTACTGGCTTGAGTCCACCAGGTAGTAGAAATAAATTAACAGTAGACTATCCCCTCCCCCAGATCCTATCATCAAAATTAAGTTAACAGCTGCACTAAATAAAATTGAATGGAACCAGCATGAATATCTGATTCTGGGCTTGATTTACTGCTACAATACGCCAGTTTTATGCTGGCAGAAATTCCCTTTAAAATAATAGAGTTACGTGGTTATGAATTGGGAGTTACATGATTGTGAATTAAGTTCAGGTTCTTTCCTCTGATGTCAAGTCTTGTTTTGCTTTGAAGTAGCAATATAGATGCCACTTTATGTCCTTGCTGATAGAATATAGTGTTAGAGATGTACAGATGACTGTCAGACTGCATAATTTGTGAGAAATGTTTTTTGGGAAATTTTCCATGGCTTTGTTTCCCAGGATTTCACACTCATACACTCATGGAATGTTTGGGGTTAGAAGTGGCTTTAAAGATCCTCTCATTCCAACTGCCCTGGCATGGGCAGGGACATAATGCTTCGTTTCACAAGATTTTTCAGGTTTGCACGGCTTTTAAGGCCCAGGAGAAGCTCAATTTCCCTAACAGCTTTTTACCAATGGATCGCTTGATCCACTGGCATCAGAAGACAGCACATACGTGATGCTTCCTGTGGCAGGGCTGACTCGAGCCTTGTTGGGTTTGTGTCCTCATGCAACCATTTGTGTGCAGTTCTTTTGTGGCCCGTGACACAAGATTACAAAGGAATTTGCATAGAATTCTGTACAAAATTAAAGCCACAGAGCATGGAGGGTGTATGCAGAGCTGTGCCTGTAGCTCCCGTGCCTTTGTTCCGTGGTCCTCACAGATCCAGGTGATGCAGGTGCCACCAGTGTCGAGCCAAAGTGCAGAATGCACAGATGATGGATGCTCGGTGCTGGCTGGTGGGAGCACTGAAGTGTAGGCAGGTGCCAGACAGCTCTACTTCATGGCAGTAGAGCAAAATGTTTTCCTCTTGCTTGGCAAAGGCTCTTACTCAACTTGACTAGGAGTTTGGGCTAATTATTTTATAAGAACTATTTCGTCCATCCTAATGATGAATTGTGTAATTTTCCAAGTTGTCATATCCAGCCTAGCCACTTGATCTATGGTACACATCCTATTTTCCTATATTTTCTTCCCTGTGATAGAGCTAGGTGTTTTTTAAGGAGATGAGTGTTAAAAAATAGGGCTATGGGAGAGATGCAAGCAGATATAGAAAGAGGAGTGCAGCTGCAAATAAAAATGCTACAAGATAAATAAATTGAGACCCTACCCCCTGTTCCTTGTCCCCTAGGGCTTAGTCTAAGGCCTTTTGAAGACTTCTATTGACTTCTGCAGGCCTCAGGTTAAGCCCTTAATCCCTTATTTTAAACTGGCATTGACCCAGATGGTTATTTAGTTTTTTTCAGGAAATTTTTGTGGTTTTTTTCTTTCCTTTTTGCCTTCCAAGTACTGGGTAAATAATTTCTTCTTTTTTAGATTATCAAGACTTATCCTCTCAGTGAATCCATATATTGGTGATTTCTCTATTTGTTATGGGTTTCATGCTATCCTGGGCAATTTGTAGCAAGATGATACTTTCTTAGTTCTGGGAAAGTATTTGCAATACATAGTCATCTGGAAAAAACCTTTGTTTCCCTTTGTAGTTTACTGTTGCATTATGGTTTGCATTCCAATGTTTTGATTTGGTTTATTTTTTTTAAGCTATCTGTTCTATTATTAATTTAAAAGTTCTTTAGCAAATTCTTGCTGTGCTAGTCTAGGGAAAATTTTACTAAACCATCCTGTCAGTAGCATTGAGCTTTCTACTGATATTTCAGATGTTGGTAGACAGAATGCTGCAATAATCAGCCTGCACTGTCTCAGGAATATTCTGTTCAGTATTCCTCTTTTTCACACATACTACTGGCTCTATGTTCAGATTTCTGTCAATGCCTTTTGAATCAGACACAATAAATTTGTAGGGTAACAGATGCCTTTCCCACAGATGTTATCGTTGTCCCTACATACCCAAATCTGTGTCCCACATTTGAAAGGCCTTGGAGTTCTTCCTTTGAAATATAGAAAGTATCTTAGTAATATACAGGTATAAGGGAATGCAATTTTTAATGTGGAAAATGAAGTGTGAGTTTGGCAAAAGTCGATTGAAAATTCAAACTTGAAGTAGAAATAGCATCAGCTGAATAGAAAATATTAGAAAGTAAAAAAAATTTTTGATGACATTTTATGTGTAATATTTTGGAACAAATTAAGATTTTGCTAGAAAAAGATTTTGTTTCAAATCTGGCCTTCAAAAAATAAAAGTATCTGAAAATAAAGGATTACTTTTATTTTTTTTATTTCATTGTGTGCACACAGAAATTTAAAATATTGTAAAAATGTTAATAATTGTTAGACTTGCTTTTGAGCTTTTCAAGCACATTCCCTAACAAGAGTACTCAGTAGGTGTGCCAGGTAAATCACCCTTAGCTGTTCCTGCTATTGATTATTTAAGCTGGTATAAAAGGAATAAGGAATACAAGTATTGAATCCAGATTTGTGCAGAGCAGTGATGATAAGTGTGGCAGAGTCACTGACCATGGTGTTAAGCCAGAAGATTATTTTCTAAATACCAGCCTGTTACCAAATGTGAGTAGCAAACGATATGAAGACAATCTGTCCTCTAATGAATGAGCTTAATGGCGTAAATAAATAAGTGCACAACCACCTAAGCAGTGATATGTAGTCCTTGTCTGCTTTTCCTAGTCAGCCAGACATTCTGGGAGCTGTAGAGGCTGCACTCCTTCAAAGAGAGCTTTCATTTGTTCTGAGGGTCCACCAGTTGTTGGTTCCAGTTGCTTTGTATCATCTTTCTTTGTCTGAGGTTGGCTCTTCCATTTCCTTCTGCATTTGCTTGTCATCCTCCAGCTGTTACAGTCCTTGCTTTAGTCCTCTTTAAGGAGTCTTAAATTAGGCAGTGGCAGCTGCTTACTGCTTGGTGGGGTTGTTTTGGGATCAGGGGGAGGTTCCTGGCATTGACTGTCTGTACAGCTGTGGGTTTCCTGTCAGGCAGTTCTGCCTCCGTCTTCCAGCCCCTTTGGTTCTTATGGCTGTACTAGGGAGGAGCAAAAGAAAAATAACCTCCAGAACTAAGCTGGGAACTGTAGCAGGAAAGAGTGTGCATGTGTGCCCAGATGTGCCAGTATAAGGTGATTCTGGGTTTGTGTCCAGGTATTTTGTTTGTCTGTGAGACTGAGTTTTGGAAGTATTATTGGGCGGTGTGGTTTTATAATTTTAATAGCCAAGCAAAGATTACAGGGTATAAAGCTCATAATCAAACTTCTGTTCTTGCCAACATCAGTGTGTGTCTGAGTGCAGAATAGTAGGAAGTAGTTATGAAGTTCCTTTATTCATTAACAGAAATATAATTGGGGTCATCTGTGTATCAGCACTATTCTTTCATCTAGTGAATAATTATGTAAAAGTGAATTTGAAATGACCTAACTCTTTAACAAATACTTCTCACATAGATGGTTACGTGTGCTGGCTCTGGTACTCAGTCAGCGGCTGGTAGGGACGGCAGCAATCTGCCATTGAGATGGGCATTTGGGCTTGAAATGTTACCCAAAATCCAGGTGTGATCAGTGAGCAGTGGATGAAACTTGGAAAGGTGTCCCATGTGGCATTTTAATTGAAAAGTTGTAATGGAGCAGCTCTTGCTACTCTTAATATGCTCTTTCTTGCTACTCTTAATATGCTCTTTCTTGCTACTCTTAATATGCTCTTTCTTGCTCTTTCTTAATATGCTCTTGGAGCAGTCTATCCTGAACATTTGTTAAGCACTAATTTACAGATAAACTTTTTTTTTTTCCTCCTAAAGAGAGAGCAGTAGTGAACATAATGGAAATTTTGTCGCTGTATAGCAAGTATTTAGAATTTTAATTTCAACAATGCTGATGTAATGAAAATTGGCTCATGCTGCTGGGAACTTGTTAAGAGGCCCTCCTTCTTGACTGCAGGTGGGTTTTAACTTGCTGGTTTCAAAGCAGACACTAATACAGACTGTCAATTTCTACTTAAAAGGAAATTGTTATCAGTCCCCTTGATACTTTTTGCCTGACAGCTAAACTTCTTCCTCAAAGAGGTTAGGTATACATAACTAAGCAGTAAATACCCCAATGACACATCACAGTGCTTTACAAAAAATAGCAGAGAGAAGGAAAGGCATAATCTACAACATGTTGAAAATTATTTCCTTGAGCTGCATATTTCTGTACCAGACAAAATGTCCAGGGAAGTGAACCAGAGAAATGTCACATAAGGCAGTAGGTTGCAATCTGCAGAAGGCGATACCTTAGTTTGATATAACTGAAAAAATGCAGCTCTCAACCTTGGAAATGTTTTTACCTGACTAACACATCAGCAAAGTTGTAAGATGGGCTCCTGCTGTGCTTTAACCCCAACTAAGACCCACACTCCTTTACTCCTTCCCACGGGATGGGATAGAGAATTGGAAGGGTAAAAATGAGAAAACTTGTGGGTTGAGATAAAAACAGTTTAACAGGTAAAGGAATAGCCACTCATACAAGCAAAGGAAAACAAGAAATTCACTCACCCCTTCCCTTAGCAATCCCAGGTTTAGCTATCCCCAAGAAAGCAGGGCTCCATCACAACTAATGGTGACACAGAAGGACAAACTACATCACTCCCAACATTCACCCTTCCTCCTCCTTCCCCAGCTTTATACACTGAGCATGACACCACATGGCCTGGAGTATCCCTTGGGTCAGCTGGGATCAGCTGTCCTGGCTGCGTCCCCTCCCAACTCCTTGTGCACCCCCAACCTCCTCAGTGGTGGGGTGAGGAGCAGGAAAGGCCCTGGCTCTGTGAGCTCTGCTCAGCAGAAACTACAACATCCCTGTGTCCTCAGCACTGCTCCCAGCACAGACACAAAACATAGCCCTGTACTGGATAACGTGGAGAAAATAAACTCTAAGCCAGCCAAAACCAGCACACCCTCCTTTAGCAAAACTGTTCTCTTTATTTGTATTTAAAAAATGTGAACAGGTTTATGTGGACAATATAAGAACATTACAAGGTAAATTATAAAGGAAAAGAAAACTAGATTCATTTACAGGGAGCTTCAGCTTAATTTCCCACCACTTTGAAAATGTAGGTGGATGTCTTGAGGCAGTGTGTTAATCCAGTCACAGCGCAGATGAGAGAGATATCCTGTGCTGCTTTGGACTTCGAAGTTATCTGATTCAGACTTCCTCTGTTGTCAGTGGAAAGAGATAGGCCTCTGACATTGTTCTTCTCTTCTAGTTGTAGGATAACATTAGTAGGGTTTTTTCTCCCACCCTTTTCTGATTGTAATGGAAAACCTTATGTTAAATATTGCTTCCATGCACGATGGAACCTTAATGTTTGCTATGATTTTTAGATAATACCATAATACCAGAAATGCAGATGGTCATTGGCTGGCAGAGTGCAGGGGTTTTGACAGTATTTTAACAGTTCTGTAGTGTCAGTGATGTCACACCGGGGTGTCTCTCAAGGTTCACTTCTTAGCACATCTTCAGCTGGGAACGTTGGTCATACTCAGTTCTGTACTTAGCTGTGCTGTACATATTGTGATCTGCAGAGAGCACGGCAAGAAGACATCCCAGATTTTCTTGCCTAGGATACTAACATGAGCTGAACCTTGCTTTTCACATGTTAACCCTTCTTCTCCCCCACCGTACTCAATTTATAGTAAATTTGTGTAATTTAAAATCATATAGAGCCTTTGAAGAATGACTTTTAACCTGTCTATTAAGTTAGAATCTAATTTTGTCAAAAATGACATTTCACAATGTCATAGTATTCCTGAGAGACTCACATTTCACTGCAATGTTTTACATTAATACCTATGTTTTTCATAATTGTGGCACACTATTATAAGCACTTTTGGTAAAAGATCATAATTATATGAACATATTCTCAATGAACATAATTTTTTTCCTAAGCAGTGTGAACCATACTCATTGTTATCTATGTAGGATGGTTACCTATGAGATGCACATGCCCCCCTCATTTTCCAGTTTTGAAACAACACAGCTAAGATCCAGTCAGTGTGCACATACTGTCTAATCCTTTCCCAATTGGCAAGAAAAAGAAAGATTTTTTATTCCTTTTGAACCTTTTCTAATTCTCTAGGCTTTAACTTAATTTCAAAATGTGTAGATGGCTTTAAAATATTGCAAGCTCATGTTCATCTAATCCCAGAACAAACAAGTTTTAAAAATTCATCTACCTGCACTAATAGAATATAACCCCTAGAATATAAGTGTTGCTCTGCTTAGAAAATAGAATGGGCATGTAACATCTCTAAACTAGGGTAGCTATTCAGTAAAAAGCAACCTGTACAATCTTGTAAGCTGTATGAAAATGAGAAATGCTGAACCAAGAGGCAATCTGTGTTCACACATCATGTTGTTCTTAATCACATTCGTCTCAAATATGCATTGATGGTTTTTGTACTTAAGGCTGCTGCTGTGGTTTATTTTTCAATTTCTTCATTAATGCCAGATTCATATGGCATTAGGCAATAATTTGCTGAGGTGCTGGCATATATTTTATTGCAAAATTGCAATCATGCTTGTCAATTATAAAACTGATTGCATTATATGTCCAAGTTACTTTTGCTTCATATAATTTGAAAGAAAAAGTGGGTATCTATATCTTCCTGCAGCAGAGTAGCTTAAAAAAAAGTTTAAATTATCCATTAGTCACACTAAGACTAATAGCATCCAGTGATTGACAAAACTCTGTCCTGTAACAATGTGCAATTGTTCCTTACTGAAAAGGATGCAATTCTGGGGCATCCCTCATTTGATAAATCAAACTTTATTTGTGTGTCTTGAATCTGAGTTAGGAAGTTTCTGGTCTGTTCTTTAAACCTCTCACAATGTGATAGAAATATTTTACCGTGTATGCTGGGAGTGATGCAGCCACTCCAAAGGGAGGATCAGTGTCCAGGTAATTCCCAATGACTAATGTATCTGGTACATCACTGTGCATTATGCTGTGTTAGACAGAAAATCCAGCTTATAAATAGTTTTAGGGTATTTTTCAGTTGATTTATTTGAGAAGAGATTTACCCATTGTTCTTATTCTTTGAGTCTTATTGTACGTGGCTCACAGAGGTGACCATCAAAACTTTGAACTCTGTAATGTGAATTCTCTGGAGCAGCATGAGCATTCCCAGTAAAAAACTGGAAATCTTTGCTTTGCGAGACTGAATTTCCCAGCAGGCACTCTCAAGGTCTCTCCGAGACAGTGTTCTGAGCTGAGGTTTGAATGTTGTTTGTGGCAGGTCTCACTATGGCTTTTTGGTTAGGTAGGGAGTGGAACGAGGCAGGTTCTGCTAATGGGGGAAGCAGACGGGAAGGGGAGAAGAAAATACTCCTGGGGAAAGCCAGCAGCAGAAATAGTCCCTATCTAAATCTGCTGTACTTAGCAGTAAATCAGTGGGCAAAGTGCAGAATACAACACAGAGGAAAGATTTGCAATGCAGAACACACAGGTAACACATGTCCAAAGTGTCCCTAATGTCGTATGGCTCTAGAATAGTCCTGTGAACAATTGCAGCTTAATTTACAGGGAAAACCCTTTGTTATGAGAGGTGTTGTTCCACTCTGATATGTAACAGACCTAGAAAAGCAGCTAGAATTGAAGGCTGTGTCATCTTTCTGGGTCTCAGCTATAGGTAACTTAGAACTTACAAACTGTATTTTAAATTGCAGTTCTGTCTCTCAGAGAAGAGGCAGCGAATAATGAAGGAATAACTTAAATTTTCTTGTTGACTTACTGAAGAAAATATTTGAAAAGATGGATATTAATATGTTGATCTCAAAACCTGTGTCAATAATTCCTCTGTAGTGCTAAACATATGATGCTGTAGGAAGGGAAAACAGGCACTCTGGTAGGGATTTTGAACTGGAGCTGGGATAGATCCTGCTGGTTTGAGAAAGTATAATTGTTTATGGCTGTGGTTTTTGTATTGTAACAAGATGTTCCTTCCCAACCTCACATGAGGTTTTTTAGAAATGATGGGCTATGTACTTACCAGCAGGAGAACACCTGAGATGGCTTGTACTGAATGTGTTCCTTTTCTCAGGAGATCGATTCACAAGGTAAAGGATAAAAAGGTAAACAAAAAACTTGCAGCTGCACATTTTTTGATGTGAAAGTTTGACAGAGAATCGTGTGGAGAGGACTTTTGCTCTGTGGCTTGGGTCAGCTGCAGACAAGTATTTTGTCTACGTCTTCCTAAAGAGTGAAAAGGGAAGAGACCGTTATGAGCGAGTGGTTGTTATAGACATATTTACACAAAGAATGGAAATGATATGCTACTTGCTGTCTCATCTTTCCTACTGATAGCTTGCTGTTGACAAAGCAGATGTTCCTCACAGGGTATTGCTTGGCTGTTTGCAAACAGCTTTTCCCAGAGACATTCCCAAGAGCAGGTACTCTGCTTGTACACTGGTGCCTTTCTCCAGTAGACCTTGTCACGTTTTTGTGACCCCAGCTCTTGCACACCTTATTTGAAAGTTTCATTTCTCCTGAGTGCCTGTCTGGTATAATTATGATAATTAGCTCTGCAACATGAGTTTCTCAATTTAAAACTATTTAAAATTATTTTTTGAGATGTCTAAAGTGATAATGTTTAGAAACTGACAACATCAATTTCACTAAAACACCAACAGAAAAATATTCAGTATATATTAGGAGGTAGTTGCTTTTGTGGACCTGAAGCAATAGAAAACTGAAGGCATATCATAGCATTATATCAAGACAGTACTATTAAAAGAGGGAAGTTAAAATTTAAATACAATTTCATGAAATGTATTAAAATCCTTAGGCATTTGGGAAGTAGAGTAAGACAAGATTTATTATTATTATTTAAATGAATAAAAATTTGAAGTTCCTCTGTGTACTGGGAATCGTAGGTTTCAGCTAGCCTTTTAACTGGGAGATCTGGATTCTTTTCAAGTTTCACCACTTTTACAGCATCCTGTTTAATGTCCTGCTTTCCCTCTGTCTGTGATCAGTATAATATCTCACTGTCTTGCTGGCACAGTAAGACATTTACTGGGATGGTGAGACATTTTACTAGGATAGTGAGCAATTAAGGGTGACAAATTAAGCTCTGCAAGTACCTTGAGCTTCTCATGTGAAAGCTCCTATTGAAATATGGGCATTGTTTTTCTGAGCAGGTGGGATAGAAGACTGCCTGAATTTTGAAGCTCTTTGGTGAGGAAAACCAGTTCTTAACAGCACCTTTTCTATTAGCTACTTGTTAGAAAGCTTGGAACAATAGCCATATTATGGATTTTCTGTAGAACCCCTGACTTTAAGGTGTATCATGCGATTCCAGCCTTCTGTTCTTGCTGTGTTCAGTCTCAGAAATAATGGCCTCTCTACAGTTTCCCTAAAGTCTGTATTAGAACAAAGTGTAATAACATCAGTGCTCAATTCAGAAGGTGGTAAGGCATCGGTGCCTGCAGCATTACTCACAGTATGAGCACTATATCTGGTGCTGACTGGCTCCTACTATATCACAAAGTGACAGCAAACTTGCTTGACTATGGCTGAGCTAAAAAAGCTCTCTGGAGCAGAGTCCTACAGGGAAGAACAGAAAATTGTGGTTTGTGATTCATATTTATCCAGTTTTGTTTGATGATGATCTATATAAAAAAATACTGTATCAGTTACTTTTAGGAGGCCAAATATTGTTAAAATTACCTCACCTTTTATACAGCTTCAAGCATTTTGAAGAAGTGTCAGGAGATGTGGTTACAGAATCTTTTCAAGATATTTTATCTCCTAAAATAGTTCCTGGGGTAAGAGTCAGCTTACCAACTGCTCCTTTTGCATATATAACTGGCATAGTGTAAAGGAGAGACATGCAGCCAAGGCTGCACTGAGATCCTTAGCCAGATACAAAGATGAGGCCTACTCCAGTTGACATAACTACATATTATGACAAGCTCATTCTTGATCTTTCACATTGTGTTCTTTTAAAGTATCACAAGGCTTCCCCAATTAGCTCCCATGAAATCAATAGAGTCTGACATTGATTTTCACAGGATCAGAGCAGGCACACATTATAAAGAGTGTTTAATTCTGGTGCTAGGAGTTGTTCTAAAGCAAAGAGTGTATTTATCTTCCCCTATGTGTGTGTCCCTGCAGCCCCCACCGTTGTTAGATTTGTGTGTGGAAGAGGAACTGGAGACTGGGTTTAGCAGAACTACCTCAGGAAAGTTACTGGCGACTATTGTAAGCTTTTGGCTTTTTTTAGGATGATGCATCCTCACCATTACCATGAGAACTGTCTCTGACTTTTAGAGCAATGTAGTCTGCTTAAAATTGTGTCTGGTTCCTAAACATTGTTCCAGCATCCCTCAAAACTCCTTTTGATTCTGTATATTTACATTGATTCTGGCCCATCAACAAGTCTGTACTATTTTCTAAAACATATTTTAGGGTTCAGGTTCTGAGATCACAAGGAGGTAATTGATTCCTAATCTAGTTCCTTAGTTGAAAGGTGCCTTCAGCTAAAATGATAAAACCAAGCATCAGACCATGTAGAACCCAATGCTTTCCTGCCTTCTTTGTTCATTGGGACTAAGGCAGAGCTAAGTCTAAATGATAAAGGGCAAAGCAATTCATGTCTGGAGTCCATCAAAATTACTTGAAACCTTGGACCCACAGTACAAGACCTGGGATACAGTTTGGCATGGCTGAGAAATGAGGAAGCTGTTAAGAAGAACTACAAGAAGCAGCTGGAGGAGCTATAGGAATGTTTTCCCTCTTACACAAGTTAATTGGACAAGGTTGTAGAAACCTTTTTCTTCTGTAGGAAAAAACCTCAAATACTCTAAAAAATGACATTTCTCATTTTCTTCAGTAAGGAACAATTGCTTCTGTGTGTGTTCGTGTCCCAGTAGTCCCAAAATCTCTATAGACAGCCAGAAGATTTATATTTGAGTGAAAGCCAGTGCATCACACACAGGAGCTTGCAAAAGTACAGTAAACATCCTTCAAACAAATTCTCATGTGCCCTGACTACAAAGTAAATGAAAAGCAATACACAGGGTTGGAAAGAAACCACATTTCTAGGTTGGTTTCAATAGACTCTTAGTTTTCCCAGTGTATTAGTACTCATTCCGAGTCTGCTGCATCCTGCTTTCTCCCCCACAACACAGCTGAACTGCACTTTGTCTACCACTGTGACATTTTATGGAAAACCAGCACATCAAGGTTTATCTCTAAAACAGTAAAAATAATAACTGTTGGTACTTGTATGAAGTCTGGTTAATTTAATGTCTGAAAATGTAGTCAATAGAGGCATAAAAATATCAGATTTCTTGCCATGCTAAAGAAGCAGGAAAGAAAGTAGATTAAAGCAGAGTCCAGGGTTAGTTTAAATAGGCTGAGCCATATTGTGCCATTGATTTTTGAACAGAAATCCCCATTGAGCTCAGTGGGGATTTCTGCTTAAAAATCAATGGTGCAAAACGACACCCTCAGATTAAGATACAAAGATGGAGGATGGTGCTTAATTGGTGCCTCCTTGTCGGGATGGGTTTCCCCTATAGATGGAGTCACTGCTCTTTCCATTAAACAATAGTAAAACCTGTGGGAACTTTTGTGCAAGAAGATTGTTATTCTGTCTTTATTCCTGTTAAAAACTTTAACATATGTTAGATTTCATTAGTTTCATTAAAACAAACACAGAAACATATTAAAATATTATTTTTTTTTTTAGATTTGAGGTAATGTCAAGAATCTCTATTGGGAGCTAGAGTGACCTGCTTGGGCAGAGGGAGGCATTAGAGCACAGCCCTTGCAGTAGTACTCTGCACACCTTACAGACTGAGAAAAAAGCTGACTTTTTCTGTGGTGTTTTCTGCAATTAGAGTCTCTTTAATCCCTTTAGTTAATACATATCAGGATCTGGAAGAAGTGACAGATGGGGAAATAAAGCACAGCATCACTGCCTGACTTGCCCGTGTTGCTTCAGGAAAGGGATGGCAGTGGTGGTGGATGAAGACTGTGTCCCCTTCTCCAGAGACAAAATCTGCTGTTTTCTCCTTGGAGGAATGCAGGGCTGCTTCTTAAGAGGGCACTTTTCACGTAAAGAAGAAAGATGGCCACAGAATATATTTTAGGAAAGCTAATTGCAACTATTGTTGTTAAATGTGTATTAGATGATGAAAGGTCTTTCTGAAAATTTTACAATCAAAGAGGGGAAAATAGGACGTGTTTGAAGAAAAAAATTCCTGTAAATGGTTGACAAGGAATGAGATAAAAACCAAGAGTAAAGTTCCAGACAGAATTCTTATGACTTTTTGCCTATTCTTATCTACTTGAGATTAAGGGAGCACTGGTGCTTTGAATTACAATTGTAACTCCTCTCACTGGTCCACAGGTCAAACAAAAAGTTTTGATGACCACTTGCCATTACAAAAAGCAGTTCTGGGTATTACTCTGAAAAGAAATCTATTGTGGAAATGTAAATAAAAGAGAACTTACAGATGCTGAGATGAATTTTGACTGGAGGCTTGTCCTGCTGAAACAGACAGTGTAACTACTCCTGACTTTAAAAAAATCCAGCAAACTGTTATTTTCCTGAAAAGAAATTGCAACAAATTTGATGGGAGTTGTGCAGTTGTTACAATCCTATTTACTATGAGATAGAAATTCACTGATTCTTGCATAGCCTACTCTGATCTATTCAGGATTTATTTCCATTAGAAATATCAATCTTTTTTTCTTAAGAGAAAACATCTCACAAAAAAGGTGACTTTCTCTCTCTAGTTTCTGCAACTGGAATGCAAAAACTCAGATCTTTTGTTTCCTGAAAGGAACGGGGGAAAGAAATCAATTTTATGTAAAACTTAACCAAAAAATAGGTATAGGTAAAAATAAAGTTTTTAATTTTTTCTGTCAGTCTTATCCATAGTCTAATGCTTCATCTGTAGGGTGCATATATTTTTTAATTTATTAATACCAAGAACTGCATGTCTAAGATGCTTTTTTTTGCTCTGAGGATGTATTGGTCTTTCCCATGAGCAGTTTTGGCTGAGGCATGACTGTACTGCAGGGAGAGGTTGTTCTAGTCATTGGCTGATGGTTTTGTTTACATTGTGTCCTATGCTTTGTATGATTTGTTTTTAAGTGGTTATTGAAGAGGAACTCATTCAATGGGAAAAAAATGACTTCTTAACTATGCTTTTGACATTGGCTCTGATGCATCCCAGTTCAGCCCGAGTGAGGTGACTATTACTTGGCAGGTCTGCATACAGCTCAGCAATGGCTGATGCAGCTGTGCCCATTTGGCACACAGGTTTTTAATTTTGTAATTGGTAGCTGGCCAATAACCACCAGTTCTCTGTTTTCTTGCAAATTGGTGGGGCAGGAGTGACCCGTGGCTGCTGTATGTGCAAAGAACATGCAACAGTGCTGTGGCTGTGTTCGTCCCACTGATGGCCTGCAGGATTACAGTGGGGGAGAAGGTACGTAGCCAGGGAACAGGCAGGTGTTAGGGTTGGAATACACACCTGAGTTCTCTCACTTCCTTGTGTGAAGGGTTGCAGTGTTACTTCAGCAGCTGACTGAGGAAACTACAAGATATGATACTACATATGTGGGGGTTTAGTTTTTTCCAAGGTCCTTTGACAAACCAGATGTTTTCCAGACAGTTTCCTTATGAAATGGCACACAATTTCAAGAACAGAGGATTTGTGGACTTTTGGAAATATAGTAGAAAAATTTGAGGAGTGCCAAGACTATATTGTGATAATATCTAAACAATGTGTTCTAGTTCTGGTGTTTAGGATTTTGTCAGTCTGTGTTGGAAGTTGCTTCTGACCAGAACTACCCTCTGGCACATGGTATAGACATTATTTTAATTTTTCTGTGTTTCTGTAGTCAACATATTCTCCACATCCTTTTCATCCTCTGAGTAGAGACACCTTTTCATCTTTCTGAATATCTCAGCAGAGTATCATTGCTAACAGAAACATGCATCGGACATTGGGAGGAACTTCTTCACAGGAACGGTGGTTCCTTCACAGGAAACATGGGAATGGACCCACCCAGGAGGTGATGGAGTCACTGTGTCTGGAGGTGTTCAAGAAATAACTGGATGTGGCACTTAATGCTCTGGTCTAGTTGACAGAGTGGTGATCACTCAGAGGTTGGACTTGATGATCTCAGAGGTCTTTTCCAGCCCAAATGTTTCTGTGAGCATGAGAAAGTGTAAAAGGTTACTTATGTAAGGCAGTTGCTTCCTCTCATACAAGCTGTGATGACCTGAAGTGTGTGTCTGAGACTGCCTCACTCCCAGGGTGAGGGAAGACAGTCACTGTGTGCCAGAAGAAGGGGCACAACTGTGTCGTGGCACAAAATCTTCCCTAAGAGACTTGATGAGTTGTCAGTAAGAGGCAAAGAGTCAATATCTAGAGATCTGGATACCCCATCTGTCTGCTGCAGTTCGTGCATTAGAGAAAGATGTATATCCTTTATGTTTCAAAGGTTGAGCACTGATTAACTTGTGATTGTTATTTATTGCTATTGTCAAGTGTGGATTAATGCCTGAAGGTGCAGCATCTTTTCTAAACCTTTGTTTTATTAGAAAGAAAAGTTCCTCTAGTGACTTTGCTCTGTTCATGTTCCTTTTCTTAGACTTGCTGATACTCATAAAAAGACCTGAAGCTGTGAAAATGCTCTTTTTAAAGTTAATTCCATTCTGAGCCATCATGTCTTCTCAAGGCTCCTCAGCACTTGAGCCCCAGGTCACAGTGCAGTGATAAAAAATATGTATGTTCATAATTAGCTTATAAATAATGCAATGAGTCTCATTCAGACTTCATTCTTTCAACATGCCCATGGATTATTGTTCTCTCTGCAGTTTAAATTTCTGAGCACTCCATGGCCCAATTTTTCTACCATTTGGTGGGTTAATTCTCTATTACAACGTGCTCAAAGCTCAAAGAATGCAGTGGTGGGGAGTCTGGGTAGGCATCGTGCTTAGTTTTCGTTTGTTTTTCTGTCAAGAATGTAACAGATAAATCATATGGTGCTTGTCTTCAGGTATGAGTTTGCATAGCTGGAGCCTGAACTGTTGATGCAGTTGGACTCATGATTCACTTCTCTAATTCAAAAGTTTTGTGTTATAGATAGAACTGGATTGAGGTTGTTTGAGGCTGAGATGCTCTAATAGGTAGTTTAATAGAATAAAGAGTGTGAAAGGGGTGCAGAGTTCACATGAAATATTTGGACATAAAAATGAAAACACCCTTCAGTTGCTTGGTAAAAAACCTCCACTGCCTCTTAAAAATACTGAAAGTCTTGCCATTTGAGAGGAAAATGGAAAAAAACCAAACCAAACTAAACATTTTAAAAGAGACACTTTTTCCTTGACAGATGTTTTCTAGTCAGATTTAACAAACCAGAATTTTGAATGGCTGCTGGTAACTTGCATAGAGAAAGAGAGGATACAAATTCGTCCTAATTACCACTCTGCTTAGATTTTTTGTTGAATTGGTGCTGCTGTTGCTTACTGAACGTGGATCATGCTGTTATTTTCAATGGAGATTTCTGTGGCAAAAGGGCAGAGGGTCAGAAAAACTCCTTGATGAAATGCCTGGAATTTTTTATTATGCATTCTCCCAAAGGCAAAATGATCAGAGGAAGGGAGGAAAAAGAAAGAAATGGCCTCTCAAAAACAACAACTTGTAGTCTCTCTCTCTGCCTCCATTCCTCAACACCTCCCACATAACTCTGCAGTGCCCTGTTCCCCCTGGAACTCTATCACACGTACCCAGAAACCATTCTATAAATACAGGAGCCTTCCTCGTGCTCTGGTGTGTTTACAGAACTGGTGAATACCATTGCTAGTTTTCAGCCTCCTATCAACACTTAAATGCCCTTTCTTTTCCTTTTGTAGCTAGAAAGGTGTGAGATCCAGTCTAGAGCAGGAATACTGCTGCAGACTCAGGCTGTCACTCGACTTTGAAGAGATACAGAGCTCGAGTTTGGTGCCAGAAGGCTGGAAAAGAAAAAATGTAAAACCTCTCTTGAAAATAAAAGGGGCAGACAGGGAAAGGAGCCCATAAGCAATATTCTAGTCCTATTATGTAAGTATCTGAAATAGAAAAAATGCTGAAAAACTGTTTGGATAAGGTAACCACAGCATAGTTAACAAAGAACTGTTTATGGTCAAAATTAAGGCGTTATTGGTTGAAATGCCATCTCATGCTGCCTTGATTTAGTTTTATGCAGTAAACATAATGAACAATGATGTAATAAAAGACCTGAGTGATGGTGCAAGGAGCAAGTTTATAAGATTTTCTGGAAAGAAACATTGGTGTGGGAGGAATAGCCAACATCTTGCAGGACAAAATTAAAATTCAAACTTGTCTTAACTGAATTAACACTGGTCTGAAAAGATAGGATTAAATTTAGCAGGGAGAAATAGTCCTGTGTTATCCCATTTACACAGAAATAATCATCGACACAAATATAAGAGGAGAAAGCTCTAATTTTGGTGGATTTGTTTGTTTGGGTTGGGTTTTTTTTGTTTCCTTTAAAAAAAGTGATGGGATTATGGCGGTTTAGAAACTGCTCAAGAATCAGAAGACTTGTACTTTTGCAAAAACATCAAACACAATTCTGGAATGAAAACAGCATATCTAACCCACACATTTCACTAGCCTTGAAAGAAGAGGCTATAGCTATACTACACATTATAAACCTGCTGTTCTCTAGCTTGGGGACAAAAAAATTTCAAAAAAGATTCGAACTGTCATTTATAGAGGGCCTAAAGAGAAGCAAGATTTGTTTAAAAACATGAAATGTGAAGAAAGGTTTAAAAATTTCAGGATGTTTAGGTAGAAGAGTCATCTGAGGGGGACATGATAATATTTATGTACATAATGATTATTGCAAAATGAAAAAGTTTAAGTAGGAGTTTATGGTGACCATAATAAGCAAGAGACTTAAATCAGAGCAAGAAAGATTCTTTAGGGAATTCTTTCTAAAGCAAAAATGATAGTGTACTCTGGCGAGTTTTGAAGTTTCAGATGTTGGAGTTTTCTAAAAAAAAGGAATGGGAAAGTGTTTTAGAAATGACAGAAGTATAATCGATCCTGCTTTGGGCAGCACAGCCATCAGTGCTGTGCAGAGACTTCCCCAGGCCCCCTGCAGCTCTCTGCATTTCTGGTTTTATGCAGTGCTGTGGTGAAAAGGAGTGTTCTGGTCAGAGCCACTCACCCACTTCCATGAGAAAATCTTTGTTGTTCAGAAAGCATGTAAGTGTCCCATATTCCAGCTCTGGAATTACTAGCCAAGGGTTCATTGCACTGTTCAGAATAATCATCATTGTTTTTGATAAAACATTTCATCTCAGGGTTCCTTTGAATTTATTATTATATGATGAAAGACCAGTTTGTGGCTTAATTCACAGATTAGGCAGCACTCGGTAATGGAGTTCCTTCCATGTGTGAGTGACACTAATGTGTTTGCTGTGCTGCTGTAAATATTCATGGGGAGATTTTTTGCATTATCTAGTCTGTGCACAGGGTATATTGTGGTCTTGCAGAGATTTCATAGGGATAAACAGAGGCAGAAGGCTTATGCTGTAGAAAGTGATGGTGAATAAGAAATGAAAACATTCCTCTTTGGTTTGATAGAAAATACTTTAAAAATTTTCCTACATTGTTCTAGATCATTTGAGGGTGTTTGTTAAAGTTTATTTAATCTTTACGTGACAAACTGCAAACATAAGACAAAAACTTTCTGTTGTTTCACAGGTAAAATTCATTCATTAATAAAATTGACAAAATGGATTAAAGTTAATGCAAATGCTAAGTTGTTGAACTGTACAGGGAGGCATTCAAGGCAGAGTGAGATGGAATTCCCAAGGTATGGCCATTACATTATAGGATCCTTCTTTAAATTTCATTGTGGTCAGTCTAGGCCTTTCAGTGATTTGCTGTTTCTGTGCAGGAGGTCACTGTGCCTGTATGTGAGTCGAGGTTAAGCATTCCCAGGAAGTCTAGATTTTGGTTAAAAAAAATCTTAAGCAGTGAAAATCAAAACCATCTCAGTAAACTCTGATTTAAACCTCACATGTTTAAATGTATCAGATGATCAGGATGTGTTGGGTGACATTGCATTGTTCAGTTGGGTTTTTTTTCCTTGCTAATTATGTGACACATCTTGCTGCTTATATAGGAAAAAATCACCATTGTGCTCCTTCTGTGCTCCACAGAACCAAAAATGTCAAACGCTGAACTCCCCATGTCTGCACAACTTCTTCTCCTGGCTGAGACAGGTGGATAATTCCACAGGATACTTTAGTTTAGATAGAGTTAAGAAGAGTAATATTAGGGGGGCAAAACCCAATAACAAAGCAATGCTGGCTAACCTTTGTGAACAGCAAATGTGCAAAAATTCTGATTCTATAAGATGATATTTTACTGTTGGGTTCTTTGATCTGTCTTGGTTTTTTAATTGTACTTTTTTATTTCTGAAAGGGCTTTCACAGGCAGATACCTCCATAGGAAGTTTATTTTCTTTGGCCATCCTCAAAGGCTCTTTTGTCAATTTACTATCACAATAGCAAGATATGCACATGCAGCAAATCAATGTAGGTTAGCTTTTTAATAGAAAAGGCATTCTACATTTTTGGCATCAGTCTGTATCTTTTTTTCAATTATAAAGTCTCTCACTGGGCTAAGCATTTGTCTGGTAGGTGTGTGTATCAGCGACAACTTAATATTCAAAGGTCAGACTGCAAAGATCTGGCCAGTGTGATGGCATCTTTGCTCTTTAATAATCAGATGGGATGTCTGTGATCTCTTGAAGTGCTTCTTCTAGGTGGCAGTGTACCACTGCAGCAGTTAATTGCCTGTTAGCTTCTTGGATCAATGTAAAAGAGAGATGTGAAGATTTTTCCAAAGTCTCTTTTCTTTTTTTCCTCCCAACACAGCTCTATTTGAGCACTTTCCTCTGATTTATCCAAGAATAACCTCAGTATGTGAGAGGAAACTTCAATACTCAATTTAAGTAGCTGTCTAGGAGTATTCTTTTTCCTAGAGGTTGGTAAAGGAAAAGGGGAAATTTTGCCTTCTCTACGCCAGAGATTGGTGATTATCCATTACATGGGGTCACTGAGAAGAGGTTTGGCATTTTCTCAGCTGCCCCAAGATGCCTTGGTGCAGCTGCATTTGTTTACAGCCGAGATGACCACGCTTACTTGCTGCACTTTTAGAACAGGCTTTACTAAACCACCCCTGACCGTAATGGCTGTTAAGGAGGTAGAGTTTTAATGCTCAGCCACGTACTCTAGGAATAATTTGTATGGATGCAAATTTCTGCCACTGTTGGTACATCATGGGCTGTCCACTGCTCATATCTGGGGACAGGTTACATCCATGTTAGGTAGATATTGTTGAATCACAGAATAGCTTGGGTTGGGAGGACCTTTAAAGGTCAGTTTGTTCCATCCCTCTTCTATAGGCAGAGCCTTCTTTAACTCGATCAGGTCACTCAGAGCCCAGCCAACCTGACTTGGAATGTTTCCAGGGAGGGGGTCAAATCAAATCCACATCACACCCAAACAGAAAGCATCTGTAGCCTTTCCTTGTCCACTGATGCAATTACTCCATCATAGAAGGCCACTGGGTTGGTCAGGCAGGACTTGCCGTTGGTGAAGCTCTGCTGGCTGTCCCAAATCAGTTCCCTGTCCTCCTTGTGCCTTAGCATTGCTTCCAAGAGGATCTGTTCCATGATCTTCCCAGACACAGAGGTGAGCATGACAGATCAGTAGTTCCCAGGGTCCTCCTTTTTACCCTTTTTAAAGTGTAGAATATGTGCAATGTTTCCCCTTTTCCAGCCACCAGAGATTTCACCTGACAGCTGTGACTTTTCAGATATGGAGAGTGGCTTGGCAACTACATCAGCCAATTCCCTCAGTGCTCTGGGATGCATTTCAAGTCCCACAGGCTTATGGATGTTCAGGTTCCCCAGGGGTCAGAAATCTGGGCTGGTGTATATCGGTTATACAGCTGAGTTACATCTCCCTGAAAAATCCACAAGCTGTGGGATCCCAACATTTTAACAACTCTCATCTCTAAGTTCTTTCCTTGATGTGAACTTGAATCTTGAAATTAAAAATAAATTAAGAAAATAATAAAAGCGGTAAAAAATGTATCCTGACCTTCCTCTCTTTAAAGATTTTCTTCTGTCATAGTCACAATTCCCAGGAGACTGAAAACAACAGTACTTCAGACATCAACTTTCACCCTGTTGGGTTTTTTTTGGCCACAGTCATGTCATAGCATCCAGGGTAAAGGTTGACATTGGTTTGGGAGAGTCCCAGTAGCTCTCAGCTGTTTTACCTCCCTGCAGAAGGAGGAGCTCTGAAGCACAAGAAATGAAACACTGGGATTTGCTAATTTGGGGATTTATTTCGCCACTTCAACATTATGGGGAGAAGGTAATCATTGCCTCACAGTCTTCCATTTTTCCCTCTTCACAAGCTGCCAGAATGCTGTGACACACCAAATATTGGTCAATATTGTAATAGAAGTTCTCACCAGGATGCCTTTGAATGCCTTTCCATCCTGGATGACCATATATTTTCAAATAGGTCTGAGTAGGGGGAGAAGGAAGAATTGAAAATGAATTCAGTGTATGTGTAAGGATGTGTTATGCTTATAAAAATAAAGTAACTTGTGGTTATCTTATCACTGTGAAACTGATCAAGTACTTTCAGCAAAAGGCTCCAGACACATCCATGTACCTATGTGAAAGCTTTTGGAAAATTAAGGCTGATGTGTTGACAGCTGTAATACCACTAGCTTTTAATCCTTGGTTTCTTTTTTCATTATTAGGGATTCCAGAACATGGGTAGAAGAAGATTAGGTTTATCCACTAACAATATAAAATCCTGTAATCCCTTGAAAGTTTAAAATCTTCCTTGGTCTGAAGAAGGAACACTTTATCAATATGTACAGCTATGGCCTCTTTAAAGGATAAAAAACACATCTCCTAGCTTAAGGGAAGAGGAATCATTTTATATTGGCCTAAGGAATTTCAGTTTTGAACTTGTGCTTCAATTCATGGAAAAGACTTGAGTGAAGCTACTATTATCACAGTGTTATTTTGATTCAGGGAAATACCTGATCTTTTCCTCATACAGTTGCTTTGCATCTGTAACTTTTTAAGAGCTTTACAAGGGACAAGAAATACCACAAAACTCTTCTGCCAGGTGTTGACTGGCTGTAGTGGGAGCCTCTCGAGATCCTTGCTAAATAAGAACCCACAAAGATACAGGCACCATTCAGAAACTTGAGAAGCTGAATTTAATTGTCTCAGTGCTGTCTAAGTGATACTTTCTCACTGCCAAGAGTTAATCAAATGCTCTTAAGCAGTAGGAACTTCTTTTGGAGTGCTGGGAGCATGAGAACATGCCATGAAGAGTCGCCACAACACAAACACCATCCACGGCTGGTAAGGCAGTCATCAGCTGGTTGCTCTCTCTTCCTTCTGCACTTATGGCACACTCACAGGTTGTCTCTGAGGGAGCTGTTGAGTTCCTGTGGCCTTTCAAAGACTGGTGAGGGAGGTGGGATCTGACCCAGAATCAGCTCCAACACTGAGGTAGAGCTAACTTGTGTTCCTGCTTAGAGTGGAGCTCAAATCAGCAGGACTACCAGGTCTCTAAAATGGTGTTTCATGAGAGATGTGCTGTAATGAACCTAAGACTGGCTGACCCAGAGGAAAATAAAAGCTTCTTAAATGGCTTTTCTCCCAGCTTCTCTCAGTGAGAGTCCTGTCTTCTAACATTTTGGACTGATGTCCCACTTTCTTTTCTAAACTTTTTAACGTCTTCCTGCACTGCAACAAACTCTCCAAGGATACTTATGGGTCTCTAGGAAAAGTATCTTTCCTTTGGTCCTCTCAGTTTTCACTATTTCTAGACTTTCAGGTGCTTTCTTACCGTGGGCTAATTTACTGTATTCCCTGCTCCTCCACCATCTGACTTGCTTTGTGTGCTTAAAGGTCTCAAGGCAGTTCTGCGTGCTGAAGTTCTCTCTGGGAAGACATTGTGCATCCTTCCTGTCCCTCTGCTTTCCAAAGGCACACCAGTCAGTTGCAGCAGCCTTCCTGTCAGGGCACCAGACCTGATTTTGATAGAGCATGGCAAATACCCAAGTAAAAGGCGTAGCCCACAGCAAAGGAGGCCTCTCCAGACTTTCCAGTCCTGGGATTGCTCATGAGCTGCTGTCCCTTGCTGCCTCTCATCACCTTTCCCAGAGGAGTTTGTTGCCAACTGCTCCCATCCCTGCTGGCTGGGCCCCCTCACAGTGCTCCCACCATCTGCATTTGTTGCTGGGTTCCTCCCACTGGATCCTGCATCAGCGGCTTCCACCGTGTTCTCTGCAGGGCTCTGTCTGTCACTGAGGGCAGGGAATCTCCTCTGCTGATCCACAGCTTGGTCAGCTCCAGAAGGGCACAGTGTTCAGCAGGAAATGTTCAGGTTTCTTGTCACAAAGCAGAGGCTTTAAGATGGAGCCTTTCTGATAAATCCTGGGACTTTTGCCATGGTTTATCTGTCACGAAGTTGCAAGATGCAGCATTAAGTCCAACTGACTCCTTCCCCTGCAGCATATCTGGCATCATTGAGCTTTTATGCTTTGCACAATGTGATTACAAATGAAATCATTCCTTCAAATTCTCAGTTTAGATATTTTTAACATGCAAGTCTTGAAATATGATGCATAAATAGGTAAGTAAAATGCCCCTTTTAGTACTGTTCTGTATTGTTTCTGCTAAAGGCCACAAATTTGTCCTATCCACATCCTCCACCCTTTGGACTTGCTTTTCCTGCTAACATACTTGTTCTGCTTTAAGAGAAATAGAAGTCATTTGTCCAGTGAACATAGTTAACAGCCAAATACACAAGAGATATCAAATCTTATGACTCTTCAGCATGTCTTTTTAGCTGAAATACTTGGAGGCAGATCCCGGAAGCATTCATCAGTTTAATCCATATAATGGAAAAGTGTAACTAGCAGCCAGCGCTGCTGGGACCTGACTGCCAGGCTGTGTAAAACAAGAACAGTGAGCCATCAGCTGCCTTGAGAGCAAAATGCATCCCCTCCTGCAGCACAGCACCACAGCCCGTGTGCCCACAGCTGGCTGAGCCCACTGCTCTGCCCGCTCCTGTTGGATCGACCTTTGTTCTTTATGGAATCCTCTTGGTCAGGCCAATGCACTAAAAATGCTCTCATAACCTAATTTGTTTATATTTTGTTATCTCTTTGCTTCATTATCCCTCATGCTTTATAACCAAGAGCTGACTGACCCTATTTACGCAGTGCTGAACGCTAAGTTAATTAACTGGAGACTAATGGGGAATCCATGTTGAACGCATCTTTCCAGTGAGGAAGAAAAGGCAGCTTGATTAGTGAAAAAATTAACTTAATTATTTTCTTTTAAAAATGTGGTTTCATTATGAAAATACAACTTTATATATCAGTTTATGAAATGGGTTTTCATGTTAAAATGATCAAGCCCAAAACACAGTTGTATATTTTCTTAGCTTTGCCAATTACACTCATTGGGGCAGGAGAGCCAAGGATGTGTAATTCCCTCCATGGAACAATTTCTCTCTGGATTACTTATGAAGTTTAAACTGAGATTTTTCAGGAAAGAAAGTCAGTTTTAATGCCTAGAATAGGCTTCTAGAATAGGGGGATTAAAGTATTTACTTCAAACCTAGACTCACTGCAGCAATAAATTTATGTGCACATCAAAACTTAATTTTCTTACACTCGTGGATAAGCATATGGTTATTTTGCTAAAACAATGCCTATACCCTGAACTTGATACTACATTGTGTGAGTTTAAATGTTTTTTTCACTGTAGCTTTCTGAAAAATTAAGGCTTTGGAGAGAAAAAACCCTTCTAAAATCCTTTATAACTGGGCTCCTACAAACAGAGGTGACAGGTATATGCTTCTCTGCCTAAGGAGATTCTAAAAGCCCTGTAGATTCTGCTGTATTTTTGTGTGTTTGTATTTATCATCAAAGGAGAAATAGCTATAGACTGAGGTGTCAGAGAAAATTCAATGTCAGCTTACAAAGAAGTGTTAGAATTTGTTTTGCAATCTGGACATTTTAATTTGCGTCAGTATTCATTATATTCATAAACAAAACAATAGGTATTGCTTTCATGTAAGAGAAAACAATTATTTTATGGATTATAATTTAAATAGAAAAGTTTTCTTGTACCCTAACATAAATTGTTGAATCTCTCCTTAGAAGTCAGTAATTTATTTTTATTTTCAAAAATTTTTAAGACAGTTGGAAATACAATCTCAAAAAATATCTGTTGGAGTCAGTGGGAGTCTTTCCAATAACTGCAACGGGCAAAACAATTTCATTTGAATCTCTCTACTTTTCAGCCCATTGTTTCTTTTTTCAATATAATGAATGAATCGCTCTCAGTTTCTCAGTAATAATGAGCCAAGACTGTAAATGCTTATTTGCATCTGTACCTCCAGCCATGGGAACAGTTCTGCTGAGCTCTGGAAGTTATCTGTGTGCATTGACACCAGTGCATGCAGTTCCATTTTTGAGGGGTAGGGACCATAAATACATAAGTGAATCAGGAAAAGTTATTTAGTGACTTCATTGTTTGGTTTTCTTCTCTGAGGTGCAGTCCTAATGGCCAGTTCAGAAGATGAATTCTCAAATAGTAACTAGGGAGAAAGGGAAACCATACTGCACACCTAAATAAAGCTGTGCAGTGGAGCCATTCCAAGAATCCTCTTAAAGTATTTGGATTAAACTTGAAGTTTCAGGATGAACGTCCTGAATAATTTTCCCTGAAAGGCTCTGCCCTTTATATATTTAAAATTTTGTAAAATTTCTGTGGTTGTACCCTGTGTATTTGGAAAGAAAATTACACTATGTACACTATAATTGCCTCAAAATAGCAGTCAGTGAATTAAAAATTAAAATATCTATAGCTCTTCCTTCAAGTTTTTAGAATCCTCAGACATTAGGAGTCTGGGTGAGACTATAACCTATACTTTGTCTTTGCTCTCCTGGGTACGGATACAATAAAATTTATTCTTAGGTACCGCCCTTTACAGAGAAAATCATCACCAGAAGAATGGCTTGAGGCTTAGCAGGACTGTGCTACTAAAGATATCTCTAAATATATTGTCCTCTCAGAATCAGAATTTTCTTCAATTCTGCCTCTCCCCGTCTGTAAATAATTGGGTTATGGCACTGATTCTGGCTCTAGAATAAAAACCTGAATTTAAAAAATTGCAATTTCTATGGAATAATGATGTCTTTCTCTGTCTTTGTTATTGGAAGTGATACTATAAACTATAGTGCCAAAAATGCTAGGCCTTGTGTACTCTTTAAAGTTCTGGCAAACGGTTAGTTCCTTCTTTTCAGCTGCAGAGGAAACCCTCACTTATTTCCATTTCCTAATTTCTTGTTTTTCCACTTGGCATGCATGATATTATTTTGATGTAGGTAATGTGTGATATGTGTTTGTGTGCATATATATAAACACACATGTAGATGCTTATATGTGCATGACCCTTATATATCCAGTTTTCTCTAAAAGTATCATGTCTTCTCTCAAATTTCCTGTGGTTTAAAACTCACTTATTTTTCCTGTGACTCTTTTGTGCAGGGAAATACACGTTTTGTTTCTTTTCTCGCTGATGTGCTGGGTGGGTAATGCCAACAAGAATCAATCAGACTTCTGTGCCAGCTGCCAACCTCACCATGTTCAGAAATCATGACTGAAGTTCCAGAAAAAAAATTAGAATGGTTTAAATATTATTGCCCTTCAGAAAAACGTGTTGTGGATCTCTTGCCTTGTCTGTTTCTTAATTGATGTGTTTGTGGCTCTCTTGCACTGCCGGTTTCTTGTAGTATTCAGCATCGTGTTTTTGTAGCTGCTTCTTGCAACCAAGAGGCTGAGCAACACCCTTCCCCAGTCACTCTGAGGGATGGTGGATGTTGTTTTACTGATTCCCAGCAGTGGAACGACGATGCAGGCATTGCCTGCCTTGAACTGAGAACTCTGCCTGCCTTCCCCTCTCGTGCCCTGCCCTGTGATGTCTTCAAATTGCCTGTCCCAGCTCAGCCGAGCACACAAACGTGATTCACTTTGTTATAGCCCTCTTCAGGTGTTCTCTTGTTCAAGCAATTGCTGCTGCCCTTGAAAGCCTTGGTCGTAGTTTGGTGGCATCCACAGTTTGTAGGCATTTTCCAAATGCAGGTGAAAAGGCTCCGTATGGCCTTCATGCCTTTGTCATAAGGCCAAGATTCACAGTTTTCATGTCAAGAAATATTCTTGCCTTAGCTAAATAGGAAGAAGGCAGAGAGACATTTTTTAATTATCTTGCTTTTTTTTGTAGTTTATCCTAAGCAAATGTTTGAGCATCTGAGACATTTCTATTTTTGGTGAGTAATAATGTCAGTCTTTTTTGCTTCATTTGCTTGTCGTGTGAGATTCTTGCCAGGCAAGAGTAAAATATTCAGGTCTCATTTACATTGAAAATTACTCTCTCATGGTTTAGGGGAAAAGATAGAGTTGCTTTTTTTCTGACAGGTGTTCTTTTGTTGATGATGGTACATGCAGCCATGAAGTGATGTTCTATAAGGCTTTAAAGCTTTTCATAAATGCATTGCTAGTCTTTAAAGACTGTAAATGTTAAAGACCTCTTCTCCAGAAGAGGAAAAAAATGGGGGTCTGTCTTTGGGGAAGAAAATGACCTGTGATAGCAGAGTACTTTGATTGTGCAAGTTCAAATCCTTGACAGATTCAATCATACGAGAAATGTAAGAAGCAGCTATAGGTGAATTTTGTAATCTTTTCAGGATGAGCATCTAAAAACTCAAATGATTATCTGCTACTTCTTGACCTGTAAGTTTCATAAGAGAAAACTTTAACTGGTATCACCTCAGGTAGTAATGCAAGAGAATTAGGGTTTCAAGTGCTTTTTGAAGATATTTCAATAACTGACTGTGGCCAAAATAATTGAATGTTTTCTAATAGTATTTTAAATCTTGAGCTGTTCAGGTCTTGAATGATATTTGGTTTGACCTGCTTAAATTTTAAGTTTGGCACATTTATCTCTTCTTTCAGAATGACAGATGTTTACATAATTTTTTTATTCTTAAAATGCCATCCTGCTATGTAGAATTATTTTCTTCAGCAGAATTTCCAAGTGAAAACTCTACAGAAAAAACACAGGAAAATTTTCAGTGGTAGGAATGCATTCAAGTATCATTCAGGTGATTTTCCAGGCCGTCATTACAGTGTGTTTCACAGCTTCTGGAGTCCTCAAGTGTGTAGTTTCCTGGTTGTCAGATCTCGACACCAAGAACCTACAAGCCAGAGAACAGAAATGGTAAAACAAGTCGAAGAAGAATTGCAGTGCACAGAGCTCTTTAGGAAGTTCATAAGCTCTGGAGAGCCTTGATGGGCTTGTGGATTGATTTTATGGGTAGGAAAGGTTTGATATTGACTAACAGAAAATGCCAGGGAGATCTTTGACAAATGCAAATCCTTTGGGACTGAAACACAGGAGAGGAGATAGCTCATGAAGCACTATCTGTATTTGTTCTTTAAAACTGTGAACTTTAGTCACTACCTATTGATTGCAGTGCTTTAAGTTCCCCTGTTGTGCAGCCATCAGCTACTCACATCTTCCTGTATTATCCTGCTTGTCACATGAATTGTTTGATCTCTTCTTGTACTTTTGTCACAGAAGCTGCTCAGAGGTGGACTGAACATGTGAACAGTGATCTTGCCAAGCTGTGTGCAGATGACAAGGCTGACTAGTGACAAGCTCACTTGATCTGGTCCCTGTGCAATGCTACAGGAGTTTGGCCTGGGTACATTTTTTGGATCTTAAAATGCTTGAACAGAGAAGATAAGTTGTATCTGGATCATAACTTATAAACAAACAAATTTTATTGGGTTCATAAAACTATCACTTTTGTCTGTTGAAGAAGTGAAGCTGGTATGTGGTCCTGAAATTAAGAATGGCTAATGATGAAGATGAGGAAAAAATTACAGACTCAACCATGCCTAAAGCTTTGTTATGATGTGAACTGCTTTGTCCTTGCACATGAAGTCTTATCCCTCAAATTACAGCCTTTTTTATGACCTTATCTATAACATATTGTTTTTGAAAGAGAAATCATGTTGAAATGGGTCTTATCAGCTACCACCAGGCTCTACTAATTTCCTTCATCTCTGTTCAAAAAGCAAAACAGTAAAAGCTGAGTTGACTTAGAAGCAAAGGGGGCTTCTCACCTCTAAATCAACCAAAGGGGCACTTCCAGTGACTTGTAACACGACTCCTATTTCAGCTCTAAATGTCATGTCCTTACCTGCTGAGCAGGTGTTTTGCACTGTCAGTGCTCTTCAGTGCAGAGACAAAGGACACAGATGGGGGCTGCAGTCAGATTGCTCACATGTGCTGTGGAGCCACAGCATTTGTGTTACTTAACCCAGTACCTACAGTTTCACTCAGTGATCTGTCATGCCTCTTAACTCACTGACTAGGTCTGCATCTTTTTTCCTGGACAACAAGTTTGCCACTGCATTTTTGTATGTTCAGATTGTCTCTGTGTTTTGTTTGGAGCATTTCCATGATCTGTTGCTACCTAATGTATACTAAGAAGTTATTAATGATCAGCTACTTATGGCAGACTACTGGTTTTTATGTATTATGTCCCACCCTATCAAAGTGTTTTATGATTGTGTTCTGTGACTTTCCCTCTCCTGTTACTACTTCTGAGGAAGGGGATGCAGCCACTGCACTAAGCCCTGGGGGGAGCCCAGCAAAGGGCTTAAGCAGCTGCAAAGCGAAATGGCACCTGCAATGCTCAGGCAGTTTTTCTATACATGGGTGACAGGCACTTAACAGATAAAGGGTCTTTAGATAAAATCCTGGAGCGAGCACTGATAGCTAACACACACCAGGCTACTAAGGCAGTAAGAAGGACCTGGGTGAGCCTCACTGTTGGTTTCCAGTATTTTTATAACAGACCACAAAACAAAAGTTGCCTGTGAGGGGATTTTACCTGTGTAAATGCCTTTTTCCAGAATTTGTTTCCATTTTAGTGTCCTGTTTAGAAGGATGAAGTGGCATCTCTTTAGTGTTGATTTCAGGATGAACCAGACTCCAACACTGATACTTATGTGCCTTCCTGCCTGTGCTTGAGTATTATTCTAAGACCTAACTGTTGGCCCTTGAGACACTGATATATTTAATTTGATTCTGAAATATGACAGAAGCTCATTTTTTAGGCTTTAATCTTGGGGAGTTTCCAATGTGTACACAGACAGAGTTGTAATTCTCAGTAGTTCCAGAGGCCTAACAGATTCTAAGATCATTAACATTATGTTCTTTATGGCAGAGGGTGTAACCATAAATTATGTTGGTGTGAGTTTGAATAGAACTTTATGAGCTGAATTCTGCTGAGGCCCTCAATCCTTGTGCTGTTACAGTTGTAAGCAAGGATGCAGGAACTAATAAAAAGGAGAAATTTCAACACTAGTGCAATTTGTCAATTGGATCCAGTCGTTCAGTGAAATCAAAGTTCCCCCAAATTACTTTTTGCTCTAATTCTCTTCTATGGCAGTTTAATCATTTTAAAATATTGCTTTATTTCTGCTAAAATTTTGTTTGCTTGTAAAATGTCTGGTGATACTATGCACAAGCAGAAAAATTTGGGCTCCTAATTGCTCTTTGAAAAATAGATCACTCCTAGTCACATGTAATATTATTATCATTTCTCTTTTCAGGATGGAGTCTGATTTCAGTTTGCTTTTCATAGAGGGTAAGGATTAGTGCCTCCTTATCAGTATTGCCCATATCCTTGCTCTGTGTAGTTTTTTGTAACCACTGGAAGGTGCTTCTCAAAGACTGAGTTCTGGAGCTGTAAAATCAAGTTTCTAAAAGCTGAGATAAATTGAAATGCCACTCCCTACATGGAGTTTTAGGAGTTAGTCTATGCACTTACCTCAACCCAGACCACCCATTCTGATGCTTAGTTTAGAAACTTTCAAAATCAGTTTAATATCTTTTATAGGTTTCATATCCTTCACTTTCATTTTTTTGCTATTAATATGGAATTGCCATGAAGAGAGGAATATTTGTGAAAGACCTTGATTCTTTAGCTGCAGTGATGGCTGTTCTCCCCTCCTCTGCTGTTCCAGCACCAAATGGGATGCACAACTTCCCGTTTTGCCAGATGCATTAGGCTGTTGTCTGTCAGACAGTTCCTCAGAGCCACTGAACTGGCAACAGTCTGCAAGGCCAAATTAGATTTACGTGAAATGGTAGCTGAGCCAGCAGCACTGCGTACCTGCAAGTGACTACGTTAATTAGGACCCAAACCATAAAGAGTAGCATCTCTGCAAGGAGAGTGCTGGCATGCTAACTACATCTGTGGCAAATCGAGTTAGGAGAAATCCCATTATCTTGCTTGGGTTTGTGCTTTCTACTGACAACATGTTTCAGTGTTACTGCAGGTCAGTCACTGCAGAGGTATTTCAATGCTCCAACGTGTTCTCTTAGAATAGTACATAGTGACATAAAAAATAAACCCAGCTTCTGTGAATGATGCTAGGAATATTATTTAAAGTTGAACTAAACAAATGGTTTACCTTTTCCCTCTCTGAACTGCTCAGGTGAGATGACAGAGTCAGCAAAGCACATGGTAGTTCATAATTTTGACGCTGTCTCTAAACTCCTTTGTTGACATGCTGTTGTCAAGCTAATACCAGTTAGCTCTTTCAAAGACAAATATTTGTCATAATACTTATAACTTTGTCTTGCTCTGGGGCTTATTTTTAGCAGTTTATAAACATGTTCATATGAACCAAGTATATTCAGCCATATATGCATCTCTTCTTTTACAATCTTTCATGACATTCTGCAAAGAAACCATTAAATTTTTCTATAAATGGGATAAAAGCCTGGGAATGAAGAACATGCACACAAATAGAAGCACATATAAAAGTTTCTTACGTAGAATGATCCTGAGATTAGGGGTAGATAAAGCAAAGAGAAACATATAGTTATCCCTTTGTACCTCTGCTAAACTGGAATCATTGTTTTCAGTTTGGTGGGCAAGATCAGACAATATAGTTGCATATTTAGCTAGGGCTTGGCACAGAATTTTTCCTACAGGGAATGAGAATGATTAGATTTTAAGTATGTAGTATTGATATTTTAAACATTAAAGACAATGTACTTCTTTAACATTAAATGCATTTGAAGCAAAATATTCTCCAAGGGACATAAGCTCAGCAATCAAGTACTTTGTCTCACCAAATTTTAATTAGGAAAACCTTTCTCCTTTTCATTAAAGCTTTACAAATGAAAATGAGCCTGATATACCATTTGCATTTTTGCATAAAAATAATTAAGGAGTCTAGTAAACCAATCATACTATTTCAGATATTCTAAGTTTGCAAACTGCTGGGAATACCTTCTTCCACAGAACTTCAATTGAGTTAATGACATAAACTTTAGCCGTTACCCTCTGTTCTGATCAGGATCTTAAATTGTATTCACACGTGCTCTGGTGTTTTTTACTTCTTTCACTTTTGATTTAAAGGAGATAAATTATAATAATTTTAGAAGGGAAATGTATTTATCCATGAGAAAGCAGACCCTTTTCACCTTCCTGGGATGGGCTGCCTACCAAACCAGTGTTCTAGGGACTCTGTTGTGGTTCTGTCACTTCAACCTCAGCACAGAGTCACAGTTTGCAAAAAGCTTTCATCAAGATTCTCCAGCCATCATAAGCGTTGTTATATTTATTTCACTTTACTTACAGGGAATATTTAATTTTCACAAAAATACCAGATTGAGAGCACTAAAACCCACACCACCACAAAGCCCCTTGACTTCTGGTGCCAGCTTTTAAGTCTGATTCCGAGAGATTAACTGTTAAGAACAAGGGGATGTAATAGCCAGGAGTGTTTGCCAGCTGCTGCTATGCAGCAATCTCTCAGATACATTGCTATGCTGAGTACTGCACAGCATGTGGCATTCAACAGTGTAATACATGACACCGTTGGAGCTCTTTTCTTACGTTGACTGGGCCTTTTTTTGCTCCCCATGTCCATTTGATATTTGACTTTTGCTTAGACTGTTAATGATAGATGAAAATTGCTGTTACCAACGCTTCTGATTACAGCAATTTGCCATCAACTTTCTAAAAATGAAAAAGCGATCAGTACAGGCTGCACCCCTCCAACACAACCTTTGCCAGTGCAGAAGTGTGTTCTGCTCCACTGCTGTCACTCTGCAAGGGTGTGTGAAGGTCCCACCCTCAGGGCAGAGGAGCGTCCTCCTCGAAGTACCAAGGGACAAAGGAGAGGGGAGCCAGAGAGGGGCATGTCTTTGAAACAGCTCTGTAATGCTTGCTTGCGTCAGATAATGTTCAGTCTCATGAAGCCTTGCTGTAAGTACTAGGAATTACATTGAACATGATGTACGTGTGTATATCTGCAGGCTCAGAGTAGTCACCCAGGTACCTACAGGAAACCCAATCTCCCAAGACCAGCCATGAGTACTTTGTAAGTGGCAGGTGTCATAACCTTTGCACATCTGAACTATGTAAAGGTTAATTATATTCCACTCTACTGCAACTATGGTTACATTCATGGGACCTTGTGCTTAGTGCTGCTCTTTAACTGATGTGTCACTGCAGAGATGAATTATATGAATGCAGAACAGAGATTATTCACATCAATTACGATAAGTTATTATACTTAAAAAATAGAGATAGGAAACATATTTGTTATAAATTACTATGAATAGAGTACTTTCTGGTGTGCAAATATTTCAGTAAATGATCTTTATTTTCTTATAGCACATTTATTATTTTTTAATATTTCCTTGCTTGTCTGGACAGCTAATTCTCAGCCTATGGATTGTGATCAGTAAAATGTTGTTTGGATTGTTTCTTACAGTCCAAACAGGTCCACATCCTTCTTATGCTGGGAGTCCCAGAGCTGGATGCAGAACTGCAGGTGGGGTCTCACCAGAGCAGAGCAGAGGGGCAGAATCCCCTCCCTCACCTGCTGCCCATGCTGCTTTGGATGTAGCCCAGGATATTTGGCTTTCTGGGCTGCAGGTCATGTTGAGTTTCTGGTCAGCCAAGCCCCCCAAGTCCTTCTCCTCAGTGCTGCCCTATATCCATTCTCTTCCCAGCACGTATTTGTGCTTTTTTGTTTATACTTTCTTTTATTGTAACAACCGTCTCAAAGACCTGCCTGTTTGAGAATGTATTTTAGTGGTACAGTATGGAAAATCATGAAGGCAAAAGAGCAGCTACCCGTGGAGATAATAACTGTGATCAAAAGGAACTGTACTTATAGCTAAGGCAGGTTCTATTGTTAAGTGTACATGTGGCTCTGCCTTCCAGAGTCTCTGTATGTGCTTTTCCCTAAGGAAAGGTTGTCTTTTGTCTTACTCACTGCATTGATAATTACCAGTCATCCAGTTATATGATGTGAAATATCAGAGCTCACTCCTGAGATCATGCCGCTACTACACATTCACTTGAACACTTAAATTACCCCAGACTGGGTCATGACTACTGTAAGTTTTTGTGTATTAGGGAGAAATATATATGTGGACGTGGATCAAGCAGCACTGGCTGGCAGCAGTGAGAGTCCTTGGAGCATCTGTACAGGGAGCAGCTGTTTGTGACTCTGTTCATTTACAATTCTTCTACCAAAATTCTCCTCTCGGCTTCTATGGCTGATTGGAAAGAGTTATTGTGGCTAAGGTCATTGCAGAATCATTGTGAATGGGAGCCAGGTCCAAGCCATCTGATTGTGTGTTAGTGCTGAAGAGATTAGCCCTGAGGCCCTGCTGAATCTGTACTTGGTTACCAAACAGCTGCTGGTATCCCCAGTGGCTTGATGTGAAACTCTGCACAAGCCGTGCAGCTAAGGGGAGCAGGAGCTCTCAGGACTCAGAGGTGCCCCCTGGCACTTCTGCTGCACTATTTCTGTTACTGACTCTGCTGTGGGATCTAAACTGGAATGAAAACCAGACCAGAAACTTCTGACTGGCAGAGGCTGCTGTTGCTTTCAGGGTAAAAGATTTAGGCTACACTAAAGAACTGGTAAGGTAGAATAATACCAGTGTATTCTTGACCATACTGTAGAAGCTAAATAGTGCTGTAATATAATGCTAGTACATTTAGTGCTAATTTATTTTGTGTGCTGCTTCCTGAGGCTGTTGTTCCTTAGTAAGCCTAAAGACCACTGTGTTCTCTGGGAGCATGGAGTTTGCCAAGGAGTGAGTTTGCACTTTAAGCATCATCAACAAAATCTAATAGCAGAAGTTGCTTCAGTTGGAGCCCCAAAAGCTTTTTTTGCTGGACATGCAGTGTGCCAAACCCAGCTATTTCTGTGTATGTCACTTGGGGTGCTTCTGAATCACAGAACCTTGTGAGTGCTGCAGTTAAAGGATGTTTCGTTATTCTGTGTGACAGTAGTAATGTGTTGTTTTGCACAGGGAGATTCCTGCATTGCTTTTGTTTAAAACATCTGTCTGTTTTGTGTTTGCCAATATACAGGAAATACTTCCAATTTTTCCACAGTAGATTTTTAAATTATTATTTAGACATATATATCTTCTAAAAATTCAACCAGTTTAACTGTTAGAAAGAATCCTTTCCCAAATGTTTAAGAAACTGGTTCTTCTTTGGTGACAAGGTAGTTTTTGCTTGTCTGTGCCTTGAAGATCATTAGGAAACTGCTGAAGGAAGTCAGATTTTTTCCTACCAAAGCATACACTTACTGCATAATTTATGGACCAGCTTAAACTCAGCACTTTCCCTGATTCTGTGGTTGGATTTGTTACATTTCTTGCAGGATGATGGTGACTGCTACACTGCCATGCCTCCAAACTTTATGGAGTTTGCCCCTTAAATGACTTCATAGACTACTGTACTCCTCACAAACAAAGACTTTGTTAGAAAGACCGATGTTTCCTTGTCAGAAAGTTACAATATCAACAAATATTAAATCTTTCAAGGGTTGCTTCTCAGAGACACACCAGAGAGAATGAGGAGTGTGCAACAAAACCAAACAAGTTGTCAAACTGATATGAATCTTAAGAATTAAATTTCCTGCCTTGAAACAGTACATAAAATCTGCAATCTGTACTCTTGCCCTGGTTTTGTTACCTACACAGTCTAATTAAGAAGGACTCTGAACTCAGTGGTAACACCACAGCATGGCACTCAGAATCATCATTCATCCTATAGCACTGACGTAGCAACTTTGATTTCAGCTTCGTTAGTCCTGCATCCCCGTTGCAGGAATATGTTCTTGCACGATACCTTATGGCAATAGAGTGTGGGGTTTCTTCTGCCATTGTGCTGGAAACACACATTCCTGGTGATCTTCCAGAATGATTATAAATTATGCAGTCACTGTAATGCCATATCATCATATGCCATGTCCTGTATGAGAAGCAACTTGGATGCTATGAAGCATTGCAGATTTGTGCACGTGTTTAATTAGGTGATCTAAATCCCCATTGCTCCTATCTAAGTTTTCATATATGAATTCACATCCTTTCTGTAGTAGGTCAGAACTCATTCACTTTGATTACACACTTCTCAGTCTAGGAGGAATGAAACAGATTTTTGGGGATATGAGAAAAGGGTGAATGCAATAAGTTGTTTCTGATTTCAGAACAACTTTATAAACTGGCACATCTCCAAAGGATCAAATTCTGACCTCAGCTGCTGTGGATTTCAACTAGTGCAGCAGCACTGCCTCACCTGGACTCACTCCTGCCTTTCACTGGTGTGCACGAGAACAGCCAGAGCCATTCAGTGTCAGATGTGGCTCTGCTGGGGTGGGTTGTGCAGTGTCAAACGGCTGATGGCTGATGGCTCAGCATTCATTTTCTGTCTCAGGCAATCCGGGATTCTGTGGCATTCTAGTCACGGCATGTAACAGAACCCCAAAGACAGATTATGCAGTCGCAACGATGAAAATTGATTACTAAGCACTCAATGAGTCATCTGCCTCAGGAAGTAACTACTTCAATCTATTATTGTCGATGTCCTGATGGGTCAACCAGGACGTGAAAAGGAATTTGCATTAAATTGATTTGAGTGTTTTTTCTAGAAATAACATCACTCAATCAAAGGAAACATTCAGACAGAGCTAGGGAGAACTGACTGCATTTGATTTGGGAAGGCAGAGCAGCAAGGGATGAGCAGGCTGATTCAGATAAAAATATAAATGGGATTTAGAGCACCATAAATCTCACATTTCAGAATGAAGAGTTGGAACAATTCTTAACAATTTCTGCAATGCAGATCGGGCTGCACATTTTGAAAATCCTTTATTTGCTTATTGATCTGTGTGTGTACATATCTATATACACACATCACCCAGTTATGAGAATAGTGTGTTTATGCAAATAGTGTGTTTATAGATGCACTCACCACAACCAGTTGCCAACAGGTAACAGAACAATATGGCCAGTTTCCAGTTTTCTCGGGTGACTTTGCTGTATTGAGCTCATATAAAAACTGGAGAATGGAATGGTTCTCTTCAAATATTTTTTCCTTCTGAGAGCTGAAGATTTTCCGAGTGAGCAGCCCACCAGTCAATAGAATTCAATAAGTGATGAATCATAGCAAAATGTCACTTCCTTCTCATCAGTCTTAGTCTTAAAGTGATTCATCCTCTCTCTCATCCTTGTAGTATGGGGAGAGTGTGCTGGCATCTAGAATTGCAGTGAGTGTCTGCTATTCCCAACAGCTTTGAATCTTCTTCCAAGATTACTGCTTATCATTTGACATTAATTAAAACTGCACACTGTAAAGAACTTGCTTCTTACTGGATACATGATTTGTGAATTCTTCTCTTATTGATTTTTATGCACTCAATCTTTATATCGATTCCCATAAGTTTTACCTGAGTAATGATTTTTGATTTGGCCTAAGAAATTACAAAAAGATCTTTTCAAAAAATGACTGGTGACTTGATTTGTTTCAGTTTTTAGCTTTCCACGATGAGGCATTCATAAAGCTGGGGATGTATATAATTATAACTGTTTCAGAGAGTCAGGGCTCTTGGAAATGTCTCAATCTGGAAACCCCAAAGTTGTGATATTCACAGTCATTGTCACAGTTGAAACACACTGGCTTTAATAAATGAGTCTGAACTCTGAAGCAAGGAGGAAAAGGACAGAGAAGGATGTTTGGACAGGCATATGCTAATCCACTATTGAAACGGTACAAGCACCAGCTCAGTGTGCTGGATACAGGATGAGCAAAATCTCTCAGAGAATAGAGGTAGGACCAAAATCACAGTTTTCTTTGACTAATCTATAAATGTCATCTCCTTCTTTAGTGGACTTAGCCTTATCCTGCCTGTTTCAGACAGGCACAAAGAAAGCAGAGAAACTGCTGAGTTAGGGAGGGAATTATGGAGCTGCCCACTATTTCAATTCACCGTTATTTGCTCAAAAGACCAAATTATATCGCATTTCTCATTAGAAAACTGAAGAGGTTGGGAAAAGAGTTGTACCATCTGTATATGTTACATAACTAAATAGCAAGTTTTTCCTTTCTAAGTCATGATGTTCATATATTGAATATACAGAAATATGCACTTTATTGAACAAAACCTATATTACTTAGGCAGTCAGGAGTCTAACCGATAGCAAAAAGTGATTGTGCTATTGCCAGATAAACTTTCCTGCCATAATCACTTTTTTCTGACAAAACATACCAATTGCAAAAATTGCAGCTTTGATGGCATATAATACTATTCAGTAAGGAATTAAAAATAAAGTCTAAATTTAAATGTATTTTCTTCTGTTCTTGCTTTACTTCACTCATCATTTGTTCTGTAACAGAATAAATATGCTCTTCTCTCCCCCTTTCTGTCTGCAGGTGCTTATGTTTCTCCTTCAGGCAGTTAATTGGTTGATATTGACGAGGACGCAACATTAACAGAATCTTTATATTTTCTTCTGATTTACACATCTGTGAGATTAAGAGTCAGTCCCAGGCATGTGTATGGGGAATTGGAGTTATGTGGTTTTGACAACACTGTGAACATAGCCAACAATAATTAAGTATTTGGAGATAAGTGGAAAGTCAGTGTCAAGCTGCTGAAAATGTATGTTGGGCCACTGATTGCTGGGTAGTTCTGCAAAGATTAACACTGCTGCTATAAACTGCCATATCTGCACGACTTCATTTCCCCTAAACTATGACGTGTTACATGAGCTGAAGTTCCTCTCTCTAATGGTGTATCCAAACAGGCAATTCTGCAGTGTCTATTAGATGTGAATAGTAGCCATTGAAGGAAGATCCTAGAGAAGGCCCTGTGTTTTCATTTAGTGCTGTTTTACCCATTTGTAACTGAGGCAGTGTCTCTCTGGCATTGCCTTACATATGTTAAAAACAGCCTGTGACCTTAAGGGCCCAATCACTGTAAGAAGTTAACAGTATAATAATCACTTCTGAAACTTTCAGAAGCATGGAGTAAATTCAGAAAAACAGGAAAAGGAAACAATAATGGTTCTTTCCTACACTGGAGAGCTCAAAAGTGCATCTGCACCAATGTTTCAGTTTGGCCCAGGAGAGGACTCTCCTGAGTGTTCCCATTTGTTGTGCTTAGATTTACACTGGAGGATGGCCTTGGAGTGTACTCTGATTTCACTCCAATGAAAATGGACTGAAAAAGTGATCTAAGAATGCACCTGATTCACTCCAAATGCTGATGAGCATTAAATTTATAGGACCAGAATAATTTAGTCCGAAGTAAATCTCTGAAACCTGTAGTGTCATGTTGAATCCTGGGAACAGCTCTTCCACTCCACAGAAGCACTTCTGCTGGCCTGCAGTACCTGCTCATTGAGGGATATCCTGATGTTGCACTGAAACTTATGCCCCAGTTCAGCAAAAGAAAGAAGTACTTGTCTAATATTAAGACTTTTGATGTGCAGTGGTTGCTGGTTTAGGTTCCTGGCAAGAATCAGAATGTACAAGAGGGAAAATGAAAAATGCTTGAATTTTACCAAAGAATGATAAGGGATCAAGGTAGACAGTAATCTAAGACTGAGCTCCAAGATGGAACATAGGCATTGATCTGTTCCTATAAATGATATGGATGAGAGGCCTGAAGTACCTTGAACATAATAGTAAAACTTTTAAATTATATCCCTGATCTCAAAAAAGAAAAAAAAAAATCAAGAGAAAGGTCGATGAAGCTTCTTAATCCAAGAGGTAACATGATCAAAATGAATTTCAGGACAGCTAAGTCAGGCCACATCATTACAAACAGCTTGAGTCTGACAGACTGAAATGCAAGTAGGTCAAGCAGGAAGACTGAGATACAGGGGAGGGAGAGTCCTCACAGAGGTCTGGACCTGGAATTTTGATTTTTCTGCTAGTGTTTCCTGAGTTTAAAAAGCTGATAATCAAGATATAGTTTGATTTGTGGGAGAATTTACAGCTATTCAATACCTCTGTAGAAGCATTGTCTTGCCACCTTTATGCAAAGGTATAGAACAGGATCCTGTAAGAACTGGGGGAGTAAGGGCACAGGGAAGGGCAGACATCTCTTTCCCCTTCTCAGCCAGTGATGGAAAATGAGATAACTTCCCAAAGTCAAGGAGGTTCACCTCTGCCGGTGCAGTCTGTATGAGCAGCAACTGCAAACTGCCTTAAGTGCATGTGCTTAGGATCAGTTACCCTCTGAAAAGTCTGCCCTTGAATAAGGCCAAAATCCGGGGACAACACAAAGGCAGCCAGAGCCTTTCTTTCCCCAAAATGGCATTTTGTTTTAAATCAGACTCTTGTAACTCATTTACTCTGGAATTCCTTTACGATTCTGTCCAGCTTGTGCTTGTGGGAGCAAAACTTAAATCACACACCTCTGCCTGCACGCCTTTATTGTGGCTGGCACATCCATTACTGCAATAGACTTCCTTAATGAAGAGAGCATCACACGTGCACAGAAACAAATCTGTCATACAAGAACTGATACTTCAAAATTATGCTCACTTGTATTTACAATAAAGTTGCTCATGTATAAGTGAAGATTGCTAGCTGAAAATTGGACTGATAAATCATAAGAATTAATATTTTTATTATGATTGTTTCTGAAATAAGTAATTGGTTGGGAAAGCGTCTGGCTTCAAAGAAGGCAATTCTTCATTAAAAAATTATCTATAAGGGGTTTTATGGCATATTATTTGTGAAAACATTATTTCGCAGTTATCTAGACTGAAACACAACTGAAAACAACCAGAATAATCTCATGCACCGTCTCTGCAGATCCTGTCCCACTGAAGGGTCGTAATTCTATAGGCAGATCTATTAGCATCAGAGTTATAGAAATTGAAAAAAAACCAAGAAAATTTGTCACTACCAAAAGTGTTAGGGCTGAATGTGTACAAATTGTGGCACTTAGTTTTGATATGAAGAATTTGATAAGGTTTGAACAATAAATTACTCAAAACAAATGAATTTATTGTTCCCTGACATAAGCAATGTAATTAGAAAAGCATAACCATGAGTTTATAATGGCTAGAGTATGAGCTGGGATAGGAATGCTGATGAATTTTAAATTATGTAGTTTGAAGCCAGCAAGCAAGGGTATGACTTTACATGATTCCTGAAATAAAACATTATTTAGATTTTGTCTTTAAGTGTGCATGGATTCTGCCCAGTCAAGTTAATAAAATCATCAGCTACATGATGCCAATAAGTGCATTGCATTTGTAAGCAGAAAAAAAGTGGACTGGTGACATGAAATGGAATTATGCTAAGTTTACTTTTCCTCTGGTTTATGTAAAAATATGGTCAACATTTATGCAGCCCCACACACTGTGTCTGATTTCCTTGACCCCTGGGAAGCTGCTGCCAGGGACAGGGGAGCAGAGCAGAGCTGGCAGATCTTTAGGGACACTTTCCATGCAATGCAGGAGCCCTCGATCCACAGGTGTAAGCAGTGCAGGAGCTCTCGATCCACAGGTGTAAGAAATCAGGGAAGGAAGGAAGGCAAGTGCCCGGCACGGCTGAAGGGCAGGGAGGAGGTGCACAGGCGGTGGAAGCAAGGACAAGGGTCCTAGCAGGGGCAGAGGGACACAGGTTGTGTAGGGATGGAGACGAACTTCCCAGGGGAAGTAAAGAGAACAAGAAATGCTTCTATAAGTGTGTGGGACTGAAATGGAATGTCAGGGAAAGCACACGCCCCCACCTCCTGATCCGCTGGGCAAGACTGGCAAACACATAACAATGGGTGAGGAGAAGGGCGAGGTACCCCTCAACATCTCTGCCTTCACTGACAACCTCTCCCTGCACTTCTCAAGCAGATGAACAGCACGGCAGGGACGGGGGGAGTCCCTCCCACTGGCACTGAAGATCAGGTTCATCACACCTGAGGAACCTAAACATGCACAAGTCTATGAGAGCTGATGAGAAGCATCCCAGAGTCCAGAGGGAATTGTCTGATGTAGTTGCCAAGCCACCCTCCATGATGTTTGAAAAGTCATGGTGGACAGGTGAAGCCTCTGGTGCCTGGAAAAAGGGAAACATTGCACCTCTTTTTAAAATGGATAGAAAGGAGGGCCCTGAAAACTACTGAGCTCTGTGCCTGGGAATATCGTGGAAGAGATCCTTCCAGAAGCTGTGCTGAGACATAGATCCCATTTCTTGGCAGGAGGATTTAGAAGCCTAAGAACAAAACAAATACCTCATACCAAATTCTTATTTGCATTTATTTCTCATTAGGACACTATCAGCTCAAAAAAACCCTAATGCAAATTATTAGGAAATAATTCACGCATAACCTCAGTATTAACTCAGCTGAAGTTTTCTTACCAATTTATATAATGCTTTTTCATGGATTACAGTTTTCTGAGATTTTTTGTTATTATGTATCTGTGACTGTCATATTGTGCTTTTGGGTTTGGGTCCCACCCCCATCGCTTTAATGCTGAATTATCAGTTTCAGTATTGTCTTACATCTTCAATTTTCTGTTTCAGTAGCTCACAGATTTATATTTTTTTCAGTTCTCTTTCTCCAGGAGGGGGAATTCTGAAGTCTTAGGCAATTTGGTTTTGCAGTTTTGTTCCCTGAAGTAGGGAGAGGTTTATCTAATACCTCATTGTTATCTTACAGAATTATATTTTTTTAATGACTGACCTGGGGCTGATAACAGGTAACAATTGCCAAGTTACATGTAAGGAGACAGGTTAATCTGTTGGGGAGACCATTCCAAATTCAACAGGTCACAGTAATTTGCTATTTGTTTTTTCACAGAAGAACTATGAAAACTATCTTGGAACTAAAGAATGGGTCTTCAAGGTCACTTTGTACTTGAGCAAGCAGGATAAAAAATGATAAATTATATGTCTTATAGGAGGTAACACAGTAATGCTTGGTACTGGCTCGATTTTAGCAGAAGTTTTTCCTATTAAAATCTAGGATATATGGCTCCAGTAAACCTATGGAGGTATTTAATTTGCTCTCTTCATACGGAATGAAATCGGTGAATAAGTCTCTAATGCATTCATTACATTGTTTTTGAACAATCCCACAACTTTTGGGGAATACAGCTATTCTAGTAAATATTCTAGTAAGTAAACATTTACAGTAAATAAACATGTAGTATATTCTAGTAAATAAATAAATAACACAGGAATAGTGGTCTTAATAGTGCCATGATAACAGAAGAAAAGGGAATATTCATTTAACCTTTCAGAAGAATTTTCTTAAAATGTATTTAGACCTTTCTCACATCAAGTTTTCTCTTAAAATATTCTCTTTTTTTTTGTGCTAAGTGTTCTTTGAAATGTCTGCTTTTTACAGGTCCCTTCAGCAATGTCCTGTTCTGCTGATCGTAGTCTGAAAATAATGCTTTGCTAACACAGAAACTGAGGCAAGGAGCAGAAAGTGACTGAGGGGCTTGACCCCACCAAACTGCCCAGAGCACAAATACACTCAATCATTTTTAAATTAAATTATTAGAATCTTCCATTGATAGTCTATAAAAAGAAAAAGAGACAAAGTTCCTTAAATGAAACATTCCTGTGAAATATTCATTCCAATTCAGTTATAAATAGTCTGCCCTATGAGTTTCAGGGCATACAGATGTCACTGTTGGTGTGGAAGAGGGCTGTAAGAGCTGTGTAGCACAGGAAGAAATTAGATGTTTATAACACTGTTGGCACTCATGGATACACAAAAGAAGACTCTCACATATAGGTAAAAAAAAGGGAGATTAAACCAAACTTTTTTAACAGTATAGGCAACTGCTTGAAATACTAAATTTGCCTTAATGTGGAAAAGTGGGCTTTTTTCTGTGGTCTTATAATTTAAGGCTTTCTTATATGGTGACTGTCTGCCTTGCAATATCTTCATGAGCAAAGTTCAAAGGAAGCAAGAAAAAACACAGTAATGTCAAGGGAAGGGCTGGTATAGAGAAACTAAACTCAAGGAGTGGTGTTGATATTGTCACCACCCCCAGAACATTGGAGGAGATGAAAGCAGGGCTAAATCACTGTCCTATACCATTATCTTAACCATATTAGTAAAAATGGTTTACCTGCTATTTATGAGCTTGCAGGGCTACTTCTTGCAATGATTAATGGTGAGCAGCTGATTCCCTTTCCCTTCCAACCACTCATTAAGCATCTGAGGCAGATGAGAGCAAGTTTCTGCAAAGGCATGGCTGTTAATAACCTCACAGCTTTTAGCCCTTCAGGCTTAGAAATATTGTCTATGAGATTATGAGATAATCTTAAAATTTAAGTACTAGTATATGAGGTTTTGTTTTTATGAGGCCTCTGGCTGTGCAGCCAGCTTCCTTTCTCTGATTATGCGGGTTCAGAATCCTCAAAATTGTGTTCTGGGTGTTACTTGTGTTTTACTTTTGAACAGGAACCCTTGTAGCATTCTCTAGGTAGTTAATGAAAAGTCATCAGTACGTATGAATATCAAGAGTTCAGAAGCTTGCTGTCAACATCTGTGTGGAGGTAACTGATGCTGAAAATAAAACATGGATGTTATTTTCTCCTGTGATATTGCTCTTAAATGGATTAATTTTGTTGTTTAGTGAACATTTGGATTTGCACAAATTTTGAAGGGATTGGTTAGTGCCAGCGAAATATCAGGGCAAAATTAGTCTGGATGTATAAAATAAAGGAAAATCCTTTTAAGGCTGTACTCCTGCTTAATGGTCTTAGTATTAGCAGGTAACGCAACCTGGTTAATTAAACTAGGAAACAAATTGGTCTTTCCTGGCTGACTTCTTAAATATGCTTTTATCTCCTTGATGCTTCAGCCCAGGTAGTTTATATCTATATAGAATTCAGAGGGGTGCTTTCCATTTTGGTGGAAAAGGTGCTTTGTTGCAGTCAGAAGAGGCAGTGGGAAATGGAAATGCACCAATGTAGTTAATCTGTCCCAGCAGATTTGTTCACCTAACAAATGAGATTGTCAAATCCCCTGCCATCCTTTGGGCTAAAACACTTAACAGTTGAGTCTAGACCTGTCAAGGTGATGGGGGAACTTTGGATTTCACAGTGTGGTGGTATGAATCCTGAGGGGAGGGAATATTTCCAGAGCTGCCCAGAGAATATGCGAAGCCAAGAAGATGAGTAAAGATATTAATACATTGTTATCGAGACAAAGTCCCTCAGCTTTTGAGTTCATTGAAACTTCGCCTAAAAATCTCTTTTAAAGAAGCTCACGTTAACATTGTCTCACCTGATAAAGGCAGGGCATCTCCACAATCTGCAGGCTGGTGAGGCTGTGAGAGATAAGTGTGGCAGCAATGCTTTTCTCCCCTCTTGTTGGTTGCTGTGCAGTCAATGGGTGTTTATACAGGTTTGTGAGAGTGATCTCCTCTAGCAGCAAGGTAGTTCTGCTAAAACAAAATTCAGAGACAAACACTGCAAGTCAGTGGACTTTACTATTCTTGGTATGGCTCTGATGAAACAAGAATAATTTACACTTCATCTGCACCCTTGTGTTTTAATACACCATTTTATTGTAGATGTTACTGACTGGGTTTTCAGCAGACTGTTGAAATTGAGAGAAAATATTTTTAAGTGGAGTGTGAGTCAGGTAGGAGAAATAGATGAGGACAAAAATTTGAAAGTGAGTTATCACATGTTCCTGAGGTTTTCTTTTCTCTATTAGCAGTAACAAATATTTCATCAAGTGATAAAATGCCTTTTTAGCAAGTCTCATCAAAAATTTTTCCCTTTAATTTCTTTGTTGAAATATAGATGGACTAAAAATTATACGTAGTGGCAATATTAATACATATGCCACAGATAAAAATAGACTCCAGGTTATGTTGGTGTATTTATGCATAGAGTGGACTGGGAAAATTGTCTTCTCCATTTATTTATTTAATATTTTCTCTAAGCACAGAAAAGAGCTATACTTTGATTGTAAATCAATTATTAGATTGCTGAATATTATTGACAAACCTTTAAAAAAACTATGGCTTCAGGGTTACATTTCTTTAAAAATAAACATTATTTTTAATAGAAGAGAGATTCTCTTAATAAGGTTTTCATGTCTAGTAGGGCTTTGAAATACATTGCAAAATTAAATAAGTACAGTGTGATTAAAGCCCTCTGCTGAGGTATTTCTTCTGCAAAAAAAGTTTGAGATAAATGAAATGTGGGAAAAGCATTGTTGAAAAGGGGATGCTGGAACTATTTCTGTACTATGGAATTCACAGAATGTGATATATTTCTCCTGAATGCTTTGAAAATTTCTGTGGAAGAGGATAATGGCATCTTTCATATCTCTGTAATTTGGTCTTTGCTTTTACTCTATCTTTATTCTTCCAGAGCCTTTTACTATCCTTATTTTCTCGTAGGTTATGAGATAACCCCGGACTACGGTGGTATCGGGGGTGGAATTCCTGTGGCCAAAAGAAGCTGTCCAGATTCCCTTTATAGTCAATAGGGTCGTTAGGGGCTTGAATTTGCCTCACTTGGGAGAGGCCATGTAAAATATGTGAGATGAATTGATCCTTTAAAAAGTGCAGATATTGCAAGTTGAGCTGTAAAGAGTCCCTGTCCTGATGAGCCGAGCTCCAGGTGCCTGCACAGGACATGTCTGATGTTAAATGAAATGAATCTTACGCCTGCTGAAGGGATAACTCTGTTATCTTACTCTAGGAAACACTCTTAAAATGAAGTTCAGCCTAATGTGGATGGTCAGAACAATCTTTTGAGGGTGTATTGAAGGGCAGGGATTTATTTCTGCCCTTTTGCTGCAATATGAATTTCACTCCCTCTATCTTTTGGCTGGTGATTGCTACACCTGGAAAAGGTTAATCCAGTAGTTTAAGATTATGTTAACTTTAAGAGTTTATTTTCAAACATTGCAAAGAAATGAGAAATATGGCGCTGTATTCATTTAGCAGTGCATTCTTGCTATTGAGAAAGGATGAGGTACTCTTCCATGGCATTTTATATTCTGTCTTGCATAGATCCAAATTATAATCTTCTCCATGAAACATCAGATCTCTTAGGAAAAGTGATTATTTAATTTGTGCTTTTCCTTCATTGTTCTGCCATCCCCTTTAAAATGTTAAAGATTTTTAATGGCATAAATTACTTAACTGGTATTGTATAAGAAGAACAGTAAAAATATCAATTTGGGATTTGGAGTTTTTCAAGAACTGATTATAGATAATCCAAAAGTATGGTTGAACAGTCTTCATTAGAGTCGCTCAGCAATCTCAACTTAAGCAACAGACTGTGATTCTTAAATTGTTTTCATCAGTTTAGGACTGTTAGTTGTTTTTAGCTCTTTTCTTCTGGCATCCATCTGTCAGTAACTTTCTCCTTCTGGCTAGCCACTGCAAAGCACCATTATCATTTCATTATATGCTAGGACAGAGGGGAAAATTGAGTCTGTGGTACTTATTTTTAAGATATCCTTCAAATCCTTGGTGATTCTGACAGCCTTCGTGTCATACGTCAAGGACATTTGTGTCTTGGGTACTGTAATGCAGGGATTTTAGAAGTAAAGGGGAGGAATTGAAAGTTTTAACATAAATCATAATAACAATATAAATAAACATTCATTGTTCAGGAGGAAAGACGAAGTTTTATCTTGTCTATCAATGAGGCAAGGAGATGAACTATTGAGGAGAAATGGAAGTGATGATTAATTATTTACAGATATTTAGAACACACTGCTCTGATGAGCAGAATGTAGCAAGAGGTAGATAACAGAGGCTTCCATTAGATGTTTCAATGTCTTACAGTTCTAATGATCAAAGGAATAGCAGCCAAAGGTGCTGGTAGTGCTCTTGTGCAGCCATGTGGCTCAGGAGCTCCCCTCCTATCTGCTGGAGAGGAATCCAGGTGGCCCAATATCCTTAAAACATTTTGGAGTCAGTTTTCAGGCTTCCAGGAATAAAGAAAGAGTTAAAGGGAGGCTCGTGGATTGCATTGTGGTCATTAAAGATGAACAGGTGAATATGCAAAAGTAAAAAGTGGAGTTCATGCCAATGTTTCTGAAATATTGACATTTCTGATACAGAAAAGGTAGAGAGAGATAAGAACAAATTAAAAATACTGGACTTAATAAAGGAATACTTAATAGCCTTGGTTTACTGATATGGATACTGTGTCAGAGCAAGAGAAAAGGCTTTCAAGAATTGGAAGTTCCCAAGAGACTTTCTTGTAAGGCCACAGACACTGGCTGTCCTTATGAGGTCAGCTAAATCATGAACTCTTCAAGGACTTAAGCCACAAATAGGAATTGTATAGAAAGTGGGAAGTAGGTCACATGGCTAAGAATGACTGTCAAAAAGTAGGAAAACTAAGTAAGGAAAATATGAGAAAAGGTAAGAAGAATCAATGACCCAGGAGCATAAAATACTAGAAGAAAACACCGCCTGCCAATAACCATGGAATCAGTTATTTTTCTGCTTGGCAGGGAAGGAAAAAGAGCAGCAGATTGCTTTCAGAAGGCTGAAATATACCTTTTTTTGCCTTGGTTTTCAGCAAAATGTGTTTTAAACACATGATCGAAGTTAATATGAAAGAAGACATGATAGATCCTACCCTGATATGTAGGGCTCCTATGTAGTGGGTACTTCAAAATTACTTAAGCAGACATCTTTTCTAGGGCATTTAGAGCACCAGCCAGAAACCCTTGGAGACACTTGTAGCAGTGTGTGGGAACCTGGAGAGAGTGAATGAGGTTCCAGCAGCCACATGTAAAGTTCTTGAGCAGTTGTAACTGAAGAGTAGTTACTGGTGGCTTTCTGGAATAGCAATCAGGCTCTCCAGGCAGTCTGCACAGGGCTTGGGGCTACTTGTAGGCTTATTACGTTGTCAGATGCCAGCCAGGGAGGATGAGCTTCAAAATTATCGCAGAACAGAGTGGCTCTTTAGAATGATGTTAACAGGGCAGAGAAGTGCTAGAGAAACAAGCTGAAAGTGTAATTAAATACGGTAAAGTGAAAATTTCTCCTCCCTGGTAGCAATGCTGTTTGAATGCAGGAATAACAGATCTGTAGAAGGTGATCAGGCCTGTGTGGCTGAAGATGAGTCGTGTGTCATATGGTTGTGATAAATGTGAACCTCACCCTGGGATGTGTGAACAGGCACAGGTATGAAAAGCAGATGAAGGATTTTTTTCGCACTCTTGATGATGATCTGCGTGGCTGCAGATATGGGTGTTTATTCCACCTGAAGAAATTAGTGGTTTTATTCCTGTTCCCCCTATTCCATCCTTTCTGTGCTGAGCAAGATGATACAAAGCAGTGATCTTCGGAGAAATGTCTTGCAGTGTTCTCTCTCTTTAAAGTTAATTACAGATTAGCATCAGTCAGAAAGCACTGTGTTTGGAATGCCTGATGTTGGTAGCCTACTGTCTCAAAGTTGTTCTTCCTAATACCTCCTGTCACAGCCTTTTAAGTAGGTAACAAAAGTAATTTCATTTTTAGATTGAATTGTGCTTTTGAGGAGAGAATGTGGAGGCAAGAAGAATAAATGTGCAGGGAAAATTATGAATTTTACCTTCATCCTGAAAATAGAGAGAATTGGAGTTATTCAGATCTTTCAGCACCTTGGGAATCACCTAACTCTGACCAGCGTTTGCTGGATTTCTTACAAGGAGGCTTTTAGCAGGTGAATGCTGCCAATTTACACCAGCAGGCAGGGCATCCTATTGTTTTTGTGAATGCAAAAGTTGTTTTATATATGGGTGTTGATGTGCAAAACCTTCTATTCCTTTCAAAAACAAAACCCAGACTCAGCCCCAAAACTGTCATATTTCATGTTTGTTTGGTTCTTTAAAATATTTTCATTTTAAAATTCCCCCAAAGTATTCTGTTATCAAAATTAAATTGCATTTGATTGTCATCAGGTTAAGTCCTGAGGGAGAAACATCAATTGAAGAGTACCCTGTTAAAACACTGTAATGGATCTATAACGTAGATCCTGCTGATTTTCCCTACAATAAGTCAAATTGCTGCTTTTATTGTTCTATCTAGCACATGTTTTATGTAAAAAATGTTGCCTTGATATTGCTTTTTTAATTTAATTTGTTTTTATCTCTTAACCCTTAAGAGCTCCCGCCCCAGGAAGCATATCTGGCTCACAATTACTTGACTGGCAGAGTGGTAAATGCAAGTGCTGTTCCACTGGAGCCAGACCAGCTTACACTTGTGTATATCTATTGTCCATCTTTTTCAGTGGTGTAGCTGAAACACAGACAAATAGTGAATAAAACATTTTGTCTGTAAGAATGTTAGTGAAGACTTCAGAATTAAAATAGCATTCTTGGCAACTGTCTTTTCCAGAAAACTATTTTGAGAATGAGTTACTGAGTGATAATTAGATATTGAAATGCGCCCAGTTTCACATTTCAGTGCTCCTTTCCAATTAGAATGGCATTAGAGTGAAAGTGTAGCTATATAATTGTATGAAGAATAGATCCAATTTTCTCAATGTCACTGCAATATCACCTTTCAGTGGTAATGGTACTGAATGATTACGCATATCATTTAGTAATAGTATTTTATCCATCTCACAGAGGGATCTTTTTTATTAATTTTTTTTAAGTGGACATGCGGTGAGATTGTAAATGAGAATATAGAGAAGAGGCCATGCTATGTACATATGTGCCAGTGTAAATAGTGTTGCATTCTGAACTGCTGGGAGTAACAGGACACTGTGTTTGTTAACATGCAGCATCTGCAGGCAGAGTACATCTTAACTGGCTTTTTAATGGTCAAAAAAAGCAACTGCAAAAACCTTGTAACCCACAAGTTAAGAAGAAGATCTTTGCAATTTCTTTCTGGTCTGCTCTTGTATGTAACTACAAAATGAGCTCTGATACAGGTTTAGGAATAAATAGTGCCATTAGCCTCACTGGTTAGCAGGCATTTTGTATTCATCCTTCCTTCTTGGTCTCTATCATTCCATCTTCCTGTGGAGCAAAGCAGGCTGCAAAATGGATAATCCCTGTGAGAAGGCAGTGCTACAGAACTCAAATCAATCATGGCAAATGCTGCTGGAAATATTTCTTATAGGTCATGATTGGAAATTTATCCAGTAATTTCCATTTAAATGGCAGCTGCTAGAAGCAGACTATATAGAAATAAGTACATAATATTTAGGCTTTAAAGTACATCCCTTAGGACTCTGGAAAAACATGGGCTTTTTAGTTTAACACCAGAAATATTAGTACAGCAGTGTATGCACAGTTGAAAGTACATTATCAGTTTAATCAGAGGCACCTGAGTGGGTTAAAGTCGGTGCAATGTTTATTGGGTGGTACTATCAAGACCTGGAGAGCCAGGGATCTTCCATTTTGACAACTGCTGCAGAAGCATATTGAGATTTAACTTTGTGCCTAAGCTTTTAGATAAAGGTTTTTCATATTTCTGTGGTGTTTATTTCTTTCTCTGGTCTCATCTCATTCTCATGCCTTCTTTTTAAATGCACAGATTTGCTTGAGGCAGCAACAGTCTCTAATTATGTGTGTGCTTGTACCTGGAGCTGCCATGACCCTTCTGAATATGTTCTATCTCAGTTTTAATTCTTATTCTTCTATTGGATCTCAAATACCACTGAAATAAGCCAGGTGTGAAGGTTGCCCTGGCTGTACCCCAAATTTCTAAAATAATCCTTTGTCTAGTCCTGCATATGCTTTATTCGTTTAAGAGTTCCCTAAAGTCGTATCCTGTGTTATCAGTCCAAAACAAATGGACCATTTCTGGTAGTATTTTGATAGAACAAATTTTAAATTTAAAAAGGTCATGTTACAGTTTTAAGCAAGAACTTCAAAAAGTGGCTTTTGCGTGCGTCTGGTGGATTGTTTGAAAGGCCCAAGCATGCCTGAGGAGCCTTCTGGTGGTTCAGTCCTAAGGATATCTGTAAGCGATATGTCATTATTTTCTCTAATTACAAATGTAATAAACTGAGAGGATTCTGAAGGATGTTTTCAGAAAATAATGGTCCTTACTTTTTGATAAACTGAAATAATTAAAAGAAGATGATTCTTAACTCTAGGGTGTAATGATATATCACCACCTACAAAATTAGAGGGGAAAAAAAAAGAATGCTAAATGTTTATAAATTACATTTTAAAAATCCAAGGGATTAAAATTAAATTGATGCTCCATTTTCACTGCAGCTGCTGTTGATACTTTACACAATAGTAGATTGAGAGCAAAAGATGTATTGTGTAACCTGCATGAATTTTCCACCTTTCCTATTGTTGACTAGTGATTTACTTTTTCTATCTATCTAGTTTGCGTTTTCTTTGTTTTGAATGTGATCATTAAAAAAAAAGTAATCTATCCAATTGGAAATATCAGCAGGGTTCTGACATCATTAATGTTTTGATTGCTTATGATATTGAGAAACAAAGCATTTTCCAAGCAGAGTGTACTCAAAAACTGTTATAAATTACAAAAGAAATTATTTGATCATAAAAATTTTCCACCTTGGTGTTTGACCAAAACCCAGCTTATGATTGTGCCAAATTCATATTAAATACCACAGAGTACATCAATTTTTATTTTTGTAGTCACTGAAAAATTCTAATGTAGCCCTCTTAGAGATTCCTTTTATTTGTGGAAATAAATTTGTGCTTTATTTCAGTCAGGGCAAGCCTCGTACTTTGCCTGTTTGGAAATGCTGTGTCAGAAGCAAAGGCTTCAAAGTGTGTCATTGTGTTGCTGCCAGAAGTAATCCTTGTACTTATCATTCTAGACATCCTTGAACTCAGCAGCAAAAAGGACAGATGGCCAGTGAAGGGGACTGACTGACTTGAACAAATTGAAACCTCTCAAGGCTCTCTGTGTTGATTTGGTTTTTATTTTTATGGTCATATTTTCTGTCGTTTGTGATGGAAATGAGGAATGCAAAGCAGCCAGAATATAGTGATGTATCATGGGCCACCAGGGTAATGGAGTTTACAGTACATAAATTGTCCTTCACGTAACAAGGGATTTTGCCAGATAAAGAATAGGTGTGGGTGTGTTATCGGGCTTTGCACACTGCTTTTGTTGTTTGCCAGAGTTAATATGGGCTTGGAAATTCTATTCATCAGTATTTCCCCCCAGTGGAGCCTGTCCAATATGCTTTACCTTAATGTATTCTAAACATCTGCATTCAAATAATTTATTCATAGGCTGAATTCTCTAATCCCAGTCTGAGGTGCAGAAATGTTTACTTGGTCACTTTTACTCCGTTAATCTGGGACAGTGACAGGCAGGTCACACCGCGCCGTCCTTCCGCACACAGCTTTGGTAACAATGGATTGTTAGTCATTTTACTGAACAAGCAGGTAGAGGCAGCAGTCTGTGTGGATGTATTGAGACTCAGCTAATGGACAGAAAGTACCTGCTCCGACACATTAATTCCCTTCCCTGTCAGGCTGCATCATTGTGGAGTGTGCATGATGGGAAGCAAGGTCCCATCGCACTATGGCACCTGCTGCTTTTCCATCTGCCGAGCGCAATAGCTCCTTTGATTGCCCATTTTTCAGCCTAATGACTTTATTCCTTTTCTTTTTGTAAAGTTTTTACATTTTTATTGTTATTTCAATAGTCATGGTTTGTAGGTTTTTTTTTTTTTAATTTCCTCTTCTCCAGTGGGCACTTAGAGCGTTGTTAAAAGAATAACTAACAAAATAATACTCTAAACCTGTGCCCACATTCTGTGTGCCCCAAGTGTTGTGTTTCATAATTTATTCTGATAAAGTTGTCATGGTGATAATGTCTCTTGAGGATGAAAGTGCCATGTGCCTGGCTGATTACAGGAAACAGCTCAGATGGTACATAAACTGGTAAATATTGAACCCATGGGCAATAACATTAGCTGTATTTTGTCCACTTATTTATTTATTCAATGTAGCTCTGGTCATCTTGATTATGGAAAGACTGTGACAATTCATATTTTACTTTCTGTACACTCAGATTTATGAGAATGGGAGACAGGCTTCTGCTGTGGTTTTTTATTTGGTTGGTTTTTTTTTTAAATCCAGTGACATAAATGTTGGCAGATATCCCTGAAATAGCCTTTGAATTCTGCCTAAAGCTGTTGATTTGGCTGGATTAGTCAAAGCACCAGATCATTAATACATATCGAACATCTGTCAAAAGTAGAACTTGCAATTAACAGATGTATCATCTGTAAATTGTGACTTCAGATTTTGTGTGAGAGAAGTGCCTTTAGGATTCCTGATAAATGCTGATTTTATTAATTTCAAATATGAAGATAAAAGACACACTTAAATATAATTATCTTCCTTCAAGAAGAAAACAGAATAATGTGTTTTTCATTACAAACATTGATCATGTTATTATCAAAGCATAGTAGTGTACTCCTTGGTGTTCCTCTAGGAAAAATCTTTCAATGGTGAAATTTGAAATTCCACACTCCAACCAGGAAAATTTAAGTTATGATATGCTTTTTATTTTTTGTGCATTTGTTACATAGTGTAGTCTTCAATCTCCATTTGAGAAATGCCAGGGAACAAACTGCAATTTTTATACAAATATGAACTGTAAGTTACTGAAATGTTTCAGTTCTTTGCCTTTTTCCATTATACTTTTGTTTATTTTTGTTAAGTGATTTAGAAAGGCATCAACTATATTTAAGTGCACTTGCTTTGGGGATGGGGGTCTGCTGCACCTGACTTCCACTGGAGTTTTAAAAACTACTTCTCACTTCTAATTCTAGATATAGAATCTTTCAAATAGTCCTAAAGCACTTAGTAAATGAGCTTTCCAAAATGCCCCTTAAACACCTTGAGAAAACCTCTCCTTACAGATAGCCTGACACGTATATTTGAATGATGTATGTAGATGTACAGATCAGCACAGTTTTAAACAAGATCCATAATTTACCCAGACCAAGATCTGATTATACATGGACATGGAACTGGTTGGAGATTCCCCTGAGCAGATGGGAAGTGGTGATAGTGTAGCATTTTAACCAGTGTAGCGTGCAGGAGCCAAGAAGAGAACTGCTGGCCAAATCCAGAGGAGCTGGTGGCCTTGCAGGTGGTGAGGAGCTGCTTCTGAGCAGTCTGTTCAGCCACGACACACCATTGGCACTGGCAGGAATGTGCAAGGAACACGGGTCACTCAGGGACACGTCTGAGGCAGGACCAGACCTAGGCCTACACCTGCTTTTTGTGTGTGTTCAGCAAAACAGAGTAGGCCAACAGCTCTTGCAGGTAATTCCTGTCTAGCAGGGCAGCAGCAGGGATGCCGAACATGTGTCACTGAAGTCTTTCCAGGTCGTGTCAGTATGAACACAAACTACAGTATCATGTGATGGATATCCCAGCGGCAGCGGCTCCCCATTTCTCGTAGATGCTGAATTTCTAGGAAGGGCCTAGATCTAGATCTTTCTGCAACTTTCATTAATTTTATTGATGTAAGAGTAGTCCCAGTGGCCCAAGGGGCCTGCCGACAAAAGAGAGAGGTCTGGAACACACAGAGCCAGCTGATCACTGTATGATTTGCATCTCAGTGCAGTTTTGCTTGCGTAGACTGGATGTCCTGGGCTCTCCCCACCTGCTTCTCTGTGGATGAGTGACTCAGATGTCACAGCAATCACAGCACCAAGGCGTTCAGAAGTGCCTGCAGGATCACAAAACTGATGCAGAGCAGGAGGTGTCTGCCCTTGTACAGAAACAGCCCTGCTGTGCTCAGGGCCTGGAGCAGCTCAGAGCTTTAGGAGACACATTTGCTCCAACATGACAGGTGGTGCCGGGCGGGCACACGCTCCTCATCCAGCGCGTATCCTCGAGTGCTCTCTCACTCAGATACCGCACAGTTCCCCACAAATTCAGAGAGGAGCCAGTTCCTTACCACTGCTATCGTAGTTCTGAAGCCCCGTCCTAGGAATGGCTGTTGCTATACAGCACAGATGTATCACACACGTAGCAGAGAGTGCCTTATGCATGACTACGTAGTTCAAATGCAAATTCTTTGGAACACTGTGGCAGGATTATATGGCAGAATTATTATGAGAAGATAGTGAAGCAGAGAGGAGCACGGAACTGAATTTAGGGAATAGAAGGCTTCTACAGTAAATGTGATCATGACTTCATAATAGGAATGTGAGGCTTGACTTAAAAACTTCAAAGGATTGCTTTTTTTCTCTCTACTACCCATGCTTTCCTTTGTTTTGAACAGGGGTCTGAGACTCTTCACTTCTTGACCACCAGCTCTGGCACTGCAACACATACTTGCAACAGGCAATTCCCCCCCCTACTTTACTGTGCAAAGTCAGATTTCATAGACCTCTCATATCATCCAATATTGTCTCTTTCCCACATCTCACTCCTTGCTGAGTCAGGTGACTCACCTGACTGCACGCTTGAATTGCAAATTTCTAATCCTAATTTGAGTTTAAAAAAAGCAGTTTGGCACATCATCATGGGAGGACCAAGGTATCATGGTTGCAAACTACATCTCTGTCATGGAATGCAGAGCTTCCCAGCTCCGCTGCAGGGAGCCTGAAGGGCTGACAGACACTCAGGCCTCATGTTATTTTCCAGACTTGTTACTGTACAGGCATGGGGGACTGGGAGGCTCATCTTAAGAATGTCTTAATTCCTCTTGCTAAAATACACCACGATTCTGCCAGGACTGAGGGTGAAAGACAGGCAGTTGTTCAGGATCCTGATTGCAACTTTGTTTATGTTTTGTTTAAATTAATAAATTTTCCTTTTTTTCCAAATATTGTCTTCTAATGGATATTTCACTTCTTGGTCTATGATAGAATTATCAATTTCTCTCTATAAATTTGGCATTTCTGTCTAGGAGATACCCCACTTTTCAACAGCCCTTTCCTATTATTGGTCAGGTCAGTAATCCTTTCATGAATGGTAAGGTTTTTCACACATTTGGAATTTAAGCAAATCCTCTCATATTTTAATGTTCAACAGAAGTCACAGCGTCTGCCCTCCCAAGATGTCAGTCGCAAACTCCCATTGAAGTAGGATTTTTTCACTAGGGTTATTATTTCACCTATGTCTGTGCAAGAACAAATTGATCCACAACCCTGAGCTACTGTACAAGAGGGGAAAATTAGCTGCTTCTGCAAGTCATGAAATTGTTATAAAAACCCCCCCCAAAAATGGAAACTTATTATAAAGTCAGTGTGAAAAGATTCAGTCCCTGACACTTCTCTGTTTCTTGTGAGAACTTGCAGTATATTTAGCTCTTTGACAAGGTTATACATTACACCTAAAAAGAAAGGGGAAGGAAACAGTCCACACTGCAGACAAAGCCTGGAATTATCTGTAATAGGTGAAAGACAGCTGTGACCTCAGCTCAGGGCTGTGATGGAGAGCTGCTGGTGTGACAGCTCCTTTCTGCACTCCCAAATACAATGAGACAGTGGGAAGCAGAGTGTCATTCTCCTACCTCCCATTCTGCAGGAATCAGAGAGATTGAAACTTGGTAAAAGCAGAATGAGATGCTTTCAACGTACTTTCAAGTAACTTGCAGCATTTGAAAGACTTCAGTTTCTAAGTTATCTGAACACCATTGACAGGAAAATGAGAAAAACGGGTAAAACTGTTACATTTCTTCCTAAAAATGATTCAAAATGCTGGAATTCACATATTTTTATTTTTTGTGCTCAGCTGAAAGTTTGAGGATAGCACTGTACACAGTTTTTCCAGGGGGAAATGGAGGGAAGATCGAGAAGCTGAATGCAGTAAGAATATACCAAATGCATCATCCTCTTTCAGTCTTTACTTCAGTGGCCCTCTAATGAAAGCCCTTCCCACCTCTCCCAATCTTTAAATGCATTCTGCTGAAAGTCCTAACCAATAACTATGATCAGTAGAACAGATGCCAAACAGGCTGATCAAGCACACAGCCCAGCTGCCAAAACACACCATTTGGATTTTTAAAGACCTGTGGCAATGTTAAAAATATTTATAAGAGCTCTGGTAACATGCTAATTACAGAGCCATGAAATCAGTTTAGAACTGGCTATTATTTAAGGATCTGTAGATGCTAAATTCAGTGGAGAGAAAGTTTCGAGCATTTAAACTTATTTTAAAGCAGAAATTAAAGTAAATGGCCCTGAACTGCATCGCTTTGTGTATGTGACAGTGGAATCAGAGAATCATAGACAGTATTTTGTTACACACACAGTGTTTAATTTGAGTGGCACCTCTCTGTGGGCTGGTTTATGAGCTGAGGTTTTAGCCCTCTGTAATTTAAACCTTTTGGTCTTGAAGCTCTTACTTAGAGTTTGAATCAATTCAGTTGCTGTGGCAGACCTCTACACAGTGTTCCCAGCGAGTTTCTTGCAGATTTTGAAACCCAGAGCAGATGTCCCCTTCCTCTAATAAGACATTTTGATTTTAAGTGGTCATAGCAACAAAATGCCCTTCCTGGCCTTTTTGAAGAATACCTCGATAGGAAAAGCATTTTAATTAAGAAAATATACTAATTAGCTACCACCTGAAGTGAAGATAGGAGTTTCACTTCATTAACAAGGCTGGGTGTGTTGGAGAAACTCACCTGGCAACAAGAGGACTCATTTTTCAGGCTATTTTCAATATTTCTCTTCCTACAGGGAGAAAGCAATCTTAATTAAAACCTGTGAAAAGCAGGGCATTTTTAGCTGTTAATTTACAGAAGTTTGAATAAGTCAAAAGAGGAAAAGGCACCTTTTGGCAAATAGTGCATATAGATGTCTGCCAGCAAGCCTGCACTTAGCAACAGGAGCTTTTTTATAAACCTGAGGGAGGCTGCTGTACTGCTGGAACTGCAAGGTCCTTCTGAGCTGAAGTCTGGGGTCAGTGGTGTTCACAAGCGTGTGTCCCCTGACCCAGACAGGGCCTTTACACCTTTCCATCCCGTGCAGTTTGCACTGCAGACTATTTGTATGCCTGTCAGGAGTAATCTGTGCAGCTAAACCCAGAATTTCATGGTCCCATATGCAGTCTGTATATCCATCTCAGGGCTTTTCTGCCTGGTTCCAACATCTTTCTGCCTTTGCCCCCACCTTTTTTGGGAGTTTATTTCCAGCTATTTTCAGAGATTCATGAAAGATGGAGGAAGAAAAGAAGTTTGTTTTCAGTATTTAATGCTTGATTTGTGACCTTTGCTCTTTCATTCTCTTGTACTGACATGCAAACCCAGCCTCAGGCATGGCTCAAACACACACTGTTCAACCATCATGCCTCTGAGGAGATCCAGTGCAGTGTGAGCTCATTCAGGGCAATTCTTTCATCTCAATAGCTCCATTTGGTGCTTGCTCCCAGATCAGCTTGAATTTTTTCACTTGTGTGCGTTTCAGTAATTTGTGGTTGTGGGATTTCTCTTCCTCCCCCTTTTTGTCAATTAGAAATACTTGGTCGTCCTTGGTGGCCAAATGAGCCCATTCAGGTGCACAAGGGGGTTTTCTGTCCAAAGTGGCCGTGTTTTGACAAGCTTTGCTGTTGGATTAGAAGGCCTGGCAGCCCTGTCAGGGGCTTGTTAAGAAGCCTGATTGCATATTTGCAGTTTGTTGTTAATGCTGGTTTAAGGGAAGGTCTTTAAACGCGGTCTTCCTTTTGCAGGGAGGTACAGACAAGTGCTGCTGGTCACATAGGTGTAAAGGTGGGCATTGAATGGAAGATTTCTGATCTGACAAAACTGGAGCTTTCTGGAGGTGCTCCAGAGCAGCCAAGTCAGGTGGCCTTGATTTGAATCCATTACAGGCTTGGTGAACCTCAAGGTTTGACTGTAGGAAAACTAGAATTCCCCTGTGTTCTACCCTACTTAAACTAATTGCAAATCTTCCAAATTAATGATTTTCTAATAGGATACAGTGATGTTGTTGCTAATATACATCTAACACAATCCTTTCCTTTTCCTCTTTTCATCAGTGTTACTTAAGAATTGGCAGCAATTTAGATGTCTGGAAAAAATATAAATAAGAACATCCTTATTATGTGGGTGACAACTGAGTCAGATAATTTTGGCAATGCTATTTATAGTAAAGCTCTTCTCTTTAAAATTGTTCAATTAACGTAAATACTTCAAACTGCTGGTCTGATACATTCTCTCTATTTAAAGAAGGAAAAATAGGATTTTTTTTATTTAAGCATCAGTGAAATGAAGCCAGATGCACAGAGACTGCAGAAAAAACAGTGCTGACATTTCCTTGTGCGTTGTGGATTCTGTCTTCAACAAATATCTGCTAGAGCCAAGCAGTGTGGCACTTTGGCCCCTAGCCAGCCAACCCTCCATGCTTTCAAATCAAGCACAGTATATACTGCCTCACAGTAGCAGCAAAGAGCAACTTTTCGTGGTCCCTATTGAGGGTTCTTATATGATATTTATTGTAAATGCCAAAACTGACTAGGTTATAGAGTTCTTTTTGTTTCCAGAAGTGTGTTGATGCTTAAACTTCACCATTGTTCTGTATTTGTGGGTGATGTAAAAATGTTGTGCTATACATTCATCTCCGTTTGTATCAGTCATTGTGAAGAGTACTCTGGAGGATCCAATATTTAATGTTGTTAACATCCAGGTTGTCATCCTTCTCCGCAAGGTATCTCAAAGTCGATGGTAAGCAAGCAGGCTTTGCCATTCTCCTCAGTCCCTGAGAGATGATTCCAGGCACACGTGCTTTTGCTTGCTCAGAGAAGCAGGACTGCCTGCTGCAGGCGGTGTCCCTCCCAGCTGGGCATCACGTCTGCAGTTCAGCCCTGAGCCCGAAGGGTTGGTTGTTTCCTGCGGGATGTGCCCAACTCCACAGCAACGGGGGCACGTGTCCCAGGGAGCTGTGCCTGGTGAGCAGCCCCGATCTGAGATACTCCATCAGCACGAGCACTTCGGATGTCCCCGCAAGATCAGGATAACATTCAGTATCCTAGGAACTCACCAAAGCATTCACAATAACTAAAATACTTTGGGATAATACATGTCGATGATTCTTGGAAGAGCAGAGTCTGTGCTTGGCAGAGTAGGCACGTCCCGTGCTGCTTTCCTTCCTTCAGAGGAAGTTGTGTACAGCCCCAGTGCTTAACAACAATAAATAAATAATAATTTTGAATAGTTACCTAAGGATTATAGACAGGGCTGGCTGGGTGATACACTGTGCCCTTAAATCAGCTGGTTTTTACTTACCAGGCAATTGAAATCTTTTACAGGCATAAAATACAAAGCCTGTTTGAAAAAAGCAAGTCACTGAATTTGCTTAGTCTCCACATGAGTAATTTTGTTTCACTGAAAATAATACGGCTTTGCTGGAAGCTCATGTTGGAATTTAGGAGAATTATTAGCATAAATTGTTTGAAAAATATCCCTGCTCTTAACCTTGTTTCTTCTCTCTGTTCTTGCCATTTCCATATCTTAGCATAAACCCAGGTGTACAGAATTTTTCACTATTTTAAGTGAAGCAAGGTTTATGAGGCAGGTTAATATTCTTTATTTTGCTTAACTGATATAGTTAAGGAAGATCAGACAGATTTTTTTGGCATACAATTCCTCAGATCATTGGAGATGGTCTTGGGCTTCTGAAATCTTGTTTGTTTCCTTCTAAATATATCACTCTAATAAAAAGATATTAAATCTCCCTACATACTTTTTTTGTTTAGATCCTTAGACTCTAAGAACTTTATCATTTTAATACATCATTATTGTATATGAATAATACATTCTAGACAAATTATCCTCAGTTTTCTTGTAGAACATATTGTATGGAAGGCAGAGAAAGTGCAGACTAATTTATTCTCCCTCAGGGAAAACCAGTGCTATGTGCTACCTAGATTCCTACCCAACATTTTTTCTATAGCTAACGATCAGCCTATTTCCCCTATCTGTGAGAGTCTTCAGAACTTAATTAAAACCAAGTATCCATTTGGAAATACCCAAAGCTTGGGGATGTCACAAAATTCTTCAGTTGGCCCAAACCATAAGGTTTTTATCTCATAAGAGTTTATGCCATATTGTGGTGTGTCACAAACCAAAACCCTGTCCACATTCAGCAAAGATAGGTTAAAGCTGCAGGTGGCATTGTTTCCAAATGCGTTTTTGTTCAGACTGTTCTTAAATTTTCAGCTAATGATTGTGAACAGCCAAAGAGAGTGTGCAGCAAGGTTCCAGCAATGTACAGTGTCTCTCAACCAAAAGGTGGCCAGAGGCAAACCTTACTCATCTCCATCGACACAGACTTGTGGCTTAGGCTTTTTTGTCTCTCACTGAGAACCATGACTTGGGGTAAAGGAGAAGCTACTGCATGTTTTCATTGGTAAGAGCGAGAGAGGAATTAATAAAGTAGTGTTACAAAACTGGTATCTGGACTGTGTTATAAAGCAATTATAGATTTAAAAAATTAGGTGCATATACATCTTTAAAGTAAGCTTTTCATCTTGATGCACATCCATGGTGAATCAAAGCGGAATTAATTTGTAGGAAGCTGAGAACGACTTCATCTGGAAGGGGTAGCACCTCACTTATCACCTGAACCTGGTAACTGCTGATGTCAACATCACTTTGGGATGGTGCTGGCCAGGGTGTTTGTATGGAAACAAGAGTGAGAGGCCACTGCTGCTGGGGGGCAAGGAGCTCCAGATCCTTTTGTAGATCCAAACTGCCAGAGACAGAGTGACCATTCAGGGTGCCAGGGTTATCAGCAGAGATGGCTGAAGTCTCTCTCTGTCTTGTCTGGATGTGCCAGCCGTGTGCTTCTCCAGCAATAGTGCCGTGGTGCTTTATTCAGGTAACACAAGGTTTGTAGGGACAGGATTTATTGAACCAGATTCCTTGGCAGCTGCTCCTTTGTACTTTACATTGCCTTCCTTCCTACAGCATCCTCACTTGGAAGCTCCTAATGTGAAAAAAAATGGAATGGAGTGTGATGGCACAATAGAAAATAGGAAATAAAGTAATTTTTGCCATAATACCTGCAGTTATTGGAAGATTTAGATGAAACTCATCCCCCAATACCCTACTTTGCTGGTTTTGGAGGATTTATCATTATTTTCAATGGCCCTTCTGCCCCATAAAAAAACCAAATGTAGTCAGAAAGTAGAATTCTTCTTCTGAACAGGAAAGTGAAAGAAAAAAGCAGTGTAGTGCAGAAACTGAAATTTTGTTTTCAGATAAATTGAAATTATATTTTCATTCAGTCATATCAAAATGTCTAAACAAAGTCAAACAATACTGTCTGATTCAACTTCTAAAACTGCATTCAGTTACAAGAAGTAATCAGTGTTTCAGTACTGTAGTAGTAATCATAGTCACAAAATATTTTAATATTCTTTAAATATCAGACAACTGAACTTCTCTCACAGAAAAGTTTCAGTGATTTGCCAATATGATATATGACAAAATCTTCTACAATTCCAAAATTTTTTTATTTACTCTTTCGTGAAAAATCTTTCTACAATTTTATCAACCTCTATCTGCAATGAAATGGTCTTCTGGCTCCAAGTATTTTTATAGTATGTGCTAGTGCAGTGCTTTAAATGATGTTTGGTTGGGGTTTTTTTTGTATCTGTGAGGTTTGAGTAGATCCACTTTAATGCCTGGATGATATTGAAAATTTATGGGCTGAATTTAAAATTACTTTACATTCAGCAGGTTATACTGGTTAGATATTAGTTTTCTTTAGTTTGGTTTTGACTCAGTCTGATTTTAAATGAAATCTCTGTATCTAAGATGCCCACTGCATGCTCAGTGGTTGGGATGCATGTGAGCTTCTAGGAACATTAAACCCTAATCCAGCAACATGTGTAAGGATTTTTATAATTTTAAGCATATGAGGAGTTCAGTTAAATTCTGTGTTGTTCATATGAACCGAGACATGGGGGCATTAAAATTAAAACCAAGACCTTCAAGGAATAGAAAAAATTCACTGATACTGTTGGACTTTGAAACAAGGCAGATGTTTGACCTAATGTTACCCATTTCATTCCACCATTTTCCCAGTTTGCAAGAGGTTTGCTAAGGTGTTTTGAAGGTACATACTGCAGGCTGTTTTATCACCACTGTTCATGTGAGTGCAGTGATTTCTGTCCCGATGTCACCACACTGACCTTTGCTCTTGTCACAGAAATGTCCTAATCATGAAGTCTAAGTGTGGTGTTGATAAAGAGACTTGGTAGTTTTTTGTCTAAAGAGCACTTTGGTTATTGACTTGTAAAATGGGACCATCTGAAAAGATAATACTTTTTTAGGTGACTACTGAATTCAAACTCATGCAGAGAGATGCAAAAATATGCCTTGCTATATTTGCCCAAGCCTTTTTGTGATGGCAGGTTAAGGTAGAGGGAGCACCTCTCTCAGGGTGAGGGATTTGGTGTGCGGTGGGTGAGCCCAGTGAGCAGCTTCCTCTCATTGCCTCAAACTTGCCAAGGTAATTCTTCCTTGTACCTAAACCTAAAAGAAATAATGTGGCCATCTTGAGGGTAGAGAAAGTGCCATTAAAATAGACATGATTATGACAGATATTGTATCAAAATTCAATATGACAGATAATTCCTGATCAGCTAGGTGCTAAATGGGTGGGAACTTCAAGACTTCATGTATCCTTTGAGATAGAAAACAGGCTTTTTTTATTCAAAAAGACTCAACTGATTGGACTGATTGCTTTGCTGTAAGTAGAGTGATGTAATTTGGACAGGTTTTAAATGGACAGTGCCTCCTTGAATTCCATAGGAGAGTATTTGCAGGTTCATAAGGACTGACTGTGCTGTGCCATCATTTTATTTAGTGACTGGCTGTATTAATTTGGTGAATCAGCTAGATGGTGATTCAGTTGAGGATCACTGTTAATCTAATGATTTTTATTGACTCCATTTCAATGTATCATGTAATTTAATTTTAGTAAAAGTTTACAGTAGAGAAGTGTAGCAATATATTAAAGTTTTCTCATTTTTCAGCTATTAAAAAAGCCTGTGAAAAACAGACTGAACCAGTTATTTTTCCAACACAGCAGCTTGAGTGAAAACTTCAAGTATCGAAACAAATGAGACAAGGAATCTGAGGGCCACTTGGATTGTTGTCAAAGGATATATAGCTTGGTACAACTGGGTTATCAGATCAGAGACTTTCTGTCCAAATCCAGTGTGGTAGGAAATGCCTTCTGTGGCTGCAGAGCTAAATCAGAAGTGCTTAGGCAGTTATGAGTTTATCAGGGTTTTAGAAGGATGTAAATCAGGTTTACTAAACTTATTTCCAGTTGTAATTACTTCATAAAACCGAATGATACAGTACTGCACCTAGGCAACAATGCCAAACTAACAGGGCAGAATAAACACGCAAAAGAGAATGACACATAGGAGATAAGTAGGAAAAAATTGTTTGCAGACTTTGTTTCATGATTCTGTAACACATTTATCACGGAAAAAGCAGAGGGATTTCAAAGCAGCAATTCTGGGCACTCCTCCAGAATTAAGTGCAGCTGTTTATGCCTTAAAGTCAATTATTTTTCTTGTTTGTGCTCTAATCATTCATTATTTGTAGATGCCTCAAAACAATCTGTGAAGAGCTGACAGAACAAACATTATTCCCTGTAGATTTAAAAAAAAATATTTATTGTATGCTTAAAGTTTGTATGAGGTAGTTCTATGAACTCAGCAGTACCGAAGGTGGAGAAGGCAGCAACGTGTGAATTTAAAGCCTTTTAGCACTATTAAAAATCAAAGTCTTATTTATTTTTAAAATCATTTAATGTTTTCCCATTTCTTCTGGCACATGTTACTGCTGGGATAAAACTATTAACTATGGGCTGAGTCAGTGTGAATCTATTGCACTGTGAGCCATGTCAAGTTAATACTTCAAAGAAGGATTTATTTCTGTCACTATAATGGTACAAACACCTTTGTCCATCTCATGCTCTCTTGCCTGCTGCTGGATCCTCACCTTGAGAATTTCAGTAGTGGCTTAATTATTAGTAGAGGGCAGATATGATCCTTAGCCACAATGAAAGAGAGTTTCCATGAAGAATGCTCCCAGCAATGGCTGTGGTTTTCAATTTGGTATTGTGAGCTTTGGGTAGCCTGAGTAAAAGCCCGAGACATCCCCATTTTTAAAAACATTAATCTCAGAAAGTTGTGTTAGACTTGTTTCCTGTATAAAAATGGTACAGGTAGATCCCTGTGGGTCCACCCCAGTTCAATACAATGTACCACAGAGGAAAAATGGGTGTCACTATGACCAATCTGTATTGCAGCACTATCTCTGCCTTTGATAATTAGAGCAGTGTTTCCAGAACTGGAATATCAAACTCTCCATGTAGGAACTTGTAGGACTGGCTGGCTGAATGATGCACATGATGAAGGCTCTCTGTTTTGTTTCCTGCTGCCTCTAATTCTGTAAAAACAGTGAGAAATGGGGAATAAGCAGTCTAGTTATGTTGTGCATGTTAAAATGTATAGCTCTTTGTACTAGAAGAGAGAAGAAATACACAGACACACGGGCCAGAGCCTCTAGAGGGACAAGAACAGCTGTGGCATTGTACAAGAAATGAAAAGAGGAGGAGATAGTACAAGAACAAAACAAAAAAAATCAAGGGGAGAGGAAGGAAAGATGTCCAGTAATAGAGAAACACCTCAGCGCACAGGGGGGACAGCAGGAAAAGACCTACAAAAGACCTGTTTTCTACTTGACTGCCTGTGTTTTGGGTGCAGACTGCTTTCATGCAGTAAGGCCCTGGCATTTAGAAATAGAACTCAATAGGACAAAAAGGCAGCTCATATTTGAAAAGTTTTATTATTAACTCAGTCCTTTCCTATTCCAATTTTGATTATTCCAATGGAGAGACTCATCCTGCTTTTCATTTGGGTATGAGGAAAGCACAATTCTTTTACTGGAGTAGTCAGTTCATCAGGGGTACCGAAGGCACCTAATTCATCTTCTGTTTTTCAGTGTAAATCAGGGAAGATGCAGATGAAATTAATGGAGTGTGAGAGAGGAATAAGAGCCTGGCCCCACTGCCCTTGTAGAGGCAAAGAATCGGAGTGATCTCTGCCAGTCCCTAAACCCAAGTGACTTGCGAGGTGTAAGAGATGGACAGCCACTGGTCATATCTGGGTGTTGTGGGTTTTTTGTTTGGGTCTATTTTTTATGTTTTAGTTTCTGTTTTTGAGGGATGACTGGTGTTTGTTTTGAAGGGGATAAAAAACGTCTAAATTCCTTGCAAAGAACAATGTGCTGAGACACACAATGACCGACCCAGGACACGTAGCACTGGTTCCCAACACAAACTCTTCCATATCTTGGCCCTTTACTCTCTGCTACATAATATGATATCTAGAACACTTGTCCAAGATACTTTATTTTGAATCTCTTACTATTAAAGTAGATAAAACCAGGAAATATACCAAAATGAGAAATAAGGACAGATTACATGTTTTCTGGAGTATTATTCTGTTAGCAACCAGCATATTCAGCTTTGAAAATAAGCTGCTGCACAGGGATAGCTACTGCCCAAGGGAATTTTCTTGCAGTTGAAACTGGCTTACTTTTGTATTGATTAAAATGTTGTTTAAGGCATTTTGGAAAGATGAGTATTTAGAGGACAGTTTAATAATTTAGCCACCCAGCTTAGTCCTCTCTATCCCGCACAAATTCAAAAAAATAAATACTCATAAAATACAAGTCTGAGAAATGTCATTACAGCATTGGCTAACATAAATTGCTTGATGCAGCAATGTCAGTCTGAGGATGAGTGTTTGCTCTGCAGACAAGTGTTTTCATGACTGAAATAAAGAGATGCTGGGGGCTGAAACACCTGTAAAGTGGTGCGTGAATTGAGGACTTAGATGCCAGCCTGAGTCTACATCTCGGTGCAAAGTGAAGTATTACAATAGCCCTCAACTCTTGCAGACCATGGAAAGAATACCATTTATTGTAATAATTTTCATTTAAAATGTGTTTCTATTTTTCACCCACTATGAACATTAATGTGGGTTTAAATATACAGCAAATTAACCCACAATGAAATGTAATTTGGAGCAGAGTCTGTGGGGAGGGCAGTGCTGCTACCTTCTCTCTGCCTATAACATAGAGTTAAATTTGAATCCAGTTTTGATCCCATAACTATGAACTTATCACCCTTTGTAAATGTTAGTTTCATTTAAAAGCAAGAGCTTTTGAGGGGGAAAAAAAGAAAAAAGCCCACCAAAAACAGTCACTATCAATTCATTCGACTGTTTGGTTGAGATAGTAGCGATGTTCATGAAGCACAAACACTGATTTTGTTTTCTAACAAATTGAAAGGACAGAGACTGTGGATGTAATTCTGTTTATGCTTTAGTTTCAAATAAAGTATAATCCAAACAATCTCTATGAATCAAATTCTGGCCACAGTCCACTCAAACTGGAGATATTCAGCAATGTAAGGAGAGCAGTTGCAGGAATATTCCAGTGTAAGGGAATATTTTGGCCAGGTACATCTGTAGAACTATTAAAAAAAAGTATAAAAGTGATTCAGCATGTGTTGGAGTGTTTAGCTAAGTTCATCCCACAGTTTTGCTACATAGTCCTGAGGTTCCAAGCACAAAAGATAAGGCACAGAATGCCAATTTTAACTCTGAATTAGTTTTATTTGGCTGGCAGGTGTCATAACGACCTGGACACCATTTAGTCTGAAAAGAGGGGAGTTTGGGTATGTTAGTCTCTTGTGACATTGTATCATGCATTTGATACAGCATTCTAGATGTGAAGCAATTTATCTCTTTTTATAGAGGTGGTAACATTAATTTTAATGTTAGCCTTTGGTATGACATAGACTTTGTCTTCATTATTCTGAAATATTGTTGGAAACCCTCCCACACAAATCCATTTATGTTTTCAATTTGTTTTGAACTATTTTTCAACAACTCAGGTCAAGACCTAATTTCTAGAGCAATCTACAGTGTATTTTATTGTTCACCAGTGACTTGTACGTGATTAAGGAATCCATCAGGAAAATTCTCTTTTTATTCTTTTTGTAACATCTTTTCCCAATGTCCAACTTGAAGGTTTTGGTTTTTTGTTTGTTTTTTTTTTTTTTTTTAGTATGGGACCTGAAACAAAATTTGAGGATGAAAAATGGATGCTGTACTGCAGAAATCAGTAAGTTCATTTCAACTACCTCCTTCGTAATTTTGCATTTTGTTACACAACATGATATTTCAATCTTACGCATGTGCAAAAACTCATTCAAGTGTTTGCAATACAGTGTCTGCTGGAGTTCTAATAAGGCACTACTGTTTGTTTTCAAGCCTAAGAATCCTGCCAAAACTATTCAAGCTGGCAAACATCCAAGTGACCTGATTCACAAATTCATCTGTTCACAAATACACTTATTTAAAGAAATGCTTTTATACATATACATGTATTTATGGCTGCATATGCACACATGAATGTCTCAAGCACAGAAGCCAATCACTTTCTTGAGGTTTAAAGCTGGATACCTCTGATAAAAGGTTTCTGTGAGTAATGAAGTAGCCAAGGTGTCCAGAACATCGGTCCTTGCTAGTGTGTGATGAAAAAGAGTGTGTAGTTTTGTTCAAAACACAGAGCTTTAACTGATGTCTTGCCTTTGAGTAAATTCGATGAAATTCTTTTATTGATAATGTGCTGTTTGCTTCGATTTTATAATTTTATATATTTTGTATCTGCTGTCCCAGATTTACCTCTGCAAATGTTATTATTTCTGTAATTTCTGCCATTGAAATATCTGTAAAGATACAAACTTTAGTTAGCAGTAAGTTTAGTAAAAGTTTTATAAGATTATAAAAGGCATTAAAATTTAGATTTTTCAACTGCAAAATTGTGGCAAAGACAATTACGCTGCATACCTGAGGAATCTGACTTATAGTGGAGTGCTGACATATAAACGGTAGACACGTACATATATACATGTACCACACTAATACAAAGCATGGATAGTTCAGGTTATAGGTGATTCATGGAAAATGGCCTGTGTGCTAATTTCAGCTCTCTTGATACCATCATACCTGTTCTGTCCAAAGGAATATCACTGCATGGTAATTATACACAAGTCAGCCTGTACAGACCAACTGCTGACTTTTTTGATGACGTGAGCAAGCAGGAGTGCCATCGGACTGGTGCCCCAGTCATGGTAATTAGGATTGCACAAGTTGTTTCCATGGGCTAGGACTCAGCACAAAGAACTCAGGATTCACAGAAATTTCTTTAGGGGTTGGTTACTTTTGGTAGGAGTAGTGTTTTAGGAATTCAGGAACTATAATTACTTTTTAAAGCATTGTATATGCTTTGGACCCTGCTTAGGAGGCTGTTGAATCCCTGTGGGAAAAGGCCGGTTCTGGTAAAGGCAGTAGGCGTGGCAAGGAGGAAGCTGTGCCACACACAGCCAGAAACTAGGCACAGCGTTGCCTTGGAACGATGGCACTGGCTGAGACCCCAGGGACATTCGTCATCACCCTCCCCTTCCCAAGCTCCAGGAGGTTTTATACGTTTATGATTTCGTGGTGTCAGAACCAGCGTTAGCAGCCTTTTTCCCTTCCCTCTCTCCTGGAGCTCTCGTTACCCAAGCACAGTGCAGCTGACTTGCAGCACGTGCATGTCTCAGAGGGCTGGTGTTTCACTCAGTGCTCCCAGGCTGATACCTTCTCAAAATCGCGTATAATGCAAAGAGTTGGTACCAGCACAGCACTTATCAAGGTTAAGATGAAAAATCCCTTCTTGGGATTTCTCTGAGAATACACCAGGTGGTGCCACGGATGTTTGCTGAGACAGTGTGTAATTACTTTTCTTGTTCTGCCAGAAAAGCTTAAAAAAGGCCACATGAGTTCTACTTTATCACTTGCCCCTCTCTTTTCACTCATGTTGCCTGTGACTCACTTGGAAACTGTTCTGGAAATGCCTCTGTGCTCGGTGGATGTGACCCCAATTACTCCTTCTTGTTTTGTCTTCTTCTCTTTCCCTCCCTAAATGCTACTGGATTTTCTTCTTTACATTTACATTATGACTAAGAGAAATAACCCTCTGCCCTCCCCAATAACTCGATCCATAAATCTGCAATCTGCCATCTGATGTGAAACATTTTGAGCCATATGGAACTGCTCTGTATCCTGTTGTCTGTTAATGGAACTGAGTGGACAAGATTAAAAATAGATCTGCCTTTTAAAGCGACAATAGTTTAATTTTAAATGAAAAAGTAGTTTCCATTGATTCTGCCCTTATCGTGCTGGAGCCTTCTGATTCTGTACATGTCTAAATTAATGCAGGCAAAAGGCTCTTTTGAATAGTAATGTGTTTTCCACAGTTACTCCTTGTCTAGCTCTTCTTTGGCTGTCATGATGATCTTGTAGGGTCCCTGTCCAGCCTGCCATTGTCCCTCTCCTCTGCAGTGAAATGTGAAATTGCAGCCTTCTGCACCAGGGGTGTGAGTGGCTCGTGCTAAAGCAAGCACTGGTGCGTGTAATGGCAATGGCCATGGAGAGGATGCCTCAGCAAATCTCCCTATGCACAAGCCGTGGGAGAAGGTCATTGTAGGGCTGATGTTGGAGAGAAGCTGCAGTTTATGTGTAAAAAATACTTTGTCAGACTCAAGACTGCAGATGACATCCACCCCCTTTTCAAAGTTCTTCAGCAGCTGGGCTGAAGGTCATGTTCATATCATTGATCACTTCTTGATTGATGATCTAAATATCAGTTATATATATTTCACAGTATACTTGTGTGCATCTGGCCAAGTAGCTAGGACTTTCTCTAATGCAAATGTCAGCTATACCAGACTCACCTTATGCAGAATTTTTTTAGGATAGAATTACCATCTAATTGCAAAGGCTTTAAGTAAGCACTGGTTTGAGTTACCTTGCTTAAATAAGGTTCCAAATTGTTGTTTGTGAGAAAAGGTATTTAAGTTTCAAGATCACTTAAAGCTTCTGCTAAACATCACTCTGATAGCAAGAAAGGTCTGAAAAGACAACTGCCAAAGGGCCTGTTCTCTCAGCCCTTGGTTACAAATATTTCCGGATATTCCCTTATTCCTATCTCTTTCTGGAACTTTACACCTTTTTAAACTGTTTCAGTTTGGAGAAAAAATCCCAAACAAAGGAACCAACTCCAAACCCTACTTTTGACTCTGCATTTCCTATTTTTAAGACCACAATTGTGCTCAGTGAGTTGAGTTCTTTTGTGAAACTTATCAGAATGTCTTTGTATATAGCATTAAAACAGCTGAGTAGTGTTTTTCCCTCAAGTCTTTTCTCTCTAACTCAGTTTTATAACCTGTTTTCCTTGTGTTGACCCTTTCTCTGATTCTTTCCCAGCATTCTCTTCCAAATGGAGCTCAAACCAAGGATATTTACTTAGAAATCAAACCTTCAAATACACAGACTCACAGAGGCTTTTAACTTTAGTTTAAATAAGCTCAAACATCCCTAACAAGAAATATTTTGTACTGGCACATAAGCCTCATGCACTATTCAGCCTGGTGACGAGGACTAGAATAAAGTTTTAAGCCACCTTTTATAAAAGCAGCCCCGTAATCAGGACAGAATTCAGCAACACTCAGGATAAGGAGCAGCTGGAGCCACTGTCTGCTGCAGTAAACAGTGGAAATGAAAGGGTCTTAGTCCGTCAGTGAATCCATCCATAGTTGTAAAAAATAAGCTTATAAGCACATTGGCAGAAGAGAAAGAAAGGAGGTATTTATGTGCTTAGAATTACATGTGCATGTACTGTGTGTGGTGCAGTGGAGGTGTCTGTACTGTGTCGGTGGCACTGTGTATTTCCCAGGTATAGCTGCTCACGTGTCTGTCAGCGTCAAATACTGCAGTGGTGGTAGGAAAGGGAAGCTGGCAACTCATGAACAATGAAAAAGAAAAAAGTAACTCAGAGGGTGATACCAGTGTCCTTGGAATAGACTGTAGGTGAGATGATAGAGTTTGAATGTCATGCTTAATGAAAACAGATATGATATACACTACATACTTTAACGTGAAATACAGAAGTTTTTTTAGAGAATATGAACTGAACCTTTTGTCTCCTGTGCTGCAAGTATCCTTCTCAGATCATCCAACAAACGAGTTCATCGAGGAGCATTCCTTTTTCAGCATAAGTCCTAGAGCTCACCTGTCTCCAGGCAGTCTAGGTCAGGACACACCAAGAAATGACAGCCACCAATCTGTGGGACAGATCTGTTCCTATGGAGCAGAAGACTGAATTCAAAAGAGCACCACAGCATGAAACTCCCTTGCCAAGATGAGCTGTGCTGCTGCAGCCCGTGCTGCACAGCATGGAATGGGTGTACCACATTCCCTATCATGCCCCAGCAGCACAATGGCGTGTCCCTAGGGATGGAAGCACTTGGAGATGTTCAGCAGGGCCGGGAGCCAAGGCAGCGGCTTCTGTAGCGTGTGTGTGACAGAGATGCTCTTTCCTCAATTTGGGCAGACAGGGCCGGGGACATGCCGTTCAGGAAGATATTGCAAGTACTAGTTTTCAGATTTTGTGTTTATTTGCACAAATAATGTGCCTGTTTCAAAGAGTTATTCTGAATTTCTGAATGAGTTTCTATTCACAGGCAGTTCACTTCCCTCTGTTAATGCGGTATAACAAAGTGAAATACAAGAGCTTCATCCAGAGATCAAATTAATGGAACACACCACCAGGGATTGCAGAAGGGAAAATGGGAAGCTAGTGACCCTTTAACTACAGGAGGCTGTTAAAAAAACCCAAGTAGAGGTCTCTAGTGTGAAAGGAGCACAGTGTGAAAGGCCTCAGGTGCAGCATCCCCTCAGTCCTTCCATGCAGATGTTGTGTGCACTCACGGTAGCACAGCCACATTGCCACTGCCTGTACACAGAGGGAACTCTGGAACTGTGACCTTTTGTGGCTCATCACAGGAAATGTGACTCAGAGATACTGCTGTGGTTATACAAACTCATAGTTTCTTCTTTTGTGAGTTTTCCTATCAGTTTATATGATCTCATTTTGGTATTTTTAGTGGATTCTCTGCTCACAAGGCCAAGAGAGGAAAGAAGAAAACCTTCCTGTTGCACATACACTGGCATATAGATAAAAGCTCACACTCTTCAATCAGATTTTTAAAATTGGAATTTTGCTTCTGCTGCTGTAGTTTAGCCTCAGGCTGGTAATTTGGCACTTGATTCAGTCACTGGGGTTCCTAATTGGAAAACGTACAGAACACAAAAGAGTCAGGAGGGAAGGGGGAGGGGTGGAGTGGATCACATTTATACCAAATAACCAAGTCCCCCAGCACACAATTTCAACCAAACTTTAAATATCCATTTATTCCCCTGAAGAGAGTCGAAGAGAAACAAAGATATTAGGCTTCAATGACAGTGTCTCTAGAAAAGCATAAAATCTAATAACACTGACTTTCCATCCAACCTCTCACACACATATCAGAGGAAAATGTCCCTTGCTAAATACAAAGAAAGTTCAGCTGGACAGGGTTATTTATTTTCCTTTTAACACTGCCATTCCCACACATATGGGTATACTTGTTCTATCTGTACACACATGCATGTGGATGATACATCACTGGTATAATTCACATAATTCACAGAGGCTCAGTGCAAAAATGAAAGAATTTTCTCAATTTTGGCCCAGTTTTCAAAACTGAAAATGAGCCACACCAGGTCTACCTACAAACTTTTTCTCTTGATGTGCATGGGTGTTGCTAGGCTCTAAGCTTCTTTGGATGTTGTTAGAAGGCTGCAAGGTTTCCTTTCAGGCTGTGAAAGCTGCCTTGTGGAATAATGTGCCCTTAGGAGCCCAGCATTATGTGAGCAGGACTTCTGGGATGCAAGGAGTGAGGGGAATCCTGCATCAGTGGTCTCCCACATTGTGCCCTTCGGGTGAGAAGCCTCTGTGTGGGCTGCTTAATAGGCTGCAGGCAGCATCTCTGGAGACCTGCTTTGTTGTTCATGGTATTTTGGCCCTGAATTCCTCATCTTTCCAAAGTGATGAAGCTGTGGCTGTGGTGCAGGAGCAGCATCTCTGTGGGTGCACGTGTACAGATGATACCCTGCGTCTGCTGTAGCAGGGGGGGATTTGTCCCACAGAAGTCACCAGTGTAGGTTTAATGGAATATGTTACTGTGGTAAATCGCATTTTCATAATATGCTGTTGTAAGCAGGTGCCTTTAGAATCCAAGTCTGTTGTGGTTTTTGTTATATGTGTAAGTTTACTTAGAAACTTGTATTAATTGAAAGGAATGCTTTTACTCAACCAGGAGTTATTGATCACTTTGCAAAAATGTTTAGTCTACAAAGCTTAAATTACATAATTGTTCAAGAAGGACTAGTACCTCCTGTGGCATCTTCAGTTAGAGGAAAGAGATTGTTACATTAATCAGGACTTCTGAGGATGCTGATAAAGATAATTCTTTTCTAATGTATTGATATAACTCTCAATTGTTTCATATTAAACTGAGAAAATGGGAAGAGTTAGAAGATGGTACATGTTTTAATAGAAGCAATAATTCTACTTGAAGGTTTGTCTGGATGCTGTGCTGGGGAAATGAAACCAATAGATCTCATTTTGCAGAATGCAGCTGTATAGGAAGAAAAGGTCATAGTCCTGGGCCTAATACTGATACTGATTTAAAGCTGATTTTAGTATTTTTCAATTTATTTTATGAATTTAAAATGGGGTCAAACATAAAAGTAATAATTGCTGCGAACTACAAGAGATTTGTTTGGACCATCTTCTTTAATCTTATTACCAGTGTGACTCAGCTGCCTTCCAGTGCTCTGTTACCTCAGTTTGCACCAGGTGTAGGTCCAGCTCACACATTCCTGATGATGATTATTTTGTGCTGATGTGCCATTAGCTATTATTGGCTGCTCAGCTGTCTAACACACACTGAATTCTGACCCAGAAGTCTTGCTAAGTGAGTAGTGACAAGTAGCTCCCTTTGAATGTTCATGAGCTCAGCATCGTGGGTCAGATTCTCATTTAGTCTCAGGCACCTTTAGATCTGTGGGTATTGAACAGCCTCATTGTGGGTATTAAACAGCCTGTGTCTTTTGAGGAATGACGCCACGTGATTTCTCAGAGCTCCTTCATGTTCCATGAGCACTTTGCAGCCTGAGCCCATTTTCCTTTACACTGTCTCCTTTCGGGAAGGCTGTGGTGAAATCCTTAGTGCAGGCCTGTGGCTGGGAGCCCCTGAACCTGGGAGGGAAGTGATCCCTGCCAAAGCTCATTAGCACTGTGTGTCAGTGAGAACTCTGTCATCAGGCTGTCATTGTTGCTACAGGATCTGGACCTCTTTTAGTGCTGTGCCAACTAGTGGTGATGTTTAATAAATAATACATTACTGGTTAAACTGCTAGTTGGGGAGTTTGCAGCTTTTAATTAGCGTCTTCCAGTATTCACCCCTAATTAAAAACGAGTCCAGAGCTTGATTACCATTTATAGAAGATAAGAATTGAAAATACTGTAAAACCCTCAAATTATTGCTATTTTCATGCAGCTAAAAATTTGTCCAGCTTAGATAATTTGAAGTCATAAGTATGTAAAATCATCACAACCAGTGGCTGGAATGTTTTTAACTGACAATACCCTACTCTGATTTTCAAATATTTCCCTATTCTTACTGTTAGAACAACACACTGTGTAGAACAATCTGAAAGGTGTGTTGATAGGGTTAATATACCTGGTGTGGTGCACGTAATTCTTTTAAAAAGTCCTCTCCACTAATTCTGGAGTAGTGTCGTAGCATACCTTTCTCCAGTTATAAGGCAGTGTTGTCTAATTGTTTTCCATGAGAACAGAACTCAAGAACTCTTGACTTCAAATCCCTTGTCTATTCCTAGCCCACTCTGGATCCTGGGAAAATTCAGTGACCTCAGTTTTACCTCAGAAAAAGTAATAACTTATTAGCTCAATTCACAAGGCTATACAAAAATTGCTGTGCTCCTTAAAAAAAAATTTGCTAGATTATAGAAGTACTAAATGTTCTATAGTAGTATCTGCAACAGTTCTATAAAATGAGGTAGAAAAAAGGTGTAATCAGACCTTGTGTTTCCTAAAAACTGAGATAGAGGTGTCTTTTTTTTTTTAAATATTCCTACATTTTTCTTTTGTATCACTTTCTTCCCCCATGCCATTTATGCTCTACAGACATTTACATTACTCTGTATAGGTATGCCACCTACTTTTCCAAGGTCTCTGGGAACCTCTTGTTGAAAAAAAAATCGTGCTGCCACTGCTTTTTCTCTATACCTCTCTGTGACTGAACAGAGGACTTTATTCTTCTGGAATATTAGTCTACTTCATTTCATAAGCATCAAAGTGAAATGAATATTTGCAAAGGTCAAGTTACAGTATATGGCAGGAAAAACATGCCAAAAACAATTAAAATTACTAGGGCTGCATAAGAAAGTCACACACAGCACATATTGCTCACAGGTGCTCCATGTGAAGCCCAATCCAATAAATGTCAGTCCAGTCATTTACACTAGGAGAGTGCCAGTCATGTAAAAAGAAACAGAAGAACAGATGCTTTATGAGAAACAAACCAAATACAAATAAACTCAAAACTGATTAGAAAAAAAATCACACTAAACAAGTATTAAAACGCATGGGAACTACATTTGGGATTCTGTGAATGTTTTGCCTACAATTGGGATTCAGTGAATGGTTTGTAAGGCAAGAGGCAAATAATTTTTAGTGCTTTCTAAGTCTTTTGAAGCCTCGCCTCTGCAGTTCTGTTTATGTTTTTAATTTTATTTTAATTGCACTGGCTTTCTCTCCACGTTGTTTAAACTTTGGTTTTCAAAAGGCCAAAATGTCCACAAAAGTGTGGTAAAGTTTAAGAATTTAATCTGGGGAGGAGTTTGTTTTTGTTTAAGTGCCGAGGAGTAAAGGTTTGACTTTATCACGCGTTCTGAAAAGCTTACACACCCGTGACTCTTTGGGAACTAGGGCTGGCTTTAAAATCTGCTAAAAAGAACAAGTTCTGTGGGCTTAGTGCTTGTTGTAAACATTTTGCAGTTAAAGCTATTTTCCCTGACAAGAGAGAGCCAGGTTCATCACTGCCTACACTCACCTCCCCTCTAGGCAAGTGCTGTCTGTGTGCCACAGTCAGAGCTGGAGAGTCCAACACAGGTTGAGAACTGCTTGAGCATGAGGCTCTTACATCCTACTTGAGTGGAAGAGTTTGTAACTGTTAGGTAAATGTTTGTGGGGTCATATCTTTCTTTTTTCTTTTTCCTTTCTTTTAAATTTTTTTTTAAATTAATGTTCTATAATGTCCTATAAGCCAAAGATCTCATAAGAGGCTATGGATCTTCCTCTGGTGACATTTCCAGTAGTACAATTTAATGCAAGGCACATGAACATAGGCACCCCAATGGGTCCAGTGTGCAGTGCTGCTGGCCACTTTTGGTTGGCTGAGATTTCTGAAAAACTAGAACCAAATGCAGCTGAGCTGAACAAATTTTTAAAGGAAAGTCAGATGTGGATTTTATTTTTTTTTTCTAGCCAAAATAAATGTAGGAACCCTAAAGATTCTGAAATATGTAGACCTCAAGCTTGAAATTTTATGCTCATAAAGACTAGTGCAGAGCAAGCAGCAGTAAAACTCACCAGATAAATTGTCTCAACTCTGACCAAATAGACCACCCTTCTGGAGAAAAAGCTAGCTTGTGTTCCTAACTCATTTAATCCCCTGCTTTTCTGCTAAAAGGGTCGACAAGGGACTCATTCTCACCAGCAACTGGGCTGAAGCCACACATTCATTTCGTCTATGCCACGAACAGGTCTGTGATACTAATGATTTTCAGACTATGAACTGGAGTTGGATCTGACCCTGTGACCTGGAGGTTAAAGGCTCCAAATCCAATTACTGTACCCCAGAACTACCAAGTCACTTTTGCTTAACCATTACACCAGCACTGATGAAAGCTGTAGTGAGCTATTGTACTCAGCCAGGTAGACCAGCACCATGAAGGCCAGTTGCTAGGATATGCCCCTTTCAGACAGCATATTTCATTTCTTCTCCTTTTCCAGACAGAGGATTCATCTTCCTTCAGAAAGGAAGTGTCAAGTAGTTGAGAAGGATCCTGTGAACGTAAAATCTACAGTCCCATCCTTGGCACTGTGCTTATGTTAAGTATATGAAAATACTGTGTGATTCCCAAGAGAAAGAGTGACTCCTGCACATCGTTTATTCATGGCCTACCATCGGCTGACATTTGATATTCAAGATTCACGCTTAGCAGCTGGCTCATGCCACCTCTTGCCAGTCATCTTTTTGCTGGTGCTGCTGTGCTGTCACCACTGAGAGTGACACACAGGCGAACAGTGGCTGACAAAATGTAAATGCACAGGGCAGGAACATGAACAGCTCTGCTTCTGACTCATCCCTGGTGCCCTTCTTCCTCCTTCATATGGCTCTGTGATGGCAAAGGCCCATCTTATGGGCAAGGAAGACTTCAGCCATAGGCAAGTTCTGTGACACTAGTGGGCAAGGAGATGTTTTGCTGGAATGGAATTTGACTCACAATTTGGGAAAGGCAGAAAGGGTTAAATGGGGAAAATTAAGAGAAATAAGGCAAGACAGGAAAAAGTAGAAGGTTAGCAGTAGCAGAACCAGTGAACTGAAAAATTACTTTGATCTGTCTGATGGAGATGTCAGAAAGGACTGGGGTTCAGCCACGCTTTGTACATAGTTAGGGCTTTTCTTGAGTGTCTCCTATAGACCTGTTATGTTGCTATAATTTTTTAGGTTTTTGGAGGTAAACGAAAGTCCCATCAAATTAACAAATAATGTTGACTGTTATGACTGAGAGTGTGCAAAGTTATATTGAAGAGCCCAGCACTGGGTGCAATACTTCAGACAAGGCCCCACCAGCACCAAGTAGAGAGAGAGGATCACCTCCCTTGGCTTCCCTCTGTGCTCTTCCAAATGCAGCCAGGATATGCTGCAAACTTGTTGAGGGTGTGCTCTGCCCCCTCATCCAGCTCATTAATGGAGTTGTTAGACAATATTGGTCTCTGGGACTCTTGTTCCAGCTGAACTTTCTTTAGCTGATCACAAGCATCTGGGCCTGGACATTGAGCCAGTTTTCACTTGAACTCAAAGCACACAGGAATTGGAGAGGAATTGGACAAGGGGCTATTGGCTCATGTTATCTCAGGGTGAAAGGTGTTCAGAATTCAAAAGCATTTTTCTTTGTTATTTAGGGATGATTCTTTCTTTAACAAGATTACCTCCCCAGAAGACTATAAAAACAACAAACACTAAATTTCTTAATTCTAAGAAATGTCTAATAAATTCCATGTTTGTTGAGCACATTCTCTTTGCTGAGAGATACAATGTAAATATAAGTAATTATTTTATACTGCCATAAATAGTACTGTACTCAGTTATGATTTATAAAATAATGTTAGTCTCTGTGGACACAGGAAAAAATGTGTGTGTTTACAATCAAATATTTTGCTCTGTTCAAGTCTTTGGAGTTGATACTGTTCTTTATAGGCATTAGTTCACTTCATGCTCTCTGTGATTGCATAGTTCAAGACATAGAATCATAGAATTGTTTAGGTGGAAAACACCTCCAGAGTCATCAAGTCCAACTGTTAACCCAGCCCTGCCAAGCCCACCAGTTAATAATGTCCTCAGGTGCCACATCTCCAGGGCTTTCATCTACCTCGTGTTCCCAGGAGCTGAGCAAGGGCTCTCACAGCCTCAAAACTGGAACAAGTGTATGCAGCACTTGTCAGAACAGAGTGCTGCGTGCTAGGAAACATTATTGTGATCCTATTAAAGTAAATAAATCTGAAATAAACTGCCACAACTTAGGAACTTCTTTATTGGCTGTTCATAGTGAATATTACACATAGAGTAACCTATTCTTAATTTATTGTCTTTAAAAAATTAACATGCTGTCTTTTGAAAGGCTGTTTTTAAAACAAACTAGAAAACAAAGCTTGATCTTCCATTAATTATTTCCTAGACAAAGTGGGGACTAAATGCCAATTTACAGAAGAGAAAGGGATAAGTTTCATATATGGTGTGTATGTATATATTTTCCACTATGATAGATTTCAAACAAAACAATGAGAAAAACTCCAAATATTTTTGTTTTAAAGAGCTGCATGAGGGTGGAGTCTAGAATGGGAGGTGAACATATCTGGTCTTAGTTTCTTGTTTTGGAAGTTTAATGTTAGATACATCCCAGAGACTCCTGGGGATTACAAAAAATTGAATTTTTGTGATGAAGGATTTTATGGCATTTCTGAATTATGAAATGTTCTCAACCATTGCTGCAAACTCAGGCAACCTTAACATCACTTCCTCAGCATGATTGGCTATTTCATTATGCAATACAAAAGCAGTGGAATTTGCTTAAGATTTAAAAAGAAAGCTTCATATGGAAGGGGCAATTTATGAGGATTTAAATGTCTCTAAAGGAAAGATTTGAACTTGTATAGGAAAATATAGGTACATTTTCTCTTTTACCATTTGTAACTCTTCATATATACACTGAAAATCTCCAGAGGAATATGTATAGGATTTCATTCCAGAGAGGTGTACGCTGTACTTTAGTATTTTAGCTTTTGCCCATGAGAAAAAGTGGAAGGAACACTATTGCCTTCAAAAGGAATTGTGCTGCATTAATGCCTTTAGTGTTCTTTCAAATACTGGTGCAAACAGTGAAAATAGAAAATTGTATTTATTTATTTGATGTGTTCTCTCTAGACTGTAACATAAAAATAAATCAATGGTGCCAATGTTTAAATTTTCATCACCAAGTGCCAGCTCATGTGTTTGTCTCCACTGTAATTTGCACATGGTAGGGCAGTCTCAGCATCCAAGGCAAATTTTAATGAGCAAACTGTTTCTGGAATCCACTGGATCCTGTGGGTTGCTCTATGTGTATCCAGGCCACATCCAGCACATCTTGCTGGACTTAGCAGTACTGAGGACGACTGTAACAGGTCGAGAGGGCAGAAGTGTCTCAGTCTAATTTATACCAGGTGGACAGGCATGGATCGCAACTTGCATGGATCAGGGAAGTATGAGGTTAGCCTAAAGACATCCTTGTGCTGTTTATCCTTCCTATCGCTTCCATTCCTGTACTGGAAGAGACTCGACTGTGGTATGAGTAACCTGTGTGCTTTACCTTTACAACATCCAGAGAAATCCACATTTGAATACCAAATTTCATACAGTTGGACTGAGGAGTCAGAACGTTCTCCTTTGACATGTACAGTGCAGACTGAAAAATGCAAATGCAACCCAGTCTTTCTCTCCTCTGCTCCCCCAGTGCTGGGATACTGAGACAGTGTGTGAGCCCTGCTGGTGATAAGCCCTAAGCTGCTGAGCGTGAGTCAGGGGGTCACTGCTGCGCTTTGTGAGAGGGTCACACTGATGAACAATTAACGAATCTTCCTTCATGCCCAGAACTGTAAACGTGTAACAGGCTTACACATAACAAGATCACAGTAAAATCTACACCCCCTTTGGTGTGAAATACCACCACGGGTTAGGTTAGCAATCCCAGGCACAGGCACTTGAGAGTCTGAGACAGCAAAGACTGTTCTGCTTGATTAGATGCACACAGAGAAAGGGCTGACCTGAGCTGGAAATCAGAATGAGTTAAATGTCTGCAGATGTGGGGTCTCTCTGCAGATACTTTGTGACCCCAGATGCCTGGGTAGGACAGGTGGCACCTGCAGGCATAGGTTTTAGAGACATTGAATCTCTGTGAAATAAAGGTAGTGGAGTTGTGAGATTACAATTAGGAAACAAAACTGAGATTGTCTCTTTTGTTAATATAAATTATTTTAGGGGGAAAAAGGTTTTTTTTTTAGTATGAAATTGTACAGGATGATGGAAAAGGCTACATAATAAACATAGAGGGCTCCCTGAGAAATTAATCTGTACCTTTTTTTTTTTTCTGCTTCCTCTCCTCTTGTGTTCACCTAGCTGATGAAAAAGGTTCCTTTTGCTCTGCATGAACTATGGTGTCTAAGGTTGTTAATTAAAACCAGCGTTTTGATGCTATTGCACAGGCTACTTAATCAATTAGCTGTGTTTGCAAAGCACTTTTAAGGACTAATTACGACCAAATAATAAGTGGATTTCTTTTATTAACCTTCAGAAGTGGAGGATCCCAAGAAGAGAGGAGCCTTGCGTCAGAGCTCAGCAGGCAGTTTCTGATCCTCTCTCATTCTGCTTCAAGAGCAGCCAGGGCAGAGTCCTGACACAGCAGCAGGTTTTGTGTGGAGCAGGGCAGTTACACACAGAGCAGCTGCCAGGTTTGTGTTTGGAGCTGTGCTTTATTTCTTCTGCCTGGACTCGTTTTGGGGTAGGTGGGATGGGGCCCCGGCTGACGATCCCGGGCTGTGCGGTCCGGGCTGTGCTCAGTGTGTCCGATGTGCCGCGGGATCAGCCCCGCGCCGCCGGGGCACTGGAGCGATGCTCACACATTGGTGCTGTTGCTCAAGGGAGCAAACAGGAGCATTCCTCAGAGGCTCCAAGCACACCATTCCCTGCTCCTTCCACTCAACACTGCTGTTCGCCAGCTGTGGTGGTGACAGACCAGGGAAGCGAATTTGATGGGCTCCAGTTATGCTCCATTTTCCTTTCTGGGGAGAGACAATAAAATTTCACAGTGCATTAAATGCAAACTGATGGACATTGGAGAAGAAGGTATTCTCATTTAGGTACTAATATCAACATGCCTGATGTCCAACAGGAATGATTTCTGGGCAGTCAGGCAGTTAAAACACTGAAAGAAGTGCTAGAAACAGAGGTATAATAAGGGTACTAGTGAAAAAATTGGATCACTATTACATCCCTTTGCACTATTCCAGCTGCACCGAGGAGCATGAACTTTTGAGAAACACCTGGGAATATGATTTGAATGCTTTCTTTTTCTTATCCCCTAGACTTTTATAGTCCTCAGCACAGTAAATACATAGTTATTCCCAGATATCTGAATGTCATGCTAGGGTTTTAAGCAGCAGTGATTTGGAGCTACTGTGCCCCTTCTGTAGTTTACCTCATGGTCTAATTTTAGCAAGTCATATTCAGATATGTAAACTTGACAATTTGCTTCTGAAAAATTTTTATTTCAGTAATTCTATTGTTTCATGGATTGGAAATGCTACTTAGTTGAAGTCTAGAGCCCCCTGTTCTCATATTCATTATTCAGTATGCCTGGGGCTGTTGCCTTCTACATGAATATGAACTCAATTTCTGTTAATGGATGTTGTGAATGCTAGACAGTAATCACTTAGCAAAAAAATGTTAACTTGAAAACCGGTGCTTCTGTCTGGGTAAGCATACACCCACTACTTGCTTCATCTAATTGTCCTCTTAAAGAACCACAGATTCCCATTTTCATGAAATCCTCACATGCCAGATTTCAGCCTGAAGCACACTTTTACACACAGGTTACAAAGCCTTAGAGGAATATTCCCATTGACTACAGCACTGTGAATTGTGCTTATCTTGGATTTAAGTGCTGCTATTTATAAAAGTCTTGGCATTAGATACATTCTTCCATTAAGACAGATGTAAAGCAAAAGTAGATGAATGGTTCAGCGAGAATCAGTCCCGCAGGCTTGTGCGAGTTCGGATATGAGGAAATGCACAAAACCCCTTGCATTGAAATTCAGCTGATTTGTTCCCATCTTGTATGAACTTTGAGAGTCCATAAAAATAGGGCTGATATTTGATCTCCTTATGAGTCAGTTTGCTTTGTCATGGTATCCTGCAATAGCTTTGCTGAGGAGAATTTTAAAATCCTCTTTCAGTGTCTTGGATTGGTCTTGCGTATTAATCAAGATATTACATTGCCCTTGGAAAATGAGTATTTAGAACTCCCATTATTTTATTTGGAGGGAAAATCAGATTTATACATTTTCAGGTGCTGGTCATTTTTTTTCCTCTTTTATTTTCCTTACGGTGACAAAATGGTGACTTCTGACACATATGTTCACAGTAGTTTTTCTTTTCACTTTCTAACTAGAAAAATGAAGCTGTTACCTTAGACTAGAAAAGGGATCTTCCCCTGAATCCTGTGGACTGGAGTTCAAACAACAAAAATGTTTTAAAGCCATGAATACTTTTAAGAAACACACACACACAAAGGAAATGTTGACTCCAACATTATGTTTGTAACAGACACCGTTGTGGAAGATGTCTCACCTGAGCATCATCCAATAAAAAAATGTTTGCTAGGTTTTGCCATTTTTTTCATGCCTTTGACCCTCTTCAGAGATCTTCTATAATGTCTAACATTTGAATTCTCTCCCATTTATTTGAACAAGTACCCCTCATTGGAATTCATTCAGTTAGATTTTTAATATGGCAGTAGAGAACTTTTTAAAATGTCAGGGGATAATGTGATAGGAACAGTACCTGAAATTGCTCTTTAATGTATTGACTTTAAAAGCCACGTCATCTTGACTAACAATTAAATAAAGAGCAGATGAAGTAAATAAGTCAAAGACTTTGAGTATTCAGTACAGCCTCCACTGCAGTCCATATCCTCAGCATTCACCCTTCACTCTCGAAATTTAAAGGAAATAGTAAAGAAGCCCGATGGCAAAAGACTCATCCCATTATCAAAAGAATAAAGACAGGATAGTTGGTCACAACTAGCTTGTATCTTACCATAAGGCATTTTACTCAGGAAAGACAGGGAAAAAGATCCAGACACAAACAGACACATTCGAAGGATGTGTGTTTCTGAAAGGCACCAGACTTAGCACTTCACTTTCACAGTATAGCAGTCAGACTTTCATTTGTGCTCAGACAAAATTGTCAATCCTGGTTGATGGCCAGTGCTTACTATCAGAACAACCAGGGCTATCTCCTCATACAAAGATCTGTAGGTAAACCCATTGTTCTTTGACTGAAAAAAAAAGTTTATTTTTTTTATTATAATGCAATACTTTTGAGAACAGTGCATAGTTGGTTGTTTTTGACAAGACACAGAAACATATTTATTTAGAATTGCAGTTCCCTATTTTGTTTTGTTTTGTTTTTCCATTCACAAACTGGCTTGGTATGAAGCATGAAACTTCTGGTTTTCTCCTTATAGAAAGCCAAAGACCTACCTTGGGAAGAGCTGAATTAATTGTTTTCATCATTGACCCACCAGAAAAAAGTACAGTTTCTGATAAGCTTGTCCTTAGTGAAGGCAGATTCTATAGGTACACTATAGGTATGAAAACTGGCTGTGTCCAGCCATTTAAAGCCCAGATGATTTCACTTTGTTTCTTTATCTTCTCCTTCTAAGGTTTTATTCAAAATGTAAAGTTGCAAACTGCTGTTATTTTTGTTCCAACCTAACTAGCAGCATTAATAACAGAGCCTCATTTACATGATCACTTGGTTACTGGCAATCTGTGCCTTGGAAAACTTGGACTCTGAACAGCACTAATTAACAGCAAAATGGAGCTGGAAATTAATTGGCATCAAACTAGGTGGAGAAGAGAACTGTCTTGCAGTCTAGTTCCTGACTCAGAAATCTGTATGCACAGCAAATATTTCTCTATTACCTAGATTAAAATACGATTTTCACCTGCAGTGTGGATTTTTCCTATTTTTAATTTTTTATGAACTTTTTACTAATGTTTTGATATTTAGTAACCTTTAAACATAGCCAATAATTTTTTATATATTTGACTTAAAAGTATATTACAGTCATAAGAGAAAAACTGGCCAGGATCTATTTGTTCTTTTTTCTTTCTCAAAGTTCTGTTTGGTGTTTATTTCTTTCCTGAATATATGTTAGCATTAAGTTCTGGGCAAGGAAAGAAGATGGAAAATCTGTGCTACAATGCTGTTTTGAGTGGAGTCATATCTATGAGTTCAAATTCAAACCAAAAAACTCTGATGATAACTGTTGATTATTTAGCTAAAGGCAGTGAATATTAATCTTTATTGTTTACTGAGGCCAAAGATTTATCATGGAATTAATTGGTTCAAACCAATTATTGGGACACCTAGGAACTTATTTTCTCACAAACTAACCCTTCAGAGTCCGAGAAATTCGAGCCTTGGCATCTTTCTATTTGAAGAATAATTTCCATAGGGTTGGTTTGTATTATTTAGATTGTGATGTGATCTGACATCAGGCACTGGGTGAATGCTGGCAGTAGAAGACCAGGGCTTTGAGGTTTAGGTGTTACTTTCAGACAGTGATCATCAGATCTAAAGTGTTTTGTGCCTGCTGATTTTTGGCATTTTTTAGACTTTTCTGGAACCAGCCATTTTGGTTGCTTGCTGTCACATCCCATGTAGCCCATAAACCCTGTTCTCTCTTCTGCAGAAATGTATAGCTGGGAGATTGGCATAATTTAATGTGAAAGCAGTTTTAATAAAATTCCTAAAGAGCAGCATTACTTTTCTGCTTCATATAAAACCCCAACAGTTCTGAGTTTCTTTATGGAAGCATAATCTGAAAATTAGTAGGAAATGGAACTATTGGGAAATTAGTTATAAATCTGACAGTCTAACGCAATCTTGTTTTAAAATTTATGTTATTTCCAGTGATCAAACAGACTTTTAGCATTGCCTGGAGTGCTTCATTCATGGGGAATGACTGAGGAAGTAATTGCAATGAGCTACCTCTTTGACAGTGTCGGCAAGGACTAGATTAGAATACATTTACATCCCAGAAATTGTTACCATTTTAGAAGAAAAATAAAAGCTATTGATTATGGGGAAAAATCCTACGAGCCAAGCCATGTGTTTAGTATAACTTTATCTGTATTATTTTGGTTTGATTTGTTTTTTTTAAATATAGTCATTTATGTATAAAGTGATAAGAAAGATCAATGTGTTATCTCAGTATCTCAATATATTTCAACAGAGCTATTAGCTATAGAACAATTCTTCCTGTTGTAAGAAAGGGGCTGCTAGTCTGATGATTATTTTAAAAACTCTTCTCAGCTTTTTTAGTCCATGTCTTCTTTATTAGAAAACACCCATCTCTTGAGCAGTCTGCTTTTGGGCAGGGGAAGGGAGAAACAGAATCAAGGTTATTGGAAACTAAGAGAAGTAATACACAAAAATTCTGTAACTTCATCCTCCTCTGTTTACCCAAGCACTGTGAGATACTCACTTTTCTTTCTTATCAGAGGCAAAGCTAGTACTGATGCCACTGAGACTCGGTAATAATCACCATTTATTTGAATATAGGGACTATTCAGGACCTGAGAGCAGAGGGGCTTAGCAGGAAAATTGGTATTTCTGTGCCAGGTTGGTCTGGTGCAGGCACACACTTGCTGAAGAAGCAAATGCTATTTTATCCATCTAAACAGAAGCAAGCAGTTTTGGATGTCAGTCTTGCTTTTACATAAGAAATAGCCAATCTTATCTGTATGTGGGCAAAATGGATATTGAAAGGAAAGAAAAGACCTTCTGGGATGTTGAGTCATCCAGATCTGCTGTGGCTGATGAAATCACTCTTTTCCTGAGTACAAGAACTCTTTTCTCTTTACTGTGTAAATGTTGGATGCAGCCGGGCACCTTAATGCAAAAATGGGCTGTTAAATAAGGTACTTCTGAAAAGGTAATTTTTTTCCAAATCAGTATACTTTCACTGTGGAGAAAATTAATTATAATAAATACAGTGGCTATAAATTTGTTTTTATAACTTCTTGTCTTCAATCTAGAATAAATTAGCCATCATCATAATGGTCTATGATATTAAGATTTATGGTCTAACTTTATCCCCAGTGTTATTTCAGCATTACACCAGGAGTGACTTAGATCAAAGTGTCCATCCTGTGAGTTACAGAATGTGGGGAGCCTCCTTCTACCTTTCCATTATTAATCTCACTGTATTGCCTCTACCTACAGAAAATCTGTCTTTTTCCGCTGGTTGCTCTTACCTTTCAGCATTCTTTTCACTGTGCTTATGAACTTTTCCACTATGCCGTGTCATTTTGTCTTTAAGGTGAAGGCCCTGTGATAAAAAATTGATGTCCCTCAGCTTTCTCTACAAAGTAGTTCAGTAGTAGAAGTTTGAGGTTCACTGCTGGACTATACATAGTTGAATTTTCCTACCTGTCACCTGAAAGAATGTCAGTAGACCCAGCCCTTTGGTGCTTGTTTGCCAGAAATCTTTGTCCCCTTTCGTTGTATCAAAAAAGCTTTTCACTGATCTTCAAGAGCAGAAGGCAGAAGAAAAATGACCTCCTAACCTGTCTGAAAGCAAAGTGCTTTGGACCTCTCAGGATTGTAGTGTTTAGTTCTCTATGTTGAGCCCTTTCAGTGACTCAGCACCCTGCACAAGCCTTTCTACACACATGCTCAGGAAAGTAATGAGTAGATCAGATCGTGGCATGCAAGAGTCGACTTTTTTAAAGTCAAAATGGGTCATATTGGCTGTAGAATCTGCTGTCTGTAGTGTGGAGGAGGACTTGTTTTCTATTGGTGCCTTTTGAGTGCATCTGGTTAGAAAGCAATATTTCCTATGAATGTTTTCAAGGACTGTTTTATTTCTTTCTTTTTTTTTAATATGAAAAAAAAATTGTCTCTTTTACTGAGTTTTTGGGTTTGTTTTTGTTTTTAAATTGCAAAATTCCTTACTAAACAGAGTTGTTATGAAGGTTTCCTTGTCCACAAAGTGGTTTGAATAGAAACATTCTATTACCTCTGCATCTAAAGTATCTGCTTTAATCTGAGTTGGTATAGATCTGAAGAGCAAACCAGTTAGGGCAAAATTGCATTTATACTATTGTTATCAATTACATAATGCTAGCAGTCAGTTTCGAACAATGTAAAAGAACTCATGGTAGTCTAAGAGCCCTAAAAAGAGAAATTTGGTAGTTAAGAATCCTGGGTGAAGCTCTGATCTGTAACAATAGTGCAATCAATTTAGAGTCATTACAGTGAACTGCAGGAAAATTATTCCTTTTTAGATTTTCTAATCCAGGTATTATAGTAAATGTGGGTATTACAGAACCATCTTAAATACTTCTTTTCTGCTAATATCCAGATTTTTTAATAAATCTATCTTCTCAGCAAAGAATCAATGCTAAACATAATTTTAATAATTAATGCATGCTTACACCAAAGCAAAAAATATATAGATTTATAGGATTCTTTAACTTGGTGGAAATGCTAAGATAATTATTTTTTCCTTCCTTTGAAAACATATGAAGAAGTAATAGGAGTATTTTGGTTTCATAATCTATTTAGTCCAGCCTATTTCACATGGCCAAATTAACTGTAGTTGTGCCTTTTGCTTAATATTTTCACTTCTTTCATAATTTTTGGGGGACCTTTGCAACTATGTTGATTAATATGTCAAACCAAATGTTGTGAGTGAGTCTTTTACTTGCTACCTGGAGCGTGAGACATCCTGGCACAAAATGAGCTTTAAAGTTCAGGTTGTTTATTAGTGCTCTGTGTGTGTGTGTGAAAGTGAAGCAGCAAAATGAGTTGATGACAAAAAGACTCATTTGATCAAATTATCCTTCAACCAGTGCTGGGCAAGCAGCTGACCCACAGATGAGAGTTACTGCTAATATGGATGCTAAGCCTATCACTGTAAGTCACTCACAAGAAAATCCAAAGGGAAATAGACCTTAATGCACAAGACTGGAGTTAAGGTCTTTTAATTAAATTTAAAGATTTTTATCCTCATGGGAAAGGATATAATTAGCTAATTTCTGACAGCTCTTTGACCTGCGGATGCTTGGCTCAGCAGAGTGCATTGAGAAGTGCTAGTAGATTATAATTATGAGATTTTTGGGAGCTATTAATTATTCATGTGACATCTTGTTTACTAACTGCTGGGATAATAAGTTAGTAAACAAGGATGAGCATCTTATGTAATAATAAAGATATGTTTGAAATCGGTGGTCAGGCTCCAGGGCTGGCTTGAGCAGAGCAGCTGCCAAGTGTTCAGATCACTGTTACTGTCCTGGTAACTGGTACCAGCTGTACTCCAAATAAGAAAGCAGCTAAAATTAGTTTTATGAAGTAATGCAGTGAAGATATGTCTGCACTGACCTTTAGGAGACCCTAACTATAAGAATGTGCCCAATACGTCACTGTTTATTTCTGTTCTAACTTCAGTGAAGTTAAATCAGAAGCAATTTTTGTCCCTGAGCTGTGTCCCTGACCCAAGTCACATTCTAATTCTGTCTAGTTTAGAAAGAAGCCTGTTATTTAGTTTCAAACTGGTGTTCAATACACTCCATAATAACCACTGCAGTCTCTTTGTGCTGTAGACACCACAGGCAGCGAGGTAGGCAGGTGCCAAGAGCTACATCCCCAATTGCTGAACAGTTCTTGGGGACAGAGTGTAGGTAAATAGGCAAACCAGATACATGTCCCTCAGCACAACAGGACAGGGTGCTCTCCTCTTTATGAACTGGAGATTTGCTATCAAGCTCTTTACTTTGTACCTACCTACCTTCATTTGTATCATGCAAGTGTCAACTGCTGTTTGGCCATCAACATAACTGCAGGGCTGATATGTTCATCCTGTGTGAAGGGGAAAAATCCCAAAGCTGTTCTGAATTATTCTAGCAGGAACTGCTGTACAGGAGTAGGAAGCATTATAAAGATTGTGCTCCACAGAAATCAAAACTGTGTTTCGTCATCTCTGCACTACCCACTGTAGAGACACAAGAAAGTACAGTACACTCAGAGAACGCCAAAAGGAAGTGCATTCCAAAGCAGGATATCTTCCGAGAAATCAGAAGATTTATGTAGTCGAGGTTGCTGTTGATTCCTGTGTGTGCTGGAAATGAGCTGCATTTAAGCAAGTATACAATGGCTTTATTCTAAATGGTCAAAAAAAAGAAAAAAGGATGTAGTTTGTTTATTGAATAAATTTGTGGGTACTGTCATTTTAATCCTGAAAAATTGGTTTGGAAAAGGCATCTGGTGCTTCCAACGTGCAGATATAAAATATGAAGAAGCAATTACAGACACATCCTTTCAGCAGGGATAATCTAAAAGTGAAGCCTCTTTTTGGTAGGTTTCTAAAGACAGAAACTTTACAAGAAAAATTTGCTGTCTTGTTTCTTCTAAAATGCCTGGGTAAGGGTATTGGAAGTCTCCTCATCTGGATTCCTAATCTGGTGAGAGTTTTCAAGCTTTCTTAAAGTTTCTTTCTGACAAAAAATAGTTTATCTTTTTTTTTTAAAGTAGCTACCATTCAACCTCAGGGGTAGAACTGAAGCAAATCTGCAGCTCTGAAGCAGCACTGACAGACAGTGGCTTAGCTGTCAGACACTGCTCAACGACAGAACTGGCCCACATCAGGCAGCTTTTGCACAGCTGCTCAGTGGGATCAATGGGATCAGTAAGAAGCTGCCAGTGCTTTGCCTTCCCCTCCCCATTGCCTGTCTGTAGCTTTGGATTGTGAAGAGAAGCTGTCCTGTGGCTGTGCTCTTCTCTAGTAGTGAGAATGCTACAGGCACACAAAATAGAAGTATTGAAATCAGCCAGCATGAATACATCTATGTTTTTTTCTGAGCAAGCAAATTACTCAAGATATGCTTTTTTGCCCCAAGTAAGAGATTAGTGTAAAACACACATACATGTATGCAGTTAAGGGATCGTTTTCAATCTCTGCCTGAAGGCCCACATCAGCACATATTATCTGTGCATGAGCATAACTTCCATTTGATTTGAGCAAGAGGTGTGAAAAATAACTTTTCAGTTAGTTGACTTAGTTTTCATGCATTTGTATTACAGCAATTTCAGTGTCTGTGGACTTGGGCTTAAAGCAATAGGAGGACTAGTGCGAGAAATTAACTGACTACTGTTGGCTTCTCTATGGCCAGATACAGAACAAAACCAAACATTCATGTCTTTTCTGGGGGTTGAGAACATTGTATTTTGCTGGCAAAAGTGCCAGGTTGTAATAGGTTGTAGTACAAACAAGACCCTAATCTAAGCTTGACAGTTGCATTAGAATTGTGAAACATTAAAGGTATTACCTATTTGTAATGTTCAAATGGTTTATGACACTTTCAAGTTAGCTTGTAATGTTCAAAAGTATAGTTTTCACTTGCACAAGTGCAACCATAAGCAAATTCTGAACTGAAGGTCCTGAATTTTGCAAAAAGGCATTGTAAATGAAGATTATTTCTTTTCAAATACTCAGAGCATGCATTTTTTCCTAGTTTCGTGCCTACTTCATTCCCTTCCTGATACAGCATCCACCCACAGTGCTTTTCTTCTAAAGGGAACAAACAGCTGGAAAACACAAGAATGTTATTCTGTTTAAAATTCTAGTTAAATTTAACCAGTTGTCTGTGCTCTCAGACAGCTTCAGATGGAGAAACATTATGCTACAGTACAGAACTGATGCTGAGTTTGAGGAGAAATTTCAAAAGAAAAGAGGTGATTATTTTTTAAGTGAGTATTTGTAATATCTTTCTAATTTTCCCTGCTAAAATAATGCCTCACAGCTGCTGGCACAATGGTAATAAATGCACACATCAGTCATTTGAAATGCTTTACAAATAGTAACACACTGCTATTCAGAACATAGAGCCACAAAGATGTTTAGCGATTCATCTTAAAATCCTAGAGTAGTTTGGGTTGGAAGGGACCTTTAAGATCATGTTGTTCCAACTTCCCTGCCATGGGCAGGGACACCTTCCACTAGACCAGGTGAAACCTTATGCAAAACCTCATTTCATATCTTAAATATCACTGACCTCTTCCCTGCCGTGCCCTTATTGGACACAAGGGCTTTTGGTCAAACCGCAGGATTTTGGCTTAAGCAAAATTCCATGGTGTGCAGGCTGTGCCAGCATACACACACTGTAGCACATGTGACTTTGATCTCTAGGGTCAAGAAAAGCTCTCTGTCTCATGGAATTCTGCATCACGACAGTACAACTCTGGGGGATGCAAGAAAAGCCAGGTGCAGTGTATATATTGCACCTGATGCTCACTCTAGAAGATGTTTGTGTCTCAGTGTCATTTTAGGGGAACATCTTCTCTTTTATTTCCAGAGCTAGTGGTGCAATGTGTGTACTAAACACTGTGGGAAGTTTCTGAGAAGGTGATTTTCTTCACCACACACTCTACTTATCAATTAAGATAATTAATGTCAGAGAATTTGCCTTGATTTACAGAAGGCTTAAGAAAACCGAATAAATCTAAGCAATTCTTCCATTGCCCGAAAAAGGAAACTCCCGATGTTTCTTAGAAGCCCTGTAAGTTGGTAGCTGTATGGATTAACTTTGCTTAGGCCAGAAAACTCCCAAATAGCCAAAGTAGCTACTCGTAGTACTAGAGAATCAGCATGAAGAGAGAATACTGAGATATATCTAACTTCATTAATTCAGAAAAGAAAAAAAAGAAGAAACAAATTGATGCAGTATTTAAACCAGAAAATTGCTATAATGACAAATGACAACCCTGTAGCCTGCAAAATCTGCTAATAAAGTGTCTGCTGTGGTTGTTATTAAAACTAAACTTATGATCCATGATTATCTAACCATTAAACATAAGTGGGGGCTGGATATAAACTGGATATCTGTGTCGGATGATATTTCAGTGCTGTCTGGACCGAGAAAATTATTCATCAAATTTGATTTCTGATGCCTCCCTTCTCTGAATATTAGCCCCCTAAGGAGTTTACAGGCATTTAGAAAGATTCCTTCCTCCCTCCCTTTGCGTCCTCTTTCTCTTCAGTAATTACACCGTAAGCTTTCTTTAAGTTTAATTTGTAGACTTTTAAAAATGGCTTATGTAGAACAGCTGTGCTGTGATGAGGTGTCTGACTGCAGAGGAGTTCTGCATTGCCACAGGAGCATCACTCCTACTTGTGTGTAATTATTCTTGTCCAGGTGAAATTTCCTGTACCTGTAACAGCAGTAGCATATGTCCCTCCATCACTCAGGCTGTTTGGATATTTACATACTTTTGCCAGAGTTACACCAGCTGAAACAAAGTTAAGCAAAAGGCACATTCAACTGAGATAGTAGCTGGCACATTAGACTTTCTTTTTGATTGATGCGTGATACATTTTTTGTTGTCAAGGAAATTGTTTGCACGATTTGACTAATGGGATGGATGGTCTGTTTAGGAGAGAAAATAGACACATATGGCAATGGAGAAAAGCTCTGATTTTGCTGGATTGCTGCCCACATGCCAACAAAATGCTGCATATGTCTTCAGCTCCAACCTCAATTGGCTTCCACTGTAGCCAACAGGAATTGAAAATGGTGAAAGTGGTTATGGCAAGAAAGGAGCCTTACTTACAGAGACCAGCAAGCCACACGACTGCTGTGCATTCTGTCTTTATTCCTGCTCTTGGAATGGGGTGAAGATCAATACGTGTTCTGTTAATTCATGCATGGCTCCACACCAGTTGATTTCTTTTTTAGGGGTTACTGCTTTTTCCTCTGCTAGCAAATATCCCACTAGCAAAAACTCCAGAGCTGACCGTCAGATGATGATGTTGCTAACATAAAATCAAATCCCTCTTCCACTAATGTCAGAAAAAGTGTCATAATAAGTACTAATTGCACAATATGAAAGTACTTTCAACTGACAGGATAAGCAGATTTTCTGCATAGCTCCAGGGTTTGCTGGTGTGCTTAATTAAAAAAAAGTATTGGAGAATGATTTTGCAATTTTTCTCCCCTTCCCTGAATCAGGAAAAAACTTCAGAAATTAGTAACTTCTGGTTCAGTGGCAGTTCCAGCTCTGATGCTCTCGGTCTTCTTTTATTGGGGCAAATGAGGGACTGGAGAGGGATCTCACCAAAATGGTTTTGTTCTGCTATAGACTTTTATCTGCTGAGACCTGTGATGGGTTGACAGTGAATTGACAGCTAACCTCAGTAGCTCTGTAAATGGAACTTGGGGGAGAAAGTATTTGCCTTCATTCTATTACACCCTTAAACCATTCAGATTTATTCTCCAATTTCTGTATAGCAGTCATCCAAATTACAGAGCAAAAGGTTTTGTGAATGATGTGCAAAGTACAACCAGGATTCTTTTAAAAATCTAGCAGTCAATAAAGTATTCATGCTTTCTGGAATGAAGTTGGGACTTTATATATCATTGATCCTTTATTAATTTCAATTTAAATATTGCTATCCTGATTCACAATGGAAGCATTTTCCATTTTCCATTGCTCTTCCGTTAAATATCCAAAGGGAGAATTGTCTGCTTACAGAAAAAGTAATTTCACAGATGACCACAACTGCTGAAGGCCAGATTCAAAAAATTATCATCTTCTCCTCCCTTTCTCCAAAAGCTCCTGTCTTTGTTCATTAGCCACACACAGCAAGAGATGAAGCAAGCTGTATGAAACATTGTAATTGGCTGTCTCCCACTGATGCCACATTAATATGTCATTAGACTAATATCTTTTACTGACACACTGATATGGTTTTCAGAACAGATCTGGAAACTTGACAATCTGGATATTATATTTTAAAAGAATAAAATTACTTATACATTTCTTATTTTAAAAAATTCCTAACTGGCAAGACGCCTTAAAATCTGGTTGAGACTCTACCACGTTATCATGTCACTACAGAGAGCGGGCTGCCAAAACTACACGTGGAGCTGTGGGGCACAGTGCTGGTAGTGCTCCTCAGAAGTCCAAGCAAAAATAGTGCAAAGGCCTTGTACTCCAGGCCCTAGGAGAGAGTGCCCTGCATTTCCTGCAGGCGGGTTGTGCACACTGTGGCTTCAGCACACCCTGCGTGGGTACAGACACTGCCTGCCTTCGATGAGGGCGTACCAGCAGCAACATTTCTCTGCCTCCTTGAAGTCATCAGGCAGCACATACTCCTGCGTGAAGGCGTTAGTCCATTTACAGCCTTTCTACCAGTCTGGTGTAAAAGTGGGCCAGAGCTGTAGGGCAGAATTGTGACTGTTGGATTTCTTTCTAGCATGGGAATACTTGCCTTAAGTCCTATAATAGTCAGAAATGGTCTCAGAACAGGCACTTCAAGGTTTATGCATGCTTCTCGTTTTCCACCAACAAATCTGACCGGGAAAATTGAGGTAAATTTTTGTCTTTTGGTTTAGGTTTTCTTTTTTTTTCAGATGAATGGCAGATGGAGAGCCTTCGTTCAAGTGAACTTGGAACATGGACACGTCTTCACTGTCTTGAAAAAAATAAAAAGCAGAGAGGAGTACAAAGAGAGTTTGATGAGCCCTCTGCTCCCAAATGGCTGCCTGCCCCTTCTTTTAGCAGCTTTCGAGGTGAGTCCTGTTTGATTTATTTTGGCATATCTTTATGCTGAAGAGCTGTGTCGCTAAGCCACATTTAGCAGAGTGTGAGCGCACAGAAGTTGCTTTTGGTACTTTACATATCTGTGTCTCCTTTCATCCCAGATGCTGTTAGTAAGATAAAAGGTCCTTCTAGGAGTTGATGCAGGATAAGGGTGAATAGTGGGAATGGTACAGAGATCAGAAGCAGAGCTCTTTCAAAGCTAAATGGGCCATAGCAAAGACTACAAGCTAAACAAAACACAGGACTCGATCGAAAATCCATGTAAGTGCTCTCTCTCCTTTAAACTATGTCTGTCTTTCCTGTTGCAACTGTGGCACTGTTTAGTTTTTTCCAGTGAAAATGAGAATAAAAGAATCTATTTAAAATGCTTAAGGGCGTGAACTGCACATTTGGAATAAATATGTTTTCATGGAGAGTAGCACAGACTTGTTATGAGAAGTTAATTGGGTGAACAGAAAACAGATTGAGAACACAGGTACACGCTATGTCACTCATGAAATTTTATCCAGAGACCTGCAGCAGAAAACATTCACATAACTTTAAACTTCTGTTCCAGATTGTCATGAAGTATAAAGAAACACTTAGGAGAGTATTAAAATATTTGATTCCAAAAAGAAAATTGGCCATTACAGAGATAAAAATTTACAGTATGAGATGTCTTTCAGACAATTATCAAATATGTTAATTCCAGAAAGATGTTTAACCTGAACTTAGATGTACTGTATGCATTATGCTTCATTCATTACAAAGTAATTGAGGAACAATTAATTGGTATGAATGCATTAATTTTTTTGCTGTTGTTTAAATTCAGCTATTTAGGTCTATAACATAATACATAAGAGGCAAATATTATTGCTTTTTTAATGTTTTGTATAAATAAATTAAAAAATAATTACTGGCTGCGCTGTAATTAAGATGTCAATTACAAACCTTTATTTTTGGAGGTTTATAAATGAGTTATACAAGTTCTCTCCAAACACAATAAATAAATTAATTAGCAGACATTGTCTTAGCTGACAAGCATGTTTATTTGCATCTTTAATGATCTCAGGAGTCTTAATCATTTCACATTTTCTATGTGCTTTGAGATGCTTGAAGGAAGGACTCAAAAAAGTGCAAAGTTTTATTAATATTATCTTTAATTTGTTCATTTTAGCTATATATGCCATGAGGCTATTTCAGCCAGCTGTGTGTGCTAGATCCCACAATGTATCTATTAGCAAAGGTCTCATGGAATTTATTAAAGATTCAGGTGACATCTGGTGATCACTTACTTTGAGAAGCAGAATAGGTGAAAGAATCACTTTAAGGAGAAAGATGAGCCACTGCCTCCTTGGCAAACATAAGAATTGAAAGAGAGGATTTCTGTTACACATCAGTTTGAAAAACCTAGTTGAAAACGTATTCATGTAAAGATAAATATCTATCTTTATAGGTACCTAAGAGATAAATGGGTACACACACAGATGGAAACAGCACACACATATAAATAAGTTCCATCGTTTAGTGGTCATTTTGAATCATTGGATTAAACCACTTAAGGACATGCCAGTTTCATATAATAATTAAGCTGTTACATGGGGCTGTTTCTCCCTTTTTCCTCTCCCCTAGCTCCCTTTGTGTTCCTAAGCATACTGTTAGCCTTGGGCTGAGCTGGACGTGCTCACTCTTGACGTGGTATGAGCTGGTTCAGGGAGCTAAAGATGAAAGGAAGCAGTTCATTTTTGGAGGGCAAGATTCATTTGCTACAGGTTTAGCTGCCTGCACCAGCCCACTGTGGGTCCAGGCAAGTCCTGGAACAGCCAGATGAACAGGAAAGTGGATTAGTTTAGTTCTAATGTCAGATTTTACCATGGACTGGGAGTAGTGCCTCTGAAATTTGGTGGTGGCAGACAGACCCTTCCAAAAAGTAGGGTGGTCTTAGGCTGGGTGCAAATCTCCTCTGACTACAGAGGAAGAATAAGGTGAAAACACTTTTTTAATATTTAGTGCATACAGTTAGATCATTCTAATCTAGGATAAACAAAATCTTGCTTAAATGAAGAGTGCATTTTCATTGGGTTTTTAGGATGTAAGTTAAAGAGGAATATGGCCATTTCTCTTGGGCTTTAAAGCCAAAAATAACATTTAAAATGTTGATCAAGTTTTCTTTGAAAGCTATTTAAACATCTGAATAAAAGGAAGATGCATTGTTATTTAGAGCTCCTTGGAAAATATCCAAGCTTTAATTACACTTCACTTTCATTTCAGCAGGAATGGATCTGAATGAAATTGTCTCTGTCCTGTGGTGCTCTTTCATTCCCTCTCTTAGTTCCTTCAAAATAGTGCAGTGGTGAAGCCAAGCTCAGCCAGGCACTGTGAATTTAGACATCTCTTTTAGCTCCTGGCTAATTTGCTCTTGTTTTGAGACTAAATTAAAAGCACGTTTGAAAGTAGCAATGTCAATTTTCCTAATTATCTGAAATGTGGTGACTATAAATACCACACTATTAAACAAATATATTCAAGAAAGTTCAGTAGATGATATGCAGAGAAGTTGACTTTTTACAGGGAATCCAATGGTTTTCTCCGAGATTTTAAGACCAGATGATGTAAGCACACTGGATGCAACAGGGTGTTCCTGGGTATCTTGAACTTATGTTTGTACACACACACGCAGGAAACTGACCTTGTTTCCTAAGAACTTGCTGAGTGTGTTCTCTGGAGTGTCTGTGCATTGGTTAGTTCTCTGATACCGCCAAATGCCACAACAGTCAACGAAAAAAAAGAGTTGAAAGATGAGACAGTTCTGGAGAAAACCAGTCCTGGTTATCTTTTATGTGGGTAATGAGGGAACTCTTTCTCTATTCTATGTCTAAGCACACTTGCTGAGATCTATGGCAGTGCACTTTAAACTCAGCCACCAGTTTTCTCATGGAAACTTTTTCTTAATTATATAAATTTATTTGCTGACCTGTACATGTATTCTGATATAGTGTCAGGAGTTCTTTGTAACCTGAGTAAGTATATTCCTTGATGTTCTTTTATTCTCAGGCCTGTTCCTACCAGATTTCTTCTTCCCTCCTAAAAAGTATAGCATATTTTCTACTATTTTCAATATCTTCTGACATATGAGCTTTCTTAAAATAGAGGTGATGTTTGTATGTGCAGATATTCCCCTTAATATCTGCTATTTTGTTTAAAACTTAACACACAACAGAGCTTCCTCTGGTGAAACAGTAACATTTGGTGAATGTTCATGGGATGTTGCATATTAATGATCTACTTTTAATTACCTTGGTTTTTTTTTTTGCGTTTGCTGACTATTTAAGACTTTTGGGGTCAGATTGTTCAACCATTACACAATTCCAGCAAAGTTGACGACTGTTTGTGAAAGTAAGACTGTCAGTTGCATTGCTATAATAATGGGCTTTGTTACTTAGTACCTGTAGGCCACTCAAACGTTGGATTAAGTGTAAACAGACATTAGGAACTGTGGGAACAGACTCTGGAGTCAGAGTCCATCTACTTTCTTATACTAGATCCTAAATATATGCAAAAATTCAAAGCAGGAGAAAATTTGGCATATCTGTATCTGTCATTTTAACCTATAGAAAGAAAATGAAGGACTTACAAAGAATGAAATTATTTTTTCTGGAACTAGTCTCTAATCACAGTTATACTGCATTTGAATTTCACACACTTAAAGCACTTTAAAAGTTTTAAAATAAAATAACCTTATAAAAAGTTCACAATGGAAACTTTTGATTTTTCAGAAGCATAATCTTTTCTATATCACTGATAAAATCATAAACGTATTCTATGTGCCTGATTTAAAAGAGAGTAGTATAATAAATTATTGTTAAAAGTTATATGTAGTATACATTTGTACTGACAGTGACCAGTCAACCAAACAGAAATGGGTTGATTCTTATATTTATTTTCTTGTGTTGTATCAAAGACCAGTGACAAATCTTGCATCTTTTTGCATGTTGGTATGAGGTTGTACACCTACATGTTTCATATGAGTAGTAAAGGAATCCAGGGAATATTTCCCATTCCTTTACAGGGAGTGTTATATCATGGAGAGTTATCAAGAAAATTGGACATTTCCTTGGGACTTATTTTGGAGAGGAAGGAGCAATCTCTGTTCACTGATCTCTAATTACCTGATTTTGTCCAATGCTGGCTGGCTGGGCTGTTGGTGGCTGTGTTTTTGAACATCTCATCTGGACTCAGTCTGCTTGGAGAAGTTTTTTATATTTTCATTGTAAGGGAGATAGAGTCTGCACTATTGACAAGCTGTGGGATTTGAGATTATCGTTTTGGCAATTTTTAGCTTTTATTTTTAGTAGTATTGCTCAAAGTATTCTCCGACACGTGAGGAAGTGTTGATGCTCTTGGACCTTAAATAGTCTGTACAGTTCCCTGCTAACCTTGCCCAGGAAAATGGTGTCTGGCATAAAGGATGGCTGGCAGGAATTCAAAAGCCTGATTTATGAAAGAAAGCTGAGAGCTTCTTTGCACTAGCAAAACAAAAGCTGAAAGGACTTAGATTGCTCTCGCTGACAGCCATGAGGGTTCAACGTGAAGCTCCTCATGGAATTCAATATACGCATCTTTGCATTGAGATGCTCTGAGCCTGCAGAGTAGCTTTGCTTTCTGAAACTCTTAATTTTGCAGTTTGCTCATTACAGACTGAAAAAAAGTCTTTAAGATGCATTAACACTGCCAAATATTTCACAGAGATATTAGTGGGTTGTTGAATTAAGGAATGTCTTCCGTATGCCTTACAAAGTTTGAACCCAAATATATAAAGTGCCAGTGTATATAGATTAAACAGATATATTTTGATTTTCATGATGCAGTTGTTTTTCTAGGATTTTTTTCTAGTTCTGCTTGCTTCAAAACTAGTGATCTCATTCTTGTTTTAGCCTTTCTAAACTTTATCACTGTTCAAAATTATTTATAAATGAGATAGATTTGCTTAAGTTTTACATAAAATATATTTTTTTAACCCATGTAATACCTAATGTTTTCATCACTTGTAAATGAAGTAAATTCATCTTTTTGCGAAATTTAAATGCAAGACTACAAAGCTGTAGATGACAATTCTTTTATAAGCTATGAATGCATTGTTCAGTTCATCTACATGCAGAACTGGTAGTGGCAGTGGTATTCAAGAGGCATATGCGTGGGCTAATTGGATTTTCCATTTTACATTACTTCTTTGTTGAATATGTGAAGGCTTAAAAGATTCAGGGTAATAAAACTAGCATAATGCTACATGTATATGATTACCTTTGTCTTGTCAATGACTTAATCCCAGAGTTAATGTCATTTATTTTTCAGATGTGAGAATGAGCCATCATCTATTGAAATATTAAACTGATTCTCACACTACAATATTGATTGGCAGAACTGAAAATGTCCTTACAGATTTTTTGAGTTTGAAAATTAAGGCAACAAGATCTAGCTGTGGGTAGTATATGGCTTTTCTCCTGTGGCATATTGTTGGAACAACAGGATGGGTGATGGTAGCTAAACCCCTCAGTAGATGAACTTGGTTTTTTTTTGCTAAACCCCTCAGTAGATGAACACTAACAGTAGTTAGAACTTGGGATTCTGTTGTGAGACCACTGATTTGCCTTATTTCTCTCTCTTAATGACTACAAGTTGTTAAGATGCACAACATATGGATAAAAAACCCCATTAAATATAAAAAAGAAAAATTGACTATGAGAATTAAGGAACAGTGGGACATTCAGGCACTTATTTCCACTGAAGTTCAGTAACCAGGGCTTGGACATCAGAATTCAGTGGAAACCTTTAAAACTGCTTCCCCCCTTTTCAGTATTGCCCATTTTGAAGGTAGTGGAAGGGTAGTGGAAGTGTAAGCATAAAAAAGAATCTTATCCAGTAGTGAAAAATGGATGGAAAAGTGTCAATATAGGAATAGAACCATTTACTCTGGATAGTAATTACAATAGGGCAAATAGTCTGGTTCTGCCCCTAGCATCATCTAAGCAAGCATTAGAGCTGGAGTCTGGGAATAGATTTGCAGGATTTTCTGCATTTTTCTGTACCTTGTCTCCCTATTTTCTTTTTCCTTTCTGAAGGGGAGTTGTTTACTGGTGGTATAATCATAGCTTTGTTTTATTGTGGTAAGGCTGTCAAGTAACACACCAGCAGAAGTCCAGAAAAATCCCCAAAAGGCCACCCCGAGCATTCATGCAAGTAATCAACAGTGATAAATTTAGCATGGAACATTTGGCTGTGTGAGCTGCAGATTGAGAACAATGGATTTCTCCAGCTACGATAGTAGGGACTAGCTGCCCCCCATCCACTCATTATCTATGAAAATGAGGGTTGGGGGTTGCTAGCAGGATTAATTTCTTGGCAACTGTTGAAAATTATAGTGATTTTGAGAAAGTAGCAATCAAAGAAGATGTCTGTACATGTTTGTTTGCCAAAAATAGCACAGCTAATACTTGGCTGTGTTTTAAAGTCTTGAGCAAAATGCATCCTGCCATTTCAGTACTGCTTGAATGCTGAACAAGGTGAACAAGCAACATGAGCACTGTGGCATCCTGAGGTAGTAAAAGCATTCAGGAGACATTTGAAGATGTCAAAGTGTCTGCTGTTTTCCCCACTAATTTTGTGCACTGGTGTTAGGCAGAAGCCGTGACATGGAGGTGGTCTTCTGTCTGTGCAGCTGTGAGAGTCTTCCACTGTTTGCTGGAGATGTGCTAGTAAGGGGAAAAGAGCCAAGGGGAAATCAACAGTAAAAATACTGCAGAGATTTGCTTCCTGTGACAGGTTTTCTATGAGAGATAAGAAAATGGGCCCATATTCTGTTCTTATATGTGCTAGAATTTTTTTGAGATCATGGGAAGAATAGGGTTGGTATGAATAACCTCATTGATTCTAATTTCACTCTATCAGTTTAATCAAAAGCATAGCATCCCACTCACTGTCTAGAATATGTACCTTTCCCAGAAGATATCTAGCTGTACTAATTCAGGAAAAGGGAAATATTGGAAACAGAGTGAGAGTTGTTCAGGTCTCTGTGAGCCTGATCTCCTGTGGTGGCTGCAGAAGAGTCACTCCTCTCCTTTGGCAATTTCCAGGTTTTTCAGGATATGTATCATTTCACAATTAGTTTAAAGGCTTTTAGGAAAGATTTGTGCAAAGCATACTCAGTCCTCTGTTTTATAGATTGTTGTTATTACAAACTGAAATAGCCTCAGGTACTTAGTAAGTGTATATTTTAAGAAACTATGAAACTTGAAGAAGACACAACTGCAAATATTCATAGCTCCCTTAGTGATGGTTTGGAAAAAATTTCAACAATATATCTTTATATTACACTGTAGATCCTTTGAGTCAGGCACGTCCATCACATGCAGACCACAGTGTATTAGACAGCACACTGAATTCTGCATTAATGACTTTAAAATAGTCCTCACAACTCATGATATTGCTTGAGCTGTGGGAATGGCTTTCTGTGAGGCTTACTGCCAAATCTTTCACTTTTGTTATTCTGGTATGAAACTGTGGCAATTTAGCACAAGCCTGTACTAAAAGCTCACATTTTATATACTCACAAAGTGCAAAAATCAATGCATGAGCAGGCAGGGAAATACTAAAATGCCTGTAATCTGAAAGCGGGACTACCTGCAATCCCATTTCATCAGTCTGGCTAAGTACCCCAAAGTCAGGAAGCTTATCTGATCCATCCAGACTTCTTGATGTTGAAAATCTCACAAAAACAAAGGATTTCTGAGAATTTGTCATTTCAGTCATTCAGAAAATACCATGAGATGCACTTACGCTTATTTCATATTTAATCCTTTGCTGTCTGCAGACAAATCAGAACATGAAACACTGCACAACTCTCAAAAAAAAAAAAAAAGTAACCTTTCTTAAAATCCTTAACATTTTTGGCTCATGTCTAATGACAAAAATTAAGTAATTCTGTTCCTGCTTTTCACACAGCTGACTCATCCCTGCTGGGAATGCATGTTCACACTTGCTTGCTTGATTAAGTAAGACATGACGAGGATTCAGGGACCAAATTCCAGCCAGGTGTAAATAGGTGTAATTCTACTGAGATTGAGTGAATTTTTTACCCCACAGATTTTTAGAGCTTTTCACAGTTAAAAATTAAGTGACCTTTCTGGTTTCACTTTACAAATGTTTTGTAATGAAAACAGAATTGGTATGAAACTTCATTATTACAGCAAAGCATTTCATACCGTGACAACCCAGCTCCCTTCAGACAGAATAAATGCAAAACATTGTCCAAATCAAATGGGAAAAATGCTTATTCCTGAAGGGGCTTCAGTCCTGAATTTCTCACTGTAGGATGTTTCCTGAGCTGTTTACCTCCCAGTTGATCCTTGGCTTGTCCTTACAAGGGTTTTGGCAACCTGTCATTTCTTACCAAGATATATTCAGTCTTTTACATTCCAACTGTCTATATATTCTGTGGTGTTTAAAGATTTTTAAAATAAATATAACAATGACTCAAAACATAAATAAATAAATATAACGCATGCAAAACGTACTCTGCTTCCAGAGGAATTACTGACTGGTTCTGACTGCTGACCATGGTGTAGGGATAGCTTTGAATATCTGTTTTCGTGTCTTACTAAACAGATCCTGGATTGCAGCAGCATAGAGAAACACGAGAAATGTATTAATTGGCACATGATTTGTTCCTCTGGTCTTGTTCTATCACCCATCACAAGAACAAGTTCTGGTAACTAACTCCTTGTTCCTTTCCATGAGCATGTCAAACTATGAAACGTTTCTAAAAGTTATACAAAATTCAGCTCACCAGGTTATTAGCTAGAACAGTCTTCTCAATCTGAAACTAAGCTTTGAACAGAGAAGAAAAGTTACCAATTTTAATTTTCTCTTGTATTGACATTGAGGTCTCCCTACATGCTTTTAGTGGTAATAGCTTAAAAATATTAACAGCTTAATGATGTTAAAATGGAAGAGCGACTTGGAAAACAATGCTAAAGCGTTCAGTCTTGTTACATTTTTATTTTTCAGAGAAAGGTTCAAGCCAGATCCCAAAGCCAAAGTGCCAGAACACTTACAAAAAATGACTCATCACATTGTGTCTTAAAATAAAGCAGTACATAATGCCTCCTGATAGAAGTGTGTCCTGCAAATTTCCCAGGCTGGATTTATACATGTACCTCTAAATTAGAGAAGCACTTGAGCTTCTATTTGCTGATCAAAACCAGGGCAAAGCTCTGCTTTCAGTTCAGCCACCTCTAATCAGTGGAAGTTTAAAGGGCTTTTGAAAGACTGAACAAAGCACATGTGGCTCAGACGAACGCTTGTCAGCTCCAGGGAGTAATCCAGCATTGCAAGCCAGAGCCAATCTGCTCCGTGCGTGACAGCACCAACACAGCCACAAGCAAAGGCCGTTCCATTTACGGACAATTGTGGAGTCAGCTATGACCAGATTCAAGGAAATGTGATCCTTTGTGTTTGAGGTACCTGCTGGGGAGGACCTGTGCCATGGCCATCTTCAGTGCTCCAGATGGCAGAGTTTCCCATGGCACGGTGTGCTGCAAGCCCTTCACCTTCCTCCTGCCACGTATTGCTGGGCCATACATCTCCCGCAGTAATGTTGTCTTCAGTCAGAAAAAGGGAGTTTCTAAATGATGCTGCAACTATTAACAGAGGAAGCATAGGTGATTATTTCCTGTGCTTAATTACATACAAATATACCGTTACCAAGAACAGATTTCAGGGACAGGAACTCCAGCGGTCAGACTTTCCTGAGCCTGTGTTGCTGTCCAGATTTAATTCAGTATCCTTCCTGTTCAGGCATGTGCATTTTGATCTGCTGTGGTATTTTTACCAGTGGACTTCAGCCACTCTCAGTGCAGTGAATGTGAATGGGCTTTGTTCTGTCCTTGTGGCTGACAATGTGTTCAGACCCTGCTCTGGAGATAAAATTAAGAATTATTTTAGGGGCTTTTCTGTGATGCAGATCACATGGCAAATAACATTTCAGACCAAATGATTCAAGTTTGGCAGAGTTAAATGGTATTAGAAAATGAGGTGTTAAAATGTGAAACATCAGCACACAATAACAGGAGGCACTACCATTCCCACCTGTGTTAAAATTCTGCTTTTGAAATCTATTTTAAAGTGACCTCAACTACAGCCCGTTCCTGTTTTGGCCATTCCAGGACAGGTCAGCAGGGGTAACAGAACAGCAGCAGTATTTAAGGATTGCAAAGAACTGACGACTAAGGATAACTCTGGATCTAAGTGAAAATTCACATACACATGAAAACATCTACCAGCTAATTCCTAGAGAACCCAATGAGATAACAATGCGTGTTTTCCGGTGAGTTATGGCTGGGAAAGTGGCTGTAGAACAGAAGTAGTTGTTACAGCTTTAAGAAGATACAGGCAGAGGTATCCTCTGCTGTGAATGCTTGTGCAGTGCCATCAACACACAAAATTATCTACTGTGACTGTGGTATGATTGAAGATGTTCCAAACATTGTCAGTAGTATGTACAGATGTGTAAAATGGTAAAATGCCAACTAATGAAGGAAAAATGCATGTTTCATGCAATGGTACATAAATAAACAGGGAACTTTAGTGCCTGTCAGTGCCTATACAGGTGAGGAAGTTAATCCCTCCAATCCAGGGAGGCTGTAGTTTAAAAGTCAGCCTTTCAAAGTCTTTCTGTTAATGGTGCAGCTTAGATAGAGCACTTTGTTCTCCTGACTTTTTGTCTGTGGTAATCACCTCCAGAGCAATGTTATAGATCAGTCACTCTGAATCAATAATATTTGCATGCACTTATGTGTAGTTCATGCTAAGGAGGGTAAGCCAGAGCTAATTAAGCTAAAACATCATTTGTACACTTGGCAGTTCCCTGTTAACTTTGAACAGTCCAGTACATAAAAGCATAATGATCAAAAGATCTAGAACTGAAACAGTGAGGACAGCTGATTTTTAAATGGAATGACTGTAAAAGTCAAGTGCCTCATGAAAGCATCTGGGTTTCTACAAAGCTAAATAACAGATCTTGCTAATACCCAAAGGCAGGCAATAAATTACCCACAACCAGAAAATTGTTCTCATATTTCTTTCACAATATCTGAACACCTCCCATGTATTTAAAAGCCAAAATGATTCTTTTTCAGAACTTAAGGAAGAAAAGCTTGATGGATATCTATTATTTGTTTGATCACAAATGAGAGCATAGATCAGCCTCTATGCTAATAAGGATTTCCTAGTCTGGAAAGAGATAATTTTTCAGATCAGCTTGATTTATGGTATTTAAGATCCTCACATCAGGATACCAGATACCTAGACCAAGCTGAAACTATATTTTGTTTCCCTTTATAAAAAGTAGCAGAATCAACAATGCTTTGAATAAGGGCATCTCATTAATGAAGTAAAATGCATATACAGTTATATAGGTCCTAGATTTGGGGAAAGGGGATGTACATTCATTGTGCCTGCATTTATACATAGTACACCTCTCCTTAACACTGGCAGATATTTAGAACCTATTTGTATGTAAACTATTTAACCCTTCTGAACCTAATTTAAATTTGCTGTCATTCCGTAGAGAGCTCACAGCTTTATCTCTGTTTTTCAGACTTGTCTCATTCTGATCAAAATAAAATTGGTCTGTCTTCCAAGCCTTGTTGTTGTCTGACCATCAGCTTGAACTGAACAGGACTAAAACAGAGCTTTTAATCTTTCTCTCCAAGCTATCTCCCTGTCACGTCCTTCAGTACTGCAACCCCACTTGTTACTCAGGCCAGTAACTGGAATATCATACTCATCTGGTAATGTTTTCTGGGTCCTCACAGCCACTTTATACCTAAATTCTGCAAAGTTGGTTTGGGGTTTTTTTATAAATCTCAGATATAGCCTCTCCAATCCTGCCCACACAGCTGAAATGCTCATCCAGAAACTGTTCATCTCCCATCTTGATTACTGCAATATCCTTTTTACTGGCATTGCAAATGCATTCTGCTCTGTCCATATCCATCTAGAACATTGCTGCCAAGGCTATTTTACTAGCTTGTTGTTTTGGCCATATCCTTGCAGGACAAATGCACACAGGGGAGTTTAATATGGACAACACAGAATTCCCTTATATCTCACACCAAATAAATGAAGGTACCCCATTTTATTTGGCACTACTTGTTTTCTTCTCCTAAAACACCCAGGACAGTTTGCATTTATTTCCTGCACCTCTTGCTGCCTTTTACAGGCTGGCTTGTGGTGGTTGACCCCTTGTGCTTTTCAAACGAGCAACCAACATCCTTTTCTATGTTGTTCTTACACACAGGCACCATGGTCAGAGGGATTTCACAGAGCTGCTTCCTTGTTCTGCTTGAATACCTACATCACCATCATCTGAGCAAAAATAGATGTTGCTCATATATGATGCTGCCACTGATCATACTGACAAATATTACCTCCTGAGCTTCTCTGCTCTGCCTGAGAGCACCTTGGCTCTTTCCTTAAACACAGATTGTGTGCTCCCTGGGGCAAGGGCTGTGTTTGAGACATGATTAATGGCATAGAGCACCCGCTTGTGACTACTAACTATAACCAAAAAAAAGTACAACGTGCTTGTAGGTTTGTTCCTGTTTGGGTGTTTTGTGACCTTCAGTAGTGTTTATGGAATAACACTTCAGCAGTTATACACTTGAAAAATTGATCATTTTCAACATATATGCTTAGAGGATTGTTACAATGCATGGGTACAGTAGCCATGAAAAATAAAGTGTATGTATGAACAGGTGGAGAAAATATTTGGAAGGAGAAGAAAACCTATTTCTATTAGTATATGTAATAGTTCTCTAACCACCTTCATGATTTTCAGTATTAGATACAGTAATAGCAATTATTATGAACCTCAAGAAAACATTTTTTCATTAAGAAGGAGAGAGAAGAGAGACAGAAAACTTAGATCTTTTGCCAGCATTCACTACAATCTTCAACTAATCAGATCTGGGGAAAAATCCAAAATTAATACTGTCAAACTGAGCAGCAGATGTTGAAAGAGAATCAGGCACTGCAAGAAAATTAATGTGCCAATGAGAATTAGACAGACAGGAAATTCTCACTAAATAAAACCCAGCAGGTTGCAGGGGCTCAAAACCCCCTTATTTTAGATCATCTAGCCAGTTCATTTTGTGTAACCATATTGATAGGGTTTTTTGCTTTTTTTCACTTGTTATATGCATATTTGTGTAGTAAAAAGAAATGTGTAGGCTGTTGTAAACTTCTGCAGAACACCTTTTCTCTTCTCACTCAAGCCCCAAACAGATTGGCTTCATCTTTCTTGCCAGACTTTCTAGGTTGTGTTCCAACTTGTCAGTGCTTCCTTGTCTTCAGCAGCCATTGTTTGCTTTTATATCTGCGTGCAAAGAGGCTTCAGCTGATTGTTTGCAAGAACATGAAATAAATTTACATTCATCAGAGTAATGGATTTCTGTTTCCACAGGCTAACCCAAGGATCAGCTGAATTTAGAAGCAGGCTTGTTTGCAGGGTGGCTATAGCAGCATCCCTCTGTAAGTGACTATGCACAGGCATTTTTAGGGTATAGAGTTTATCATCCCTAGATTGCTCAGACAAGAGCCCAAATATTGGAAGGGTGTCTGCAGATTTGAAGATTCTTTTGCCAGCTACAGCTGCCAGGCCTCTCATTTAAGTTGGTAAAACAGATGTGATTAGGTCAAACATTTTTGAGCCAAAAGCTTGACAAACATAATAATTTGAAAAGCAAAAAAAGACTAATCTTCTGTGTCTTCTAACTCATCTCATGTTTTCTCTCAGATAGCAGCTGCTGCTTTAAGTCGCACACAGCATTATTATTTTTGTTTCCCCGGCTTGACTCATTTCTTTTGGAAATAGATCTCTAAGCTTTTTTTTGGCAAGCAGAATTCTGGCCTGACTGTGAATTTTTCTCCCACTCTCACTCACTCACACATACTTTCCTTCCTTTGCTGCTTTTCCAGCTCCTTAGCTGTTCCTCCCTCTGCTGTACTTGCTACAAGCACCGGGGCTCACGCCTTAGCGTTAGGAGGTACCTACAGACTGACTGTGCCCTGATACCTATGCACTGCTTTTGTTAACCCTTCAACAAATAAAAGCATATTAAGAGATTATTTTGTTTTCAGGGATGTGAAAACTAACTAAAAAAAAATTAAAATTCACTGTTTTCATGTGTGTGAGTGTGTGCGTGTGCGTGTTAGAACTGGAAGACTGGAACTGTGGTTAACTGGAACTGTTACTGGCTTTGGACTGGAGGAATGCCTTTGCTGCATGTGAGCCAAGACCATTACCAGATGGCAACTCTTCAGCTGGCATGGGTTAGGATAGGTAAGCAGCAATGTGCAGACTATTGCACTGGCAGGTTTCTGAGCTTTCCTGTCTGTGTTTAAGTGATCTCTTGTTTTATTGGGATCTCTATGAGAATATGCTGTGGTAGTGCAGACTGTGGTATGCTTTGCCACAGATGGAGACAGGAATCCACACAGAATTGTGAACAGTTTTCCCTTGGAGGCAGAACAATGGGAGATTTTCATTGGTGAGATGAGAGTAGGGGCTGTGCCACTGCACCAGTAATTGCTTATCCCTCAAGGACACAGGGAGCTTTTCCTGGATACTCTCAGTCCTTTACATATGCATTGTGCCAATAGCATGCCTCTGTCTTTATTATCTGACAATTATCTGCAAGTTTCTCTTCAATGCCAGAAATCAGTCTCCTGCAGATTCAACTACATGCCATTCTCTTCTTTCCAGGTCCATCACTTCATTTCATGGAATATACAACAACCCTTAGACAAAACTTAAAAGGAAAGGAAAGTGCAAATCACCAAAGAGGAGCTAATCCCTGGGTTTAGAGTCAAAGGATCTCATAGGAGTAAGGAACAAGTAAGAAACAAATCCATTGGGGTTCCAAGAAAAGTTCACCAGAGTTCCTCTGGTGATGAGTCCTTCTTACCCTTCTCTCTGACTCTGGGTAGCAGCAAAGGCAAACATAACAGGTTTTATTAAAAAGCTGATACAACTCAATGGGTCTCCTAAAAATAAAGCAAACAAAAAAAAATACCCTAGGAATTGTATTTTGATTTTTATAAAATGGAGTCCCATTTAAGTTCTACTAATACTTAAATGTTGTGAAATTTTAGGCTCAGATCTGAATTTTTCATTTTGATGAGCCTGGAACAGCCAGCAAAAGAGATGGATGTAAAAGCAAAGAATCCTGGAGCAGCTATGGATACCCATAGAGTAACGCGGACCAAAGCTAGACAATCAGACTCTGAAATTGCTGTCAGGCTTGGAGAGTGGCAGGTTGAGTGGATGGTATCAATACTTTTTCTGTTCTTCATTACAGGATTTTTGCTTGAATTGATTACAACCTGGTGGAGCTGCTGGGTAAGTTAATGAATTTAGTGGTGTAGGGAGGATACCCGTGGGTGGCAGGGTGGCACAGTTTTTACGTATCCAGCTTCAGATATCAAAACAGAGCTGACTTTTCCAGTCTGAGATTTGGGCCACTGAATGCAGAACAAAGCTGACTGGAAAAGCATATATTTTGCTTCAAGTGTTGCTTTGTGTTAAGGATGTACTTAACTCTCTTCCCAAACTGGTACTTCTCAGGTTTTATTAGCACTCAGCACCCTAAATAAGTTTGGAGTACAGAAAGGAAGCAAAATTTCTTTGACGAATATGTCAGCTAAATGTCTTTCTTTTTCCCTGAAGAAGGTTGTAATGTGGTTTTTCACCCTATCTGCAGAGGAACTGAAGTGATACATGAGCACTTAGCAATAAACATTTTTAATGGAGACCCCTATCCCCAGCTTAATTTCTGCCCTCAGTCATATTCCATTAATCAATACTAGTGATGTTCCTAGTGGTTTCATTGCACCCTGTGAACAATTTTGCTGCTTGGAATTAAAGAAATGTGCCTTGAGTATATTTTGATACTCAGATTTAATAACAGGGGAACCAATATTGATTTTAATGGGAAATGGTTTGTGTATGTGTGTGCACGTCTGTGTTTTTCTGTGCACCAGTTTCCCGTGCACGGAATGGTCATGCCCCAGTCCAGCACTTCTGACTGTTATAAAATGGCAAGATTATCAGAAATGGTACAACCATGACAATAGTGATTAGAGGAAAGTGATTAACTGCCTAATATGATCTTGTTTCCCGGCAAAAGATGTACAAGCTCCCCATATGTCACATTCGGTGTTACTCACACACAAGCAATTTCTACCAAGCATTCTTGGCAGCGTGAATATTCACAAAATTTAGTCTGCAACACTATCTGTCAAATGAGAGTGTTACTCTTTGTTTGGATGAGTTTAGGCCTTAAATCTGTGTTCCTGAGGCTGGTAGTTGTAGTTACTTGCAATTCCTTTTTTGAGTCAAATGCACCCATGAGCAAATGGGGAAAAAAGATCTGCAGGCTTAAAATGGGCTTTCTGCTGGTATTTTTTACAATTATTCAAAATTGCATAATTGAAATTTGATTTTCAGTGAAATGTACGATTTCACCAGCACCCAGAAAGAGACAGATCTGCTATTCAAACCCTTTTCAAGCCATTTTTAGAGGATTTATGTGAGCTATTAGAACTGCTGGGCAGTTCAGTCCAGGAAACAGCCTTTGCATGGTGTCTTGCTTTCACCTATACAGAGTGAAGGGCTGTACATGGGTTCTAACTTTTAGCTGAGCTTCACCAAAACAGAAGTGAAAAGTAATTTCAGAAAATTTCTAGAAGCTATTTCAGCACTGTATTTAAGTGAGTATTTTAAGAGTTTTTCTCAAATCATGCCACAGCACAGAAATGTTTATGAGTGTGTGTATTTGGTCACTACCGTGGTTCAAGTGAAAATATGTATTTGACATTCACAGATAATTCAGCCTGGATATTTCACAGGCTGATGAGTTGCTGTATTTACGGAAAGGTTAAGGGTTCTTGGGTTTAGAGGAAGTCAAATTAAGGAAGAAAATTAAAGTGACTGGTCAACTTTAATTTTTAATGGTTCAGAAGTTTCCATACAATAAACACTCTTTTTTTTTTTTTTTTTTTGCAAGAATTGCAAGAAGGTTATTGCTTGGCATATGGGATCTGAAGGTTCCCACGTGTTCTTAAAGTAACTTTCCACAAAACAATGTACATTTATTGGGACACTTTCACACCGTCCTCCAAAGTTCTGCTCACCAGTACATACCCGGTCAACACACCCTTTGAGTAGGTCAGAAAAATATCACTGCCTTTCTTATCCCACATGATGACGAGACCAGGCAAGAAATACTTTACTGAAGCTGATGATCTTTCACAGGAGTATGGCCTTAAACCCTCTGCTTTCTATGTAGGTTAATAGAAGCCTCTTCCTGCAGGTAAGAGCCTTTTTATGTAAGGGCATTTTTTGTTATGAGTAACAAAACCAGACATTCAAAAGCTATATCTGTATAAATTACTTCAGACTGCTCCTATAAAAAGTACTTAAATTAAAATATAGCATGAATAACTGTTTGCTTTAATAGCAATACCTTACATTTATTAAACATGTTTCCAGTTACCAAACCTTCCTGTGACTTTTCTCAGCCGTAAGCTTTCAGCAAAAAGGACTATAGCCATAATTTATGTACCTCCATCATATGGATAAAGTGTTTGTATTCAATTTAAAAACTATTTAAAAAATGATTGTACAACAAGGGTGCATAAATTGCTGGAATTTGCAGTATCACACTCCACATGCAGAAGATTTGTAAAGGAGCTATACTCAATATTAATAAAATTAAAGAAAATCTTATTAAATCACGGAATCTCTACTACTATGGAGATAGAATGCTGTCTTGAACAATAGTTACAGATGCACTTGTGTATATAGAGGGTGAGATTAATCCATAGACTTTTGGATAATACGTAGCACAGACTGACTTCCATGGGCAAATTTTTCCATTTTGCATGGGAATAGAGGCTTTCAAGATCATGATGGACAAATGACTCTCAGGCACAGCAGAAGAAGGGATGATCTTGGGATCTGGCCTAGGGACAAGTTTAGATTGCACTCAGAGACTTTTGTTGGTTCTGTTCTGTGAGTTCTGGCCCAAGAAAGAATAAGCACTCAGCTTGCATTGAGAGTCCATCTCCCTTTCTTCTTCTTCATTCCCAGCTCTACTAAATCAACGTATGCCTACTTGGACAAATGTATATTTACATATATACAAAAGGGGCACAAAAGGATTTGGGCCTTCATGTTGTAAAACATGTCTCAAAAAAGTTAAGAGGAGAGCAGAGTACTAATGAGACTGATCATCAGGAGAGAAGGCAAATTAGTGCTGCTTAGCTTGAAACTCAAGTCAGCAGAGCAGATCCGGAGAACACTTGCTGGTCTGCTGCCAGCAGTAAAACAGGCCCCAGTTGGGGTCACCTTTTCTCCCCAGACCCAGAGGCACGAAGAAGAGGTGACTCTCTGTGGAAGCACAAGGATTCACAGAGCATCTGCTCTCCCTCACGCCATCTGGGCGGGCAGCGCTCTGGAGCTGGAGCTGGCACGTCAGCTGCTCCCAGCAGTGTCGGGTCGGTGAGGACTCACCATGGCCCTTCCTTCACCTCGACAGAGCATCCCTGCCACCCCTCCCTCCTCTGCCCACTGCTGCAGCAAGGCTGCGGACATTGGGGCACACAAGGCACGGTCTAAGGAGCGCTTCTGTTCCAATTAGAGCTGCTGCTGGGCAGTGATGAGAGAAATGATAACCTGCTATGTCCCACTGGGTTATGAGGTGGCCCCGCTGCTCCCACACAGCCCCAGTCGGGCTCTGCTGGCCTTGGCAGAGCTGATTCGGGAGAGGGTTCCAGGCCCTCGGGTGATCTTGATAAGAGCAGGGGAAAAAAAGCTGCAAGATGTTTTCCCAAGAGGTGAAATGGCTCTGCCGGGTGATACAGGCTCTGTGAGAGACTCAACCCACAGAGCTGTCCTCTACCCACCCATGATGTGGAGTTCAGTCAGTGCCTTCCCAGCTCTGGGTTTGAAGGACAGACTTTGCCCAGTTTGAAAGACAGGCTTTGCCTGGTTTGAAGGACAGGCTTTGCCTGGTTTGAAGGACAGACTTTGCCTGCCACACTGCACTGGAGGCGGGAAAGGCCTTGCCCACAGCCGCAGATGGCTCCTGATGACAGCCTTTTCTCCTGTTCTTTTGGAAGGCTCTCAGAGGCCAATGGGCTCCACCAGGGAGGCAGTAACCCTCCTGATGGGTTGGACCTGCCCATCTGTCTGCCATAGCAGTGGGTCACTGGGAAGGAAGATTTGGGCCAAGGACACCGTGTTAACGCACAGGACTTTGGTGGGGGACTTTCAGTGAAAAGACAACCACACAAACTTTCAGTGAAACAAACTATGTGCACCCATCCCTGCACTTCTTTTCTGCTGGTGATCATTTTGCTTGCCATCATTGACAAAATACCATGGAATAAGATGTCCTAGCAGCCCTTCTACCTGCACACTGAGCATCCTCAGCATTTTATAAGCTCCAAATACCTCTAAATATTTAGGTGCTTGCACAAAGTATTTGACTTCTAGAAATGAGCTTCTGCTATCATTGGCACTATCTACTGAAGCAGAACAGGAAAACCCAAAGTCTGCAAAGGTATAATTCAAGTTATTAATGTACTGGGTATGTTTCTCAGAATGAAGAGGAAGCATGAATTGCAGTTATTTCATTTTTTTGCAGCTGTATCCTTGGCAATTGCTGACCCATCCTTCCCAGTGAGGCCAGGCTGGTATCTTTCAGGATTTCATGTAAATTAGATGAATGTAATTCTCAGAGTGGTGCTGTTATCTAGAATCTATTGTGTTATGTACCTTTTAATTTTCCTAGCAAGTCCTTTTATTATTTAGTGTAAACTATTTTTCTTGCCGTAATCTGCAATGATGACTACCTTGTACCCACTGTATATGTGGGTTTTGTCTCCCCCCTCTTATTTCTTCATGCTAGGGGACTAACATGTGCCATGTTTGCTAACAACTTTTTTATAAATTTCTTTTTCTTCTCAGCCCTACGTTCCTATGACCGTCATTCCTCTCCTTTAGGTTTCTTGGTAACAAAATTCACGTGATCGTTTTTCATGATGAAAGTAAATTCACAGAGCGTTGAATATTGAGGAGATCAAACTCCGACCAGTTTTGGATTGAACTCAGAGAATAGTTTAAGCCTGAAACTGATTAGCACATGGAAAACTGAAATGTTTTAAAAGAAGTATTTGGGGATTTATAGGTTGGGGTTTAGTTGAAAAATTAGTACAACCCAAAGTTTAAACAAAGCCTTAAATCATTGTAAAATATTAGGGCTAATGGAACATTTCATAAGGACCACAAACAGTTCTTCCACCCACCCCCATACCCAAAATGAGGGATCAACTGGACTGGACACCATTTTGTGGGAGGAAGGTTCCATGCATCAAAGCAAACCAGAAAAGTCAGCAGGGCTTGTCATTCCTGTTTGCCAGGTAATGTGGCTGGGGAGAGGCTAGGGGTCTGTTTTAGACCTCAAAGCACACCTTAGGCTGCCATTGTCTGGTGGAGTTTTACCCTGAAACTGCTGCCTGTGTGTCACCTCTCTTGCAATGATTTCCCTCAGCTGAATTCCCTCTGCCTTTCCAGCTATTTTTTAAACCCAGCATGCAACTTTTGTTTTCGTATGTATTACTGGTGTAGCTTTAATTTTGGTCAATGTATTTATTGGTATAACACACCCATGATCGATTGTATAACTATTAATACTGTGTTGCAAAAGATACTGTGTTTGTGGTCAGTGGTTTTGAGTGTCTGAAGACATTTACACCAGAGCAAAATCAGGATAAAATGAAACTAAGACTGTTAAATTGCTTGGTGTTTTAGTCTTTTTCTCCAGGTAAAGATCCTTAAGGATGTAATGTGGCTGGAAATCATTAGAGCCCAGCTACACAACTATTATGTTAAAGTATATTGAAGTCAGTGGAGTGATGCTCCACTGGCAGAGGATCTGGTCTGCTTTTTGCCATCATTTGCTCTGCTGAGCTGAGTAAATATGGCAATTTCTTGGATTGTCAGTAAGAAGGTCACTTTTACTCCTCAGTTCCTCTTCATCCACTCGAACTCAATCATTCAGTTCCAACTTTCAAACTTTTTCTCTTTAGATTTGATTCTGTGGCCAACGAAGGGAAAGCAAAGGTCACCAGTACATGTAAAACGTATATGGGCCCATGGAAAACAAAGGCAACCTGGTTTTGCTGCCAGTAACAAACAAGGAATGTTGCTGCCTTTGGCTTCCTAGCCCAAACACCTGTGGTCCATGTATAGTCCACCTAAGAGTCTCCTTCAGATCAAGACACAGCTTGCAGACGAGACCAAACCTCATGTCTCTACATGGAGAGCCACATTGTCTCTCCAAGGCTCCTTGTATGAGATTCAGTCACCTAAATACAGGTTTACAGTGGTGTTTTCTGAGCCTAGGGGGAGGTGCTTGGTCTCCAGCTGTCATCCTAGGAATGTGTGGATTTCCCCTGGGTCTTCTCCCATATCTGCTAGCTACATCCAGATGTTTTGAATACTCTAGGACATTTAAATAACACTATTTGGTTTGGGGTGGTTTTGTCCTTGAATATTAAGTCTTATGTTTTGCAGGTTTTGATGCAATATCCCCTCACCTGTCTGTAAAAGTGCTGTCATTTTAACAGGTGCTTACAATAATTTGTGCCCCTGACTTCAAAGCCCATGTGCTCTGCAGCCTTCCCACTGCCTTTTCACTCCCTCTCTTTGCAGAGTCTGGGCAGAATATATTCAGAGTCTGCAGAGTATATGGGCAGAATCTGCACAGAGCTGCAGGATGCTTGGCAATCTCCATCTGCCCGGCACAGAGGAGGAGCAGGCAGGTTAATCCCTTTTTTTCACTCCTTATTGAGCAATTAGACCACTAAATAAGATCTTGTTTACTGATATTCGAAGAGGCTGTGATTTACTGTGTCTTGTAATAAATTTACATTCATCAGGAGGTAGCCAGAGGCAAGTCTGGAGTTTTAGCAGTGGCTAATTTGTAGCTTCACTCTTGGGATGGGAACAGAATTTTAAAAGTTCCCAATAATAAAGCAATTTGTTTAAGTCCCTAGTCCAAAAAAATGAATGCCTAAGTTAAAAAGCTGTATGAAAGGAAAATTGCTCATTATAGGGCCCATCCTTGACGTAATTGGAATAATTAACAGCATGGATACAATTTACCCAGCGTGCTTCTGTGTGGGCTGTCCCTTTGAATGGGGCAGAGAGAGGCAGCTGCAGTGGTCCAAGGGTTGTGACAATGCTGGTTTCAGTTCTGCTGCTCCTTTTTGGTAAGACTTTTTGCCTGTTGCTGTGAAATGTTTTATGTTCAGGGCAAAGTTGATTCCCTCTCACGTGGTATTCCTAAAAAGGCTTAGTATATCAGGTAGAAACTAATAAATGAGTTATAATTATCTTTGTACTTTTTACAGGGCATAAATAGTGACATTTTGTCATTCTGCTTTTACAGTTTCATCTTGTAAAGCAGTGTTCTCTAGAATTATCTTGAATAAGATAACAAATGCTGTGTTTTAATCCTGTGCACTTTCAGTAGAGAACCTCAAATTGATCTGTTGACTAGAAAGTAGATTTAGTGTCCGATTTGAAGCAGCTGCTTATTCAGCTCTGGAACAAGAACAGTAATGACTAAAGGTTGTTATCAGTTGATTGTTACTGAGTGGTTTAAGTGAAATGAGGTTTTGGAGTATCAGTCAATTTTCCTGTGGACTGCTTTCCGTGTAGCACTTGGCACCCTTGCTGGCCTCTGCTACTGAAGTGTTCAATGTACCACAGAAAATCAAACTCCTGGGTCAGGTGTGAGGAGTATTGGCAGTGGGGGGTGGAGAGGGGAGCTATTTTATTGTTGCTTATATTTTGTCTGTTGTGTCTATGCCTCAAGTCCTTTAGCAAAAACCTCAAAGCGTCACTCACAAAGACTACATTAACATAAGGTATTTATAAACTGAAGAAACTCTCCTTCCAGAGTTGTTTTAGAAGTGTTATCAATGGTGATATGTAAATAAGGAACCAGAAGAACAAGAAGCCCTGATGATTTCACTTTAATTGGAAGTATCTCTAAAAGAGGGGGCAGAGCATAGTTATTGAAAGGAAAATCACAAAATGGGTAAAAAAATAATGGTAGTTGTAATCAGCTGCAGCAACACAGGCTAAAGAAAATTGCTTTTATTTTTTCTTTTTTGTTTGGCTGGTTTATTGGTTTTATAATGAATTACACAGAAATACAAGAGAGAAAACAACAGCAAAGACCTGCAGTGAAACATTGTGGTGATTTATAATTCTGTGGAAATGCACAAGTGCTCAAATACATTGTCCCATTTTGATTGGAAGTTCATGGCTATAGCCTAGCTTATCTCCTTACATCTTGCACCAATGAATTTAAGGCTGCAGAGTATAAAAATGACTGTGCATTTTGCTCAAGCACATTTGCAATCTATCTTGTAAAATAAAAAAAATAAGAAAAAACCCCTCTCAGCTATGGGAATACTCAACAGTCTCGTTAATTTTCTGAAGTCTCCAGTGGGACATCATTTTCTTTTATCTTCTCACAAATGGCCTATAGAATCATATGCATCTTGTGCTGGTTTGGTATTGAGTGTGCTATAGTTATATATTATTTAACATTTTGGCCAAGTTTTGGTTTCATGAACAATTCATCTTCTGCTGTGAATTTCTGCCCTTGTGATTAATGAAGGTTACCAGCTTATGATTGCAAAGTGCCCTGGGTTCTCTCTCCTACCTAATCCTCTTTAAGTGCATTTTGGTCTAATTTTTTCTAGTCTTTCCTTTGAGCTAATAGTTCTTCTCACAGGTGCTGAATAATGTCTTCACGCTGCATATTGCTATGCTAGTATCCATGGGGAAGCTACAAAGCTCACTGATGCTGTCATGCCCTGTATTTATTGTCAGGAATTCTGGTAATGCAAAGTGCCTGGGGTCAAAGGGGCTACGGCTTTAAGTTTATATTTACAGGGATTCTACAGCTTTTCTAATTTATTGACTTTTATGATCAGTTTGACAAATGAAGACATACAGGGGCTATACAAGAAATATTTTTTTCAGTCTCATCATGAACCTTTGCTAGTGTTAGGGTGTTGTATTATAGTCTGTTGTTCAGCTATTCCCCAATTTCCACAGGAGAAAATAATTAGTGTTTTAAGACTAACCTCCTTAGGCTCTTTTTTAATGGACTATGAAAAGTATATTTGCCTAACTTTCACAGCTCAGATATTTCAAAGGATTAGTCAGAACAAAATAGCGTCTAAAGTGAGTACTTTATAACCTGTGCAGAATGATGCTGATGTGAGGCTCTCTGTTTTTTCAAGTGCAGATGTGAGTTTTGGGGCTTTTTTGGTTGTATGTGGGTGGTTTTTCTCTTCTCTTTGGTAGATTTCCCCAGTTACTTCTGTCCCAGTATGTTTGCTGCTGCATAGGAGATTTTCATGAGATTGTTGTGAAGGTTTCTCCTTCCAGAATGAAATATCAAGCTGAGGCTAAACTGTAAAATTAGTGTGTAAGCCCCATTAGGATAGAATTCAGCTGGGGCTTATTGGTTAAATGGTAGGAGAGAAATGTCCAGCGTGTATTTCTCTTGAGTGAGCTTCTGCATCTCACTCTAAATGATCTGTGCAGATTGAGAACTGGGCCTGTGTTTAGCTTGGGAGCTTCCCAGGCCTTGATGAGTCGAGCTGCCTTCTCTGTGTGACTCGGCTGCAGAGAACAGGGATTCATCTTGATCTCCCGAGACGTTGCCTGGCAGAGTCCTGGGGTGGTGGGGAGCCATTGCAGTTCAAGTGACCATTGCATGGTTCAGTGACCATTGCAGACAACACGATGACCATGGCAAGTGTGACACTTTGCATCTTCTGTATGTTTTTGCTTTGCATTCCTTGTTTTTATATCAGCACAACACACGCACGTGCAACACCCCCACACACTCACGTGTGCACATGAAGCTACAGGAAAATGACTCAGTTGTGGTTTAAAAGTAGGTGGAAATCCATGCATCCACACATCCGTTAGGCAGGTGGGAGTTGCAGCCTTTTCATAAGTAAATTATTACTCTCTTACTTTTTCTGAACAGCTTAATAAAAAAAAATCCTGTTCCACCTCGTGAGATGATGTTCAGAGCAGCACAGTGTTCTAATGGCTGATTTCAATAATAAAGACAACAGGGGACCAAAAGGTGCAGTGCAGGAAGCTGGGAAACACATTCCTTTCCCCAGAGGGTGTACTTTGCCTTTGATCACTTGAGAAGTATCATTAGAGCACAAAATGGCAGGCACTAGGGAACATTATGGCAATTATAATGTGAGAGTTTAAAAAAAAAATTCAAAAGAAGTTTGAACTTATTTAGGAGTTTACTCCTAAAAGTCTGATCACGGCTGAAGGATAAAATGCTCTAATAGATGAAATATAGAAGTACCAGTGGGACTATTCTTCAGGTATTGTCTCCCAAGTTAGCTCTGGTACAGAACAAAATATATTTACAAGTTCAAGAAATCTAATCTGTGTACACAGTTCATCACTACTTACTATTTGTACTGCAGGAGCACCTGCAAGCCCTTGTTACTCAACTAGATCCCATTGTGCTAAGAACTGTGGAAACATGGAACAAAAGAAAACAAGCCATGGGACAAAAAAAGGCCCAGAAAGCCTTTAGACAAGGAGGCTGCAATAGAGTAGTTGGCACTTGGAAAATCAAAGTATTTGCCTTATACCTTGCAAATCACTATGCAAATATTGTTGTAGCTAATTATCGCATACTGTTATGGAGTGGGTTTGTATTCTTATTTCTTAATTCTAGAGAACAGAGCAATTTAAATGACAGTGTTTATTCTAAAGGGGTTTTTTTAGAAGTGCCTTGGCAATACAGAGACAGACTTTGTCTTGCTGTGACCTCAAAGAAACCGTGTTTTCAGACAGAGGAACTGCTGTTGGTTGGGGCAGCAGGCCAGATGAGTTAACATTTGTATACATTTCTGCTGTGTCCAAGGACTTGGACGTAAATCTGGCAGAAAAGGCAATATCCACTTTCTCCTTCATGTGGTGAAACATGCCCATTCTAGCAATTAGGGGTATGTGTGTTTGGAGGTGTGAATAGGAACATGAGCTAGAGATTTTCACACAACTTCAAACTTTAACTTCAGTGTTCTGAAAACATATTGTGTGGTGTTAAGTAAAAATATAGGTTGCTAATAGAGCAAAATGCAAGACTAATGTAAAACAAGATGAGTGCAGGCTCAGAGGAGCCTTGTGCTTTACCTATAAGCTGTCTAAAGAAACCTGGCACTAGCACCAAACTAATGCAGCAGTCTCACATCACCTGTGTTCTCCTTGTCTGTGTTGCACAAAATCCAATAATAAGCACAGATTTTAAATATGCCTTTTACTGCCTCGGCACAAGCTGTATCGATTGTGCTCACATGCGACATCCTTAACATAAAATACGACAGAGATAAAAAAGAGATAAATAACCTAATTTGTGTGTGCAGACGGTGGGTGGGGGAGTGTTAAAGTTCCAATTGGACACATATGGAACAAATCTTGTTGTAACGTAGCAAAAGAAAGCATTTCAAAGAAACATCTTATCATCATCATCAACCAAAACAGGCAGCCCACACAGTTTTGGCATTTCAATTTTCTGCTCATTTTCTTTTCTTCATATCAGATGTGTTGCCTGTTTTTCTTAGTTCATAGATGTCTCAGTGTGATAGGAGCTTGGAGAGTAGCAAGTACAGCCTGTTTTCAGAAATGGCAGTTATATTGAAAATGGAAAATGTAATAAAAATGGTCCACTTGCCCCAGATTCTGCAAATTATTCTATCAAACCTGAGTTAGAATTGCTTCTCCATTTACTTGTCCTCTACCCTTCCCTTTTCTTTCTACAGCCACTTAAACATTATGGAGTTGGTGGCATATATAGCTACATAATGTTTATTTTCTGGCTTACTTGACTAAGAAGACTTCCTGCTGGACCGACAGTTAACATTTCATAGGGAATGGCTGGAATGTCTTTGAATAGTAGTATTCTGTTTGCCAGGACTCGTTCCACTTCTTTTTCTTGCCACTTCTAAATGGCAAATACATCCAGTTGGTTGATACATAAGAAAGGTTTAAAAAGCATGTTTTAATGATCAGAAGAAAAATAGAGATCATTAGTCCTGGAGGTATTACACACATCTTTTCAGCACCTGATAAAGAAGCAGGAGATTGTGTTTCTCCAAAGCAACAGTTTCTCCAAACCCCTATTGTAATCACAAGTAACTTGATTCTCTTGACATTGCTTCTGTCTTTTATGAATGGGATATGATTTCTTTAATTGCTTTTGGTAGTGGGAACCTACGTGGGCTCTAGTGTCTCCTACTTATTAATGTATTTGTTCCATTATCCACAGCTTTTGGATTTTTGCCATTTATGCATGAACGGCCTGAGATTGGCAGCTTCACTTCACACTGAGCTCCTGTTTAGGTGTCTAAATCACCATATGTTCCGATGGGGAATTAATTGCTTCCGTATCTTTATGGGCCTGCTACTAAATGATTTGCCAAAGAGACACTGGAAAATACAGTGAGCTATTTCTCCAAGCTCTTATCTCCTAACTGAAGGACTGGATCACACTTCACCACTCACAGTATTATAATAAGTCTTAATTCATTAGTGTTTTAGAAAGATCTTGTAAACCTCTTAGGAGCAGAGCTTTGCGAGTACAAAATGCTATTTTATTCATGAACTTCTAAAACCTTTTGTACTTTGAATTTATTTAAAAAAAACAAACAAGACAGAGAATGTAATAGAAGACAAAGTTGGACATTTTCAATCTCAAGATTTCAATGTAATTAGGGAAAGAAATTAGATACTGGTAGCACAAAGTCCTTCATGTGGCAGAAGGTAATGGTGAAACCAGACTGAGCAAAAATGGCAAGGATGCTGCAGTGCTGCCCTTACACAAATCCAGGTTATTTCTATCTGAAGTATTTTCATGTTAATTCTTTTTTCCTCACCAGATTTTTAGGGCCATGAGAGTGAAGGCCAAAGCAGTTTGGTAGTTTCCCTCGATACAGAAAACATAACCTTTGCCATTAGCTCCTTCTGCACTGGAATAATTGGAAGAAAAATGTATTGGAGCTCAAGACTGCTGTTTTCAGAGGACCAGAAGAGGGCAAAATAAAGATCATGGGCAAAGCCTGCAAAACCATATTATAGGAAAACAGGAACCAATAGTAAACATGTACACCATCTTTGGAAGTTGGAGAGGGCATAATCCTAAATCTTGGGAAATATTGTTTTTCATCAGCATTTCCTGTTTTTATATAGTTTGCCATAACCTGCATTTTGAAGGCAATTTCAGTCTTTCAAAAAACCCCAAACTCCAAGATGTCTCCTTTTGTGTTACAGAAAGCTATAACAGTCAAGGGTATAGTGGGCTAATGCCCTTCCTGAGCCATGACACTCTGCAAGGATAAGATTTTTTTAGGAAGAAAATCATAAGTGCAATTGATGGTACCTTGATTTTTAAAAGATATTCTTTCTTTAATCCTAATGGGCTGCTCTTCAGTATATGGAACTGCAAGAAGCAGGCTGCTGCAGATTCTCATTTGGAGTACATCAGTACAGTCTGATTTCATGCTGCAATGCTCATTTGCAGTAACTGCAGATAGGGGCTTCACTGGGCTGAGATAAAATTATGGGATTAAATTCAACCCTGGAGTAATATTTTTCAACACTTTACATTTTGAGGGCCATCAAAAGAGAGTGAACAATCATGGAGTGAAAAGCCAATTAAGAAAGTGGTTTTCAGGTATGAGTGTCCCCACCTCACTCTCTGGCACTGGCTCGTTCCTATCTATTGCTTTAAGGAAAACACTGACTTCAAGGTCACTTCAGCACATGTAATATACAGACTCTAGAAAAAAAATGCTGGATGACAGTTTCAGGGAGATTGGTACATTGTCCAATCTGCCAATTGTGGCTTGTCCTTTTCCAAGGTTGGTGTCATTGAGAAGAGTTTAATTTCACCTATTAAAGGTTTTGAAATAGATCACTTTGTATTTCATCTTCAAAGTACCAGCACCTACCTGGAGTGATCTTCATGTCCATACTTGCCTCTTGGATTCATTTATGCCAGCAAAGTTCAAGTTAATATTGTCAGCATCTTCATAAAATAAAAAGAAATGGCAACACTCATTCGTTATACTTTGTAATTTAAACTTTGATGTCTATAACTCCCTGTATCACTCACCATAGAAGAAAAATATGTTCCTGGTATCATATGTGAGTTATGGCTGCTTTGACTAATAGCCACGATGGCAGAATGAATTTTCACTGTGCAATGAGGTGCCTGTGGTGGGAGCTCTGCCAGCACACCAAATCGAGTGGGAGGGCTGAGTGCAGTGTAAATGGGTGTTCCATATGCTCGAGAGACTTTTGGAATCAGCCCAGCCTACATATGCTTCTGTTGGCAAGCTCTTGAATAGAAAGGAAGATATTGTCCTCACCCTACCTAACGTTACCTCCCACTCATTTGAAATGCTCATTTGCAAATGGAGAGCATGCAAATCTGAGAAGGATAATGGCACAATCCCAGTCTTGCTACAGCTGGATAGGAGGGAAAACAAAGTAAAAATCATTGAGTAGATTTTCAACCAGAAAATATATTGATGTAAAACTTGGTAAAAAAGCATCTGAGATGTTCTCCCATCCATGATCTGTAAACAGAATAACTTTTACCATTGTATTAAGGTGCACAGACTTCACTTGCCAGTCCATGGAACTGTAGTTTGCTAGAAGCTGCTTTGGTGAACAAAACACTTGAAACATCTTCCCCTGCTTGTCTGTGATTGCAGTGAAAAAACTACAGCACGAAATGGTCCAAGTTAAGGTAAGAAAGTGTATAAGAAGTACAAAGAAAGGATTCTAAGCGTAAGAGAGGACATAGAAGAGGGAGAATCCCTGGATAGAGGGATTAAGTAGTAGTGTGGTGGCTAGGGGAAAAGATGATGGAGCAAGCTTATTAAGCAAACAGATTTTCCCCCAGGCTACCATAGTTTGCCACCTGTGTCATGAACCAGGTGTAACTGTTCCATCCTTCTCTTTTTTGAAATTAATTCTCATGGCTCCCAACATCATTCTTCCTTTTTCTTTTCAGCATTGCTGTCCTCATCCTTTTGAGTTCTGTGAATGCCAGGCAGGCATAGATGTGTGCTCTGACCTTGCTCTGAAAGCCCTCACTTTCCCCTTTGCATTGAGAAAGTCATGATGTGAAAGAGCTATGGGGACAATGGTGGGTAGGGCTTCAGTGAGTAATGCTATCCTGATGGAAGTGGCACAGATCAGTCACAGAAACATCCTAGATTAAATATTTTGTAAGGTAAGAGCTGAGTTAGAATAGCATTTGCTCCGTATTGATTCCTAGACAGTCCCTATTGGATGGTTTTGCCCTTCCAAATATTTCTGAAATATTAGGTTGTGGGCAAGTGATAGACAGTTCTTCTAGAGACCTGGCCCATGACAGGCCTCTCTGACCCTCATGGCGCAGGTGCCTAGGACCTAAATAATGGCTATCAACTCCCTCCACAGATATTCTTATCAATGATATATACCAAGGACTTGATTGTTTCTCCTCCTTCTCCACTGCCCTACTGCCTTTCTCATCGTGTGCAGTGGAATGCTAGGAAGCTTTTCCAATACCTGATTTGCAGCAGAAGCCTTTCTGCTCTTACAGGTGTGTTCTTCGAGGCTTCTCAATGCTGACCTCAAGACACTGGTTAATGCAGTTGTTTTTCCCACCTTCAGCAATGGTGTTCCCTGCCATGGAAATCTTCCAGTATATGTTCTTGCTCCCAGCTTATTCGTGTGCCTCGTACCCATGACAAAGGCCCTTTCCCCTGCCTTCCTTACAAGAGTGTAATTGCCATTTACTAGGAGCTTGACAGAGTTTTGGGTTCTCTCTAGTAATCCTCCAACCTTTCATTTACCCACCTCTTCTTTCCTACATGCTTGGTAGTTAAACAGCAAAAGTGGGAAGAGTTTTACCGCACAGCCTATGCTGCAATTTCACATCCTTCGTTCTTTTGATGGTAATTTTGGGTGAAGCTAAATGAATTCCTCTATTTCTGTGAAAAGAACATCAAAATATGTAATTTACTAAAAAAATAATAATCTGTTGTCTTAATGGATATTTTGAGAAAATCTTTTCATACAAAATTTGATTAACATATGAGAAGAACTCCTACAGAGGGCAATTATGAAAGGGCTTCAAACACTTGCTATTGCAGGTTTGGTGAAACTCGGATCTTTGATATATCTTCAAAACCCCATATTATTTATAGCATAAGTGGCAACATAAGGCACGAAAAGATCAAGGGAGATGTCTGTAAATCAGGTGAGTTTCCTATAGATTTTGATGGTGTGGGGATTAAAGCGATCTTCCAGTCACCCTGTGAACCCTTAGAGATATAAATAGTTGTGCTGGAAGAGTGATTCAGAGTAATTCCATTAAATGTGTATGTATGTGTTTATGCCACCGGGCCCTGTGCCAGAAGTGCTCCGGGAGGGTTGTGCATTGTGTAAACCACCTTCAATAACACTTAAATTTTCTTTTAACAACTGTAACGAAAGGACCAAAGATGCATTTATTTGAAACAACTAAAAAACAGTTGTTTAACTGTTTTCATGGAAAAAAATTGCAGTTCATTTTTCTATGAAGAGCCTTTTCTTTCCCCCCCTATTTATCCCCCCACCATTGGATTGTAATAAAAACAATAAAAGTTGGTGCAACTAAAATGACTCTGAGAAGGCAAAGAGCTACTTCTGTGAGTTTACTGCAATCAGCAGTGAATCTGACTTTGAACCATCTCTAGTGCAATTGCTGTTCCTTTGTTTGGGTTTTTGTTTTTCTTTTACTCATACCTGTGTAACCTTTAGGAGTTGGGGAAATCTTGTGTTCTTGAGACTGGCCTCTTGTCCATAGGTGAAGTGTGTGTGTGTGTATATACATATAGATGCATATGCATGCATGCACACACAGGCATAGATATGCGAAGTCCTCCTACTCACCACTGCTTCTTCCCTCTATACTTTGCCCTTGTTTATCCTTTCCTTCAGAAACACAAAAATGAAACCATTTGGGGCTTTGTAACTCTTCCACTCAAAAGCAGAAGGCTTTGCCCCGCTGTTCCTCCTCCTACCCACTGCCTGAGAGTTCCCATTCTGGGAGTGAGATGTCCAAACATATGTCACAAAAAGCAGCATAAATACCACACGCAAACAGATTCTTCTATGTGGGTGGCAAGTACAAAACCCAGCTTCTGGCAGCAAAACCCACTGCCTTAGCCCTCTGGAAAATGCTAAGGAAGAAAAATTGCACCAGGTGAGCATAGCACCCAATAAAATGCAGCTCTGTCAGTTTTGGCTCCTGAGCAGGACTGAGGGATTCCTGTGGCCTTTGGGGGCTTTCAAACCTCCTGAACCATTAGCAAATCTCACAGGGTCTGCAAAACCAGGTCAAATTCATGCTGTATTTTTCTTCCTCTTTCCCTGAACTTAAAAACCCTTGTGGTTTCCAAGGACAATTCAACGTAAAAGGAAAAGAAAACTAGCTAATGGGAGAGTTTCATTGAATTAGGATGGAAGGCAAAACCAAAGAAAAAGAAAAAAAAAGACTGGCATGAGTTTATGGCCTATGTATACATGGGATTTATACTGACAAGCAGACTTATCCCTGCTGGCATGAATCCCAGAAACTACAGTGGCTGGCAGGTCTGCCCAGAAATGGATTGCACCAACAGTGTGAAATGCCTGTTCCACCATCTCCTGGGGAGAGCTCAAAACATGATAACTGCTGAGTAATGGGATTTGGCTGAAGAAATTAAAAATGACGCCCTCTCAAGGGAGAGGATAGGAGATATTTGCAGTAGCAGATTCAAGCTGTCAAATCTTTTTCTTAATTTAAAAATTTTCTTCGCTCTTCCTTACTATCTTTCTATGTTCTCTATCAGCAATTTTCATCCTATATGCTCATTGCTAATCTGTTTTCACACTTTACATCTGTTTTTCTCCAGGTCCCTTCCAGGCACCCTAAGTCTCCTAACCCTGACAACAACCCTGCTGGGAATTAGCTTTGTAGCCCATTACATCAGCAGGTTTAAAATGGATTAAAGTTGTTAGAAATGGAAAACTTTATCATGAGAAATTTCAGGGTATTTTTTTACTCCGTTTTTTTTTTTTTTCCCATGTCCAAATGTATCATCTGGGTTTATAGCTTCAAATTCCCTGTGGGTTTCTCAGGGTGCCATGTTAAAAAAACAAACAGAAAACTCTCACTACTGTACTCAACACTGTATGGGCTGCTAACTCGTTTCTTTTTAATCCTCTTTTCAGTTAAATTAGGAAAAAATTCTCTTTAGAGATAGAAGTCTGAAAATCATCATTTTAGCAGTAATTATAAAGTTAGATATGGACTTGTGCCTTCAGTGAACATAGTGTCAGCACTCACACTAAGAGACAGCATCAGGCAGCCCCCTCCCCTACACCAAGTGCTAGATTTGCTCAGGTGACATGCCTGCATCTTGTGCTGCTTCTCTGTAACTTTGGAATCACCAGATGTACAGGCTCAGTGCTGTCACTGCAGCTTGGCTGTCCCTTCGAGTGCCCCCCGAAACTCAGCAACACCTGTTTGAAAGGTCTGTTACTCTGGCAAGGAGGCAGCACTGGCATCCTTCCCTTAGCACCTGGGTAGGAGTTTTCTCAGTCTCTAATTTTGTCACTGTTTTTCTATAAAAATGCAGTAACCACACCAGCTCCCCATCAGAGGTGAATTTTGCAGCTAGTCCTCATCTACGTGAACTGAGGATTAAGTTGCTTAGGTGTGTAGCTATGGACTTTGAAGATTCTAGCAAAAGAGAAAGTTCAATTGCAGGCTCTTGGAACTAACCTTTTTTCTTTCTCCTTCCTGCATGCTCTTCCCACCACCACAGGTGTAACATTTCAAGTAATTTTTCATTAAATGACATGTTGTTCTTTCTTCTGTTTAGACTGAACAAAAATAATGTGAGGTCTCTTGTCTATGCTAGACTTTCAGTACTCAGTGATATTTCCAAAGTTCAGCAGATAACAAGAAGGTATAATTAATTCTCCCAGAATTTGGACAGCTTGGAAATCTCTTACTGCCCTCTGTCAAGCTTGGCATTGTGTGTTCTGTCTTTCTTGCTGCCTTCTGTTTCAGATCTATCACAGCTGCCTCTGCAACCACGTGAAGCAACTAAAAGTTAAAAGTTTGACAGGTGACAGTCATCTTTATTTACAAATATCCAAATCAGAGTACAGATGACATTTATCTGTAGGATATTGGAGTAGAGCATGAAGAGTAGGTCAGTCTCATCTCAAATACATAAAGGGACCTTGCTAATCAAGGGGTGGCCCATGGAATGAAATATGCTACACAGGATAAAAACCCCTGTTAACACTGTCAGTGCTGAGCTCCAAGTTCAGTTCCTTTCACATGATTAATACACACAGGCCTTTCAGCAGCATTAGGACTGAATCCTAAATCTGTGGTCTAGTCCTATGTACTTGGAAAATGCTGGGATTTTGTTTGTTCTCTGCTGTCTGCTCTCTTGGTACTTGCTGAATTTACCCATCGCTACGAGAAAATAAATTATTTGTGAGCTTTGTATATGCTGAAGTGAAAGGAATCTACATGCAGAAACTGTCTAACAACAGATATCTTCAGAAGAGGCAAAACATTTGTATCAGTCAGTTGAGGCCATTCTTGATCTCATTTTAGGTGATAAAGGAGACCTTAAACCATGGTGAGGGATGTCTGCTTCCTAGAAGTATTCATTTTACTCACAAGTTTTACAGTAAGGACTGAGTAAAAGCTCTGTTATTCCTCTATTATTCCTACCATGTTTTTAAAATATATATATCATTGTAAACTTTGATTATTTTTATTTTTCCAAATTGATCTGCATTTTATAATTATTTCACCTTTTTGATTATTTTCTTAAATGATGTGTATTTGATAACTGCTTTGGTCACATATGTGTTCTTTTGCCTGAATTGAATGACTTTGGCTCTTCAAATTTCTAATATGTTTGAAAATTCAATTTTCTTCAAAGGACCTCTGTTCATAAAGTTCTGTTAAGTTAGTTTTTAAGCAAGCAAAGTTATTCTACTCAAAGAAATGATCAATCAGTCGATTTATAAATTTAATAATTTTTCATATGAGAGATTATTCCTGGCTGCATGGAAATGGATCACAACATCCCTGAGACTATACTCCTCTGAAATTAGGGTAACTTCTCCAAAAGCAATCATTAGACAAAAATTTTGTTGGGATTAACCTTTTCCTCTTTAGTAATGCTGTCAGGGGATATCTGGAAGAACTTGGTGTGCTAGCTGGATGTTCCAAAGCTGCAGTTTCTCTTAGAGCTGTGAAAATACCAGAGGGAAGATCTTTCTTCTTCCATTAGATTTTCATCAGGTTTTCAGATGCAGTTATGCCCTTTTTGCTTGAGCTATGTCTTCTAAAAATCTTATCTTTCTTGATTTTCCTCTCCCTCATTCCAAAGTTGTTCCATCACAGACCTTGATGGAATGGGGTCCAAGTCATATTTGCTGATTGTCATGAATGAGTGATTTAGGTCGCTCAAAGAATCACTGTCAAAGGTATTAGCAAAAGTGGGTTTAATGGGAATTTGTAAAAGTGTGACTAAGTTGGATGGCAAAGTTCACTCCATTATTTGCTTCTCTGTCGCTTCAAAGGATTCTCTATCTAAGCTCAAGTCAATCTGTGGAAGGATTTCTGCATGTGAGAGCCTCGTCAGCATCACTTCCCTCAGTGCTCCGTGCCTGGCTCAGCGTGTGAGGGAGTTGTGAGGGTTTGTTTGTTCCTATCAACAGACACCCTGAATTGCTCCAGCAATTGTTTCCCCTTGATGGGCAGCATCTCTGTAGAGGATTATCGAAGGGCACAAGGCAGGGGAAAATGGGTTAGGGACAGTCTATTTGTTAATTTTCTACCATGAGTCAGACATACTTTTCCAACCAATCTTACCTATTTGCAGATATGTTTGCTTTTGAATAATGCTCTTTTCTTTTTTTTTTTTTTATTCTGTCTTGTTCTTCTGTGCTTTTCTCTACATCTACGTTGTTTCAATTACTTTGTCTTTTGCTTTTGAGAAAGTTTTGTTATTTTTTTCCCCCTTGGAATTATTTAGCCCCTTGTGTATCAAAAAGGAAACAAATTGTGAATCTCTTCTTTCTCAGATCCAAATACAATTTATATGAATATGTACAATGTTTGAAAACTTCTGAAATTTAGAAACCAATAAGTTTACCTTGAATACCCTCTACACATGTCAAAGAAAGGTATATTTGGTGCCTCCTCTTGCTTCCTTGAAGCCAGTGGTAGATTTACTATTGATCTCGAGGAGCAGGAGCAAGAATTTAAATGTGATAAGATGGAATCTAAAACAGAGGACAGAACTGACATTAATTCATTGCTCAGCCTAACTTTCCAATGGGAAAATATCTCAGAAAAGCTGTCATAATTCTGAAATAATTATGGGTTTTGATGTTGTTTGGGGAATTTTCGTGGTTTGGTTTTTGTTGTTGTTGTTGTTTTGGGTTTTGTGGGTTTTATTTTTTGGTTTTATTTTTATTTTTTTTGTAATAAAGATCCTTGTGATTAAACCTGATCTATCAGTGCATTATTGCATCTCCTGGCACCACTGAGCAAATAGGCTGACACAGCACAGCTCCCTGCTGACCTCCCAGCAACGGCTGATTGACTTTGCAAGGATTTTTCATTTCAGAAACATTTGCAATTTCCTGAAATGACTCCAAAGAATCACATCATTTTATTTCATATTCATGTTTGCTTGCATCAGTTATTTTGGGGGTAGGAGAGGAGGGGATGAAATTGTTTTTTATAAATAAATTGGATGTATTTCACAGCAAGCAATGTTCTGACCCTGGCACTATTGCCTTTCTACCTGCCTATATTGAAATAAGATTTCATTGTTCTTGGATATCACAGGTTTCCCAGAATCCCGCCCATTTATTTGTTTTGCCACGAGGAAGTATCATTATAGCTCACTTTATGCCTTTTGTTAAGATTTAGCACTCCTGAGAATTAAGAATGATGAAGATGTGAATGCTCAGACAACTAAGTGATTGCAGGCATTCCAATGAGTTGTCCACCCACAGGCTCAGCAGGTGCTGGAGCAGTCGGCTGGGAATGGAGCATTTCTGGTACACAACCTGCAGATACTTGGGGTGCTTATTTTCGATAGAATCTCCTTCAGAAGAGAAATAGAGTAAAAGGACTTTGCTGAGCCACAGCCTGTTGTAATCTATGAAAGACCCTTGAATTTCCCAAATAATGGCTAATTTTATATACATTCTTCCTCTTTGTCCAGGGAAAAACCTTGTACAGAACCATGAAAAACGCTTTATAATCTGCAGTGGGCTTGGGCACAGAAGTGTCCAGTTGATGTCACAGCTGTCTCTTTCTAAGCGATAGCTTCCAGGGGGAAATCTGAAACACATGTAAATGCATGTGTGATTTTTTTCTTTATAGGGCAAACTCTGTTCTGTTCAACTTCTGCTCCCTCTATTGATTCTATTATTTTTCAGCGTGTGGTTTTGTCCCATACCGTGACTGTAATGTCAAAAATTGGTCAGTTTGATTAAGGTACCTTGAAAGAAAACCCAACATCACTGTCTCAGGGGGTATGAGACTCAAACAGAGGTTGGTTGCTCCTTCTACCTCAGAGAGTAATTTCTGTTCTCCCTTCCTTCAATAGTGCCATAAATGTAATCGTGGAATGAGCTTACAGACATCAGATGGAAAATAACATGAGAGACCATGATTGGGAAAGAACTTTTTTTCTTCTGACTCTGAAAATTGAGACATCCTTGGACATATTTTCTCCAGTTTGTCACTACAGGCTGTGAATCTTTGTTTTCTGATCTGCTTATCTTTCTTTGGGTGACAAGTGACCTGTCAATTTGAAGGTGCATTTTCTAGCTAGAAGGACCTGTCATCAGACTAGAATTTCTTGGGTATGGCCTTTCAACCTGAATTTCTGAGCTGAAATAATAGATATGTTATAGTTATGAAATATGATTGGAACTGCCCAGCTTCTGTAGATGCAAGTCCTGCTGATAGTTTGCAGAAATTCTAGAGGGCTAAAAAGTAGGATTCCCTCTTTCTTTTGTGGAAGTCACAATTCCTTGATGCCATATCCCATATAATTCCATTAAAGCACTTGCCATTTGCAAACCTGACAGAAAGCTGACCCCTAGCAGTAAGGAGATCAGAATGTCCATGTTGATGTGTTTGGCAAAGAGTGACAAAGGTCACACAGCAGAGCAGAAGCAGAAAAAAGAACCCTATGCCTTGCTCGGAGGATGGAATGAGAATTACTGCCTAGAGAGCAAATTAGTGAGGACTTCAGCTGAACTCTGTTCAGATAAAGAAACTTAACTGTTTATTAGTTTAGACCCTAGCACAACAGAGTCTGAGTGTGAACTATCCTTAGACCTGGACTATGACATTTTATACTCCAGGCACTAGCCCAGGTGATAGTAGAATTTTGTCTTGCAGTATTCAAACTAAGAAAGTTATCTATGGCCATTATAACTGTTCTGTATATGATACATATTTCCAGAAGTTATATAAGGTATTTTAATATCCTGGAGTCAGCTAGAGCATAAGAAAAAGAGGCAGTTTTCATTTACAATATTAAATCTTTGTGTATTCAGAGTCTATTAAATTGGATGGAACAAGTGAAGAGGAATCCTGCTGCTCTTTATGACAAAGCTCAGATAATTTGGCAGCACCAGGATTTCAGAAGACAGGACATGCTCCAAGTATTCCCCTGGTTGCTAGCAGTAGGGCTGAAGTAACTTTATCCATGTTGGCAATTTATTCACAGTGCTAGAAGTGCTACATATCTGTTCTTACTGTCCCTGCCCCTTTGCACCAAATTTAGGGAGGTTCAGTCCAAAATGAACACACAGGGAAGCAAATTCTCTGCCCAGATGGTAACCACATCTTCCTATTTCATCGTGAGGATGCAGAAACAAGAATGAACCTCCATCTGCTACTTACATCCAGTTAGCATCCTCTTCCTCACATTCGCATAAGGGCTGCCTTGTTCAGACTCACATCATTTGAAATAGTGGGGCTTGGCAGCAGCACCAGCAGTTGTTCTTCACACCATCACATCAGCTCATTAGCACACCATTCCTGTGCTAGGCAGTTGCATCCAACCTTACAAGCCACCGTAATTGTTTGCCCTGCTGGGGATAATGGTTGTTCCTCCCTTGTTAAGGCACTCGTGCAATTAAGGTCAGAGAGGCAAGGACAGCACAGTCACTCTCAGCTTTACTTGGGGTGCATTATGTGAATCTCCCCGGACACCCCTCACTTAAATGTTTTGGTCTGTACAAACTGTGATTGCAGTTTTAACTGAGCTGGCACTGCAGCTGTTCTCAGAGATGCTCTTTCACCCAGGCTGAGTTGGAGGGGTGTACCGCCCCCCAGTACTTCATTTTAAAACCTGAGAGACTAATTTGCAAACTTAGGCTGTTTCCTAGAAATAGCATGGCTGTTCTTTCAGTTTCGTGTCCTAAAACTTTATCATTTGTTTCCCTTATTCTGCTTCTATTTTGTGGTTTTACTGATGCTACAAGAACCTAATAAAATATTTACAGAGATGCAGATCTGTGATGTGACTAGCAAAATTGTAACCTTTCATTTTTAACTGAGTACTGGACTCAGATTTTCCTGGTCGGAGCCTCACCTGTCTCACTCCGTAAGGCAGTGGAATTATGGCTTACACCAGGTGAAGATCCATCTGCATGAGCCCTGCTTGATACAAGAGTTCACCTCAGTTGTCTTTTCACCTTTTTGATTTGGTTTTGTTTTGATTTGGGGAGGGGTGTGTTTTGTTTTGGTTTTGTTGTTTGTTTTTTTTTTTTTAACTCATAACTTCTTTTAAAAGATACTCATCTTGTCCTTAGGACAAATGCAAAAAGCATCAGTAAGGACAGGAAATAATTTACACTAACAAGGGAATGTGTTCAATCTAAACAGGCATTCAGAAGAGCTGGGTTACCTTACTTGAAAGCCAAAGTGTACACATTACAGCACAACTAATAAGTGCAGTACATTTTAAAATTTTTGTTTTATAATCTTGTGTCCAAAATCAATATTTCAGAGTGCAAACAAGTATATTGTTTTGGTTTGGGGGTTTTTGTGGGGTTTTTTTAATGTGCTATATTGGGGTTTGGTCAAAAACAACAGAATGATCTAAACCCAGAGAGTTGACTCAATTTTACTGAAATGCAGGAACTGAATAAAATGTTGAAAACTTAGTGGTAATGGCAAACAAATTGAATTAATAGCTAGAACATGAGAACTGCCTGCCAGGATACATAGGAAATTTGGGGTCAGAGGATGAGTAAGAGAGTAAGGGAGAAAATCACCAAAATGTTAGCAATTAAGCAGCTTTTATGGGCAGGAGTAGAAAAGCAGTGTGCTGGAAACAGCTCAATCCTGTGTGTTCCAAATGTATAATAATTTCTGTGGCTAATTCTAAATACTTTATCAACCCTGCACACATATTCACAGTGAAGATCCAAGCAAGCAGAAGCACCATTTTCTCTGAGCAACAGGCCAGAGAAGCTTGGCATCTTTTAAAGCTTTAGGAAGAGGCTTTGGGGTATCTTCCTGTGCATGACTGGCAAAAGGACTGGTGTATACAGGAAGTAATTTTACAGGAGGAGAATACAATCCACTGATTATTCAGACTTTGTTATGTCTGGTGAGGATGAAGTGTGAAGAGCTGAGAATGGTCCCTGAGACTACTGAGTAGTTAACAGCAAAAGTTAGAGCATGACCTATCCACTTTGACAGACACGGTCTGGAGTCCCTTCAGGTTGAAACCATATCCTGGCAAGTGCTCTAACCACACTGCCACCAAATGGAGAAGGAAATCCTTCCCTGCCTCCTACTCAGTCTTTTCAAACAGCCTGGTGTATGTGCTGCTCTGGGAAGAGGATTCAGGGCTTAGAATGCCACTTTGACCCAGTACCTCTCCAAGACCAGTATCTCTTTGTGCAGAGATGGGAGGGTTTAGACAAACTCCTCCCTTCAAAGCTTACTGTCTGCTCTCAAGCTGTGCTCTTCAGGGGCTGGGCCTCAGGAATTCAGCTGGTGTGCCAGCACCTTCTGGATTCGCTGCACAGAGGGGATGCACACGTCACCTTGCCCAGACCTTTCTGTTACACCCAGGTGCAAGCCCATAAAGCTCTTAGGTATCGCCTTGGCTGAAGTCTAAGCCAGCCTTGTGATGCAGGAGTTCTTGCACTGACGATGCAGCATCTCAGAACCACAAATAATGGTCACAGCAAGAAGGTCTGATCTGTAAGAAATAAATTGGCCAGTAATTATTTATAGAGAAAGGCCAGCTGAATATTAATTGGAATCAATGGCAATTACTGTGCTAGGAAGAAACAATTTAAGATTAAATCAATTACAGGTAAAGCCTTGAAGGAAGGACAGTGATATTTACTTTAAATTGTTTTAAACAGTATTTCACACTCCTAAGTTGTTATTTCTATTTTGTTATTTTAAACATTTTACATTGAAAATTGAATTGAATTTTCTCCTCAAAGGCAGAGGGTGAAAGAAATATTGGCAGCTTTTTATTCCCCAATATAGACCAGAAATTACACAATCTCCACTTTATTTTGTAATTCTATGCAAGTTAAAAAAAAAAAAAAGTATTTTGGACCATGTCTAAATGGTAAACAGTGTACATGGTTTAAAGGGATATATTTTATGTTCTGATATTTTTTTTTTCTTTCCTTAAATTAGTATTCCAAGAAAAAAAAAATCAAAGACCTGCTTGGTTTTTGGTGGTGGGGTTTATTTTTCCTTTCATGAATGATCTCTTTAGATACAATATCTACAAAAATCAGTATAGTCCTTCTATTTGTAATTCGTTATATTTAGAGCGGGAGTTTCTAAGGTTACATATCTCTGTTTTTGATGTTTAGCTTCTAAACATGGAAACCTGGAATACTGGTATACAGAAATAGTTCTCTACTTTGCTTTCCTATGTTTTTTTTCAAAAAATGGGAAGTGGTGGAGGAACAGTGTCCTGAAAGAGAACCATGTTCTGTAATTGACCTTGGTTTTGACTAGCTCCAGTCTTCTCTTCAGCATGAGGGAAAAAAAAGAGGGGATATTTTCAAAATGTGTTAACTACTGCCATCCCATGGTCCCTTTGCAGAGATTTTAACAGTACTGACATAAGCAATATAGCATATTTCATATAGTGTCTTCGTGCTTTATATTATCTTTCCTGAGCTTCCTGCTGGTACTGATGGAAGGACTGGCCTTGTAGCAATAATTTCAAAGGAAATATTTCCTGAATGGTATGGGGTGCAAGTTGCTTAATATTTTATGTTCCTTCTCTGTTAATGACAAACCTCTGCCCTCATTCTATGCGGGACAGAAAAAATAGCCTCCCCTTCTCTCATACATGGTTGAAAACTTTTTGATGCACATGTGCAGAGAGCAGTGCTTTCTCCAGCCCCTGCGCTGAGGCTGAGCTCAGTTTGGAGCGGTCTGCAGTGGGTGCCTTAGTGTAAACTGTACTGGTTGCAGTGGTTTGGCACTGCCTGGAATTCTGATGTGGGAAAGAAGGGAGGAAGTTCCATGCAGAACTTGGTCCAGGATTTGCAGCAGCTCTGCCTTCTCTATGGGTTGATGTGAGTACAGCTGGTTGGAGGGCATCACATGCTGTCCAGGGCTTTGCCAAGTATAGCATTATATGGAGAAAGTTGGAAAAGATTGGCCTAAGGCATATCAAGTGCATCTTTATCAGACTTGTTCTGCCCAGCTCATCGATCTTCAGTAAAGTAGTCAAAGCAATCATTACACAGCAAAACTATAACTGCAGGTACCCTTTTTCTGAAGCTTTGCCTCTTGTCTGGATGATGCACTGGATGTTTTGGATGTGTCAGGCCATCTGCCTGGGGGATCCCAGCAGCTCAGGCTGCTTCATGGCTTGAATTACTGAAGCTCTTGTTTATGCTTTTGCAAATATCTTGATGTCAGTGCCCCACTGTAGAGGTTTACAATTGCCTTTGTAGCGGGTGCTGTGTGTCTGGCATGTCCTGCCTTTGCTAGCAAGGTAGGGGTAAGGAACCTCTCCTCCTGCCGGTCCTTAAACCCAGAGAGCCTTCAGCCAAGGATCGCTGCAGGACCACAGGAGCTCTGTGCACCATTAACCAACAGTTGCTCTGCCTAATGCAGACAAACTGGTGTTTGGGCTCTCTGATCAGCTTCGAGGCACAGACTCTGCAGATTAGTACTCTGTAATTAGTTGTTTACAGCAGTGCAGCAACACTGTATTGGTTTTGGCTGCATTCTGGAAAACAGTTTTCTTTTTTATTTGAGAAGGGAGAAAAAAAGTGTTTTAAGCTGTTTTTTACCTTCCTCCTTTTGGATAAGCATTAAAAAATACTACTTTTAATTTGCTCTCTATACAACATTTCCATCATATTTGTTGACACATGAAGAAATTAGTTTTAACCATTTAAAGGCTTCTTAATTTATTAAATAGAATTGCCATGAATATATTTGGGAAAGAGCCTCCTTAGTTGTGATTTGGGGTGAAATCTGTATAATACCCAAAGAAACAATTTAGACTTAAAGACTACTTCTGGAGCTCAGAGCAGATTTTGTTCTGGTGTAACGTGCAAGAACTGAGTTCTCCTTAGTAGTAAAAAATCTGGTCTTTGTGTAACGTCACGACCTTGCAGGTTTTCTGTTTCACTTGAAAGAGTTTTTCAAGGATGGTAGATGCCTCAACTTCATTGTTATTGCTGATTTAAGCATTGCTTAAATGCAAGCATAATATGGGATGACGTGTATGTGAAAATTGCAGTGACCTTTCTTTTAATAGGTTCAGCAAGGTGTTTATCAAACTTTGTCAGTAAACAGCAATTAGATAACAAACCATTTCACAGAATAATCTGTCATAAAACTCTTATTGCTATAAGTTTTGAAGGTTTCCCCACACATTTGGTACAAAATTTGCAATAGGTTTGAATGAGGTTTACATTTACTGTGTGTAAAAAAGTGATGTTTACTGCCTGCACAAGCCTCCAGAGAAACATTCTGTATAGCTCTAATTCAAACTACACCAGCTGGGCAGATAAATCATGATGTAAAAATATATCATTTCTATTAGAATGTTTTGTAGAAATGAGCAAAACTAGGTATGCTTCCCTTCATGAATTTCCCCTAAAAATGCTGAATTTACTATAATTAGTTTTGTTCTCCACAGAAACCGTCATTTAGTAGTAACACTATTAAACAAGTGAAACACAAATTACAAGTGACATTTATATGATCATAATCACTCCTTTCTGGCTGCCAGGAATATTTTTTTTCAGAGAGGAACCTGCATTTTTGCAGATGGCATGAAAAAAAAATGAGGCTTGCAGAACACACCATTATTCCTGCGAGGCCGTCAGTTCGTTAGTTGAAGCAGCCAAGTCTTGACGAGCTGCAACTGATCAGCAAGTGGGAAATGAGCAGGAGTATAAATTCCCAGCAAACTGAATCATTAACATTTGCTGCCTGCATCCTGGAAACACAGTAAATCAAAAGTGTCATGATATATCAAGACAAAATATCATTACTAATTGGGATTAATTTCCTGCTGTGGAATTGCTGACCTTTGCTGAAAGAAAAAAACACCTGCTCGTTAACTCCTGTTACTTAATTTCTTTTTGCTTTTTCTTTGAGGATATAGTAAGATTTCAGGATAAACGCTCTTCTAAAAGGTACCATTCTTGTTGAATTTTTCCTTTTTTGATGGACAAATATGATATTTTCATTTAAGAAGCAACCTTTTAGTGGATGTGAAGGTGCAGAGGGAGTATTAGATAACAAAGATGAGATTTTATTTAAGTTTAAGCAATGTTAGAATGACTTTCTTTCTTTCAGTTGTGGAATGGAAGAAGTTCCACTGTCAGCTTCATTGAGCACTTGTTAGTGTTTCCCAAAATGCTCATTGATATTTCCAAAGTTTCTGAAGTGCTCTCATCTGAAAGTACACTGCAGCTGCAAGCCAGCTCCTGCCTCTCATCTGACTGGAGCAGGAGTGCCATGGAGGTGCTGGAAGAGCAGCTGGAGCCCACTACAGTCCTCGCCCAGCTGCCACAGAGCAAAGCAAACATTCACTGGGCACAGCTGGCAGCCTGTGCGTGCCTGGTGGGAAGCATGAGTGTGGAACACGCTCCCAAAAATGTCAGTCCTCTACCCCATATTTCCTGATACGCTGGTATAAGGTGTCGTAAGTTCTTTGTACTTACACAAGACAGAGGACGTAAGAGACAAGCTGGGCCCTGAAGGAGAAAGATGGGACTAGACCAGGCTAACTGAGGTTGTAGAAGCATGTTGCTGTTCTGAAAAGATGGATCACGTGGCTGAGCAAGGGAAGATGTGATAGTTGTGTGTGGACAAGTGGATAGGCTGCCCAGAGTACATATCTCAACATACCTGAGAACAGATTTTCTAACCCATCCACTACCACCACTGCACTGCAGATCCCTTTCCCTCTAGCTGTCTTCTCTCAGCCCAGCTGCAGAAGAGAGCCATGGGACTGCCACAGACTTGACTATTCAGATTTCCCACATCCTGTTTTCCATCCTTGTGTTCATCTGTAGTGCTCTGGTGTTGTCCCTAAAACTGTGCTTATGCTGTTTCTTTCTGAGCAGATAATGCACAGTCAGTTAAACTGACAAAATAATCCTCTTGCTCTTGACATCAGTAGGCATTTTGGTGCTTGTTTCCGTGCAAAGTCACCATATGCTTGAATCCTTTCCTGCTGATGTGTTGCTCCCCAGGTCTTCCCTAATATGTCCCCAAGCTCTCACCAAATTGTAGTTAACCATCTATTTAGTCTGTCAGGTTTATGCATGTTCTTCATTAATTTCTGATGCTTGCTCCTTTGTAGTGATTTCTTGACTCTCCTACACAGACTAAATCATTGTCTCTGTAAATACAGGACAACACTAAGTTATTATAGAGCTTCTTAACTGTAATGGAAGTAGAGAATGGTACATTTGTAACATATTTCTCATGTGATTTAGGTTTCTAATATTGTAACCCTCTTCTTTGACTGGCTCATAAATTATAGTAACACAAAAGTCTTTTGCCATTTTCTTCCAGTTCTTTTGGTCTGGGGTCATTACCCTGTGTTTATGTCCAGAAAAGAGGCCATGTTTTCCTGGTATAAGGAAACCTTCTCCCCCTTCCACCACCCCCTTTTTTTTTTCTTGGTAATGGTGGGAGAAGGTGCACTGTATGCCGAGATCAAACAAGCACACAATAAACTGATATCCCCAGGTTCTTGCATCGCTCTGAGGCAATGTTACTAGAACGGTTTTATCGACTATAATAATCCAAACATCCACACTGACACTAGAAAGGGAAAAAGGACAATGATCTATAAATAATTAAGTGAAAAAAAATCATTTGTTCTCTGTTTAAATGCCCAGAGATAAGCTCCCATTTCAGCTTGAGACATGTTACTGCCAAAATTGATAGGCCAAGGTCAGTCAGAGTTTTGCACAGAGCTCTCTTTGAAATAATAATCTCCCGTTCTGAGAAAAGGACTAACACCAGCTTTAGTATAAAGGTAATGCCATAACCAGGGGGGCTTGTTTTAGCTGATGCCTGTGTGAGTTCTGACATGAATTTCTGTGGATCTGTCTTGTGTCATCGCTTAGGTCAGTCCACAGTGGTGTACACAGAAAATAAAAGAAATGCCAGGTTGAAGAAGAGTTCTCCCATGGCAGCAGTCAGGTTGGACCACTACTCATGCACTACAGTGTCTTGCACTAAATGGAAAGACGTATGAGAAATACCAGAGGGCACTGTGACAATCTGAGGTCTCATAGAATTGACCTCTTACTTGACTTTGCCTTCAAAGGATGCAAAAGAGTTTGGACTGATATGGGGTCTTTTTCAATAATTCTCAAGCTGAGGAAGGCTGTAGATATGCAAGTGGTACATTCAAATGGGGGAAAGAAGTTTATTGGGAAAATAGAATTCCACTTATTAAGTCGTGTGTCAGGAAAGAAAAGCAATCAAAAATAGAAGACAAATATTAAGAAATCCTGTGCTTCTATCAATGACTAAATGAAAAAAAAAAATCCTCTCATTATGAAGTGCTGAATTACACTTATGTGACACATTTGCTTGACATGTGTATGGGATGGCTTCACATGCCTGATGACCTACCAGCTTGCCTACTGAGCTCAAGCTGACTTCATTAACATCACCAGTAAAAGCACATACACTGAAGTGCATGAATTTAAAATAACAAATCTGCCTTAGTGTAACTCAGTTTAAAGTTCCCATTGCTTAACGTCAGAATCACTCACTTGAGGTGTAACCGTGTATGGAGAACTGCACATTGGCTCACTGGAGATCAGGCAAACCCTGCAGCGTGCACTGCTTTGCTTTGGGGTTCAGATTCATGTAAAGAGACAGCTAGGGATTGAAAGACTTTCTTGGGTCACCTCAGTCACACTGTAACTGAGCTGAGAGTACTTCACTGTATGTAACATAGGGTACTACAGTGGATGGCTTATGACTTCTAGTTCTTCTACTGGATCGTTTAAAATCCATGTGCATACGTGCATATATATACATTCACATTATTAAGATGCAGCAGGGTATTTAAAATCCTTGTCTGTCATGGACTATCTTTTTCCTTTCACACCAGCATAGCTGTTGACGCAAATAATTACTTTTTCAACAGATTTCTGCCATATCAAACAATGGCAGACGACAGCAGATGAAAACTACTCTGAACTGGGGAGGTTTCTGGCATAGCAGAGCCTTATCTGCTCTCGTTTTGCCATATTTCAACTTTCAAAAGCTCCTGCTGAAAAAGAAATCTATCCATTTTGAATGAAGTTACCTGTCTGTTTGGCAGCTTATCCTACTGCACACAATGTGTTAAAATGACTCTTGTTTGCAGAGTAACTCTGCTTCAACCCCTTCTGTCTGTGCAATACCCAGATATTCTGGTCTTTGGACTCTGCATTTGCATCTTATTTCCTGTTGACCTCACTGGCCTCCTGCAACTACTGTTTTATTCGCAGGCCTGGATTTTTTAAGTCAGTCAGGAATTAAAAACTTATGACCATGTCATTCTGCATGTGTTGGTTTAATGCATCTTCCTTTTCTAACTTGAAACAGTGCAAAGTTTTACATTGGCACCATTCCTGAAAGCTTCTTTTCTTGAGGTGAACTGTTTGTTTCATTGTTTTTCATAAATGGATCAGGATGTAATAAATTCATAAATGGATTTTTCATAAAAATGGGCCAGGAGGTACAGATCACTCATAGTGTTCCATGCAAAGAAATGGTCTGTTTTAATCAGAAGTAGTAACCACTGATATGTGCCATGTGAAAGTGATGGAGAGTCACAGGGATGAACTCAGGCTTTTAACCATCTAGGAAATATGTCTCTTTATAATTTTCATAAATGAAAAGAAACTCTACGTTTTCATTTTGACCTCTGTTATTAAGGAAAAGACCCCTATGAAATACATTTAAATTCACCTGAATAAATTCAAGAGTAGCAATGAAAATGCAAGTACTGATGATTGTTTAACAGAAACAGAAAGAAACTGTGTTGTTTTCCATTTTTCTCTAATCTTTTGTTAATAAACGTCTGTATTTCTACCTGAGAGTGGCAAGACACTGGCACAGGTTGCCCAGAGAAGCTGTGGCTGTCTCATCCCTGGAAATGCTCCAGATCAGGTTGGATGGGTCCAGGGGGCCTTGGGCAACGTGTTCTGGTGGAAAGTGTCCCTGCCCATGGCAAGGGGTTGGAACTGAATGGTCTTTAAGGTCCCTTCCAACCCAAACCATTCCATGATTCTATGAGAAGCTTTGGTAAATAGTTTTTCCAAGAACATTTAAAGATTTTTAAATCATTACTTTTTTAACAAAATGGCCAATCTAAGAAAATACAAATGGAAATTTTTCTGAGGTGACTGAGTGCATTCTGTAGTGCAGCGTGCAGGCAGCAGCCTCCTAGAAATTGAATTAATTCACGTTTAGGACTCAACATATAACTGTGAATGATTCTGTGGTCCTCTGTGGTAGAAATTGAGGCAGCATACATCTTCTCTCCTAGCAGAAGGGGAAAACTCTTTTTTCTCTATGACACGCTGAAGAGAAAACATGCAAAATTTCAAGAGTTGTCCTGAGCTGAGTTCCCCAGCTTGCTTAAAGATGACGAAATAATCAACTAAACACAAAGAAAGACTTCACCAATAATTACATTCACTGAGCAGTCAGCATAAATTAATTTTGATTTTCTTGGAACGTTTTCTGGAAAAGCTCTTTGAAAAGCAAAAGAAAAATTAAATCTCCTGCCTAAGATTCTTTCCCTCTTTTGTGTGTGTCTTTTGTTGGTTTATTGTTGGGGCTTTTTTGTTTGGTTGGTTTTGGGGTTCTTTTGTGCAGATGAAGAAATGTCTGCTTTCTTAAGAAGGCTGGGGCTTGCCCTGCCCTCTCTAACGGGGTTGCATATGGCTCCCTTTGTAAATTGTATTCAAAGGAAGGATTCTCCTGGCAAGCATTTTGCACCTCCAGCTGTCACCACAAATACTGTGGAGTCATTCATAAAACAGTTCATGAATGAATATAGGGGATATCTTCTGTCCTCACATTCACAGCAGATGAGCACCAGGAAGTGGAAGCAAGTTCATCTATTGAAACTTCCCAAAGTTTTCCCATGGTGGCATATTCTCTTTATTAGAAAAGAACCTTTTTTCTTCCATTCTTTTTATTTACATAAAATTAAGTTAATCCATAGAGAATATGAAGTCAGGTACAAAATGAGTGTCTAAGCATCAGAGTTGATTGTGTTTGTAAATTAATAATTTTCGATATATTCCAATAACTTTTAAAACTACTTCTGAATACAAAATTATCTTGTTGCACTCAAAAGCCCCCTCTGCAAAGTACTAACTGCAGATGTCTACTATAAACACATGTACTGAGTATTTGTCAGATTAGGCTCCCGGATCCAGAGCATTGCACTGGTACATTGATTTTTGCACACTCTTAGCCAAAAAAGTGGCTTGACATTTCTAAGAGCATCTTCCTTCATCTTCTCCATGTATATAAATGTGTGTGCACACACTAGTACATTTATACTTATGTACACACACGCGTGTACATATAGATGTAAGGATGTGCATTTATACACAGCAACTATCAGGATCTAAGTCAGTTGTTATATTATTTTGTTTGCAATGTACCCTCACAGTCTTAAGGGATGCTCCATTGAACTCGCTGAAACTCACGCAAAACCTCGATTTCTTCCTTTGAAAATGCAAAGTTGCCATTCATTTTTCAATTGCTTCAGGTCAAAGCTGCAGCAAAGGGAAAGGGCAGGTGTTAACAAGAGGGAATGTGCTACAGAACAAGTAATTTTTTTGCAGTATCTTGTCACAATGCTTTCGACAGAGCTATTGTTTCAAGCACAAAGCATTGCCAGGAAGATGCAAGAGATCTGATGATACGTTTGTGGCAGCCCTTTTGTTTCTGCAGCTGGATCCCAATTACAGCATTTAAACATTACGACCTGAAGTAAAAATATTCATTTTATCTCAAGTAATGAGAGGTAATTTTTATATCACTATCTGCTTAAAGGAGTGAGCTACTTGAAGACATATTAGTAATTGCTGGCCTTTAAAGGAAACGTCTAAATTTTTGTCACTAGATTGGTATTGCAAAGATTTTCACAAGTAGGCAATCAATTTTATCAAAGTATTTTATGTACACCCAGACAGTACTTCCTATTCAGTGAAGCACTAATGCATGTGAAATGAAATGCATGCTGAAGTGACCAGAAGTCCATTCTTCTTAGTTGGTTTCAGAAAAACACGGTGGAGAAAATTGATAAGGAGGTAGTATGAAGGGGGTTTGAGTAGATGAGGGTTTTTTGAGTTTTCTTGGGAGTCTTTTTGGTGTGTGTGTTTATTTAGGATAACTAAGGTAGTTCCAAATCTACAGGCAGCCAGTTTATTAATTAAAATCTTCGGAAAAAATGAACTTGTGATTCAGCCTAACAAAATTAAGCATTTCAGGTCCACATCTTCCTGATTTTGAAATTAAATTTTGTAGCTCAATTACTTGAGTATCTTCCCAGAAGCAGAATATTTTAAGTTATTTATACAACATGAATAACTCTGGATATGAACTTTTAGGTAAGGCAACAATATCAAGAATGGAGTAAATATGCCCAACCCTCCACCAGGTTCTGTCTGTGAAGAAACTGGTTCCCAATTCTTCCATAGTGAATGCAAGGTGCCCAGGAAAAGGGAGGGGCATCCAGGAGGGGAGAATTAGAGAATTATCTCTGATTTCTCCAGAAACAAGACGTAAAAGGAAAAAACAAAGTTATTTCACATTTCCTATGGTGCTGTTAATGCTGAAGAGGTTTGTTCTTCAGGCTCTAGAGCAGATAAATCGTATATTATTGATAAAAGGAATGTATTTTTAATTTGTTGGAAGGGTTTTTTGTGCCCTGGTGTGCTTTCCATTGAGCGTGTTAATTTTTCATTATCGCTATATATGTACCAAGAGGGAGTATTTTCTTCTTTGATTTCTGAGCAAATGAGAATGGAGAATGATGCTGCTAATAGTCAATGAGATGTGAAGGCTCTGGGTTCCCCAAAGGCAACCTCATTTATGGTGAATCCAAACTGGTGACTTGAAACACCCCCGCAAGAGGTGACCAGTTCTGGTCGATGCTGCTGTTCTGGTTGTTCTGTGGTTCCAGACAGTCCTATCTGATGGGAATAAATCTCCCTCTATTCCCACAGCCCCATCAGTGTAGGCTGTTAGATATTTATAAGTGTTTTACATTTTCATGGTTAAATACTCAAGATCCATAATCTTAAAGTAGTGTTCCTTCCTAAAATCCTAAAACTGCTTCATTTTAATATCTTCCTCCTCACAGGGGAGGCAGTATCCTGTTGTATCCTATTTATCATATTTGTAAGGTGGTTCCTTTATCTCCCCCATTCTCTGAGATTAGAGAAGGTCAACATTTTAAAATACTTACAATTCTGGTCATTGGCTTGACTCAAGGCTTGAAAAATTTATTATTTCCTGGCAGTCAGATTAAAATCTCTGAGCTTTATACAAACTCACAGATGAGCTTAATATTTTGGCATACATTTGAGTATGTTTTTAAGATTTTTTGGAAAATATATTTGGAAGACAACCATTTCCTAAAGCCTACCAAGGAATGCAGCTAATGCTAAGCCACATGTCTCTCTTATGGCCAACTCTGTAAAAACCGTATCTGTATTCAATCATTTTTAACCATATCTTTTGTTGATTTTTTCTTTTTTTCTTTTTGTGAAAAATGTACTAGGGATCCAAATGGAACCCACTCTGAAGAGTTATCATCAGTGGCCTTGCAGTTAAACTGATAATTGCTGTGGAGATCTCTAAATGTTTTTAATGGAACTATCTTGCTATGAATTTAAAATTTGTATTTAGCTCGTGTAATTCCCTGAGCTCAGATTTTCTAATGAACTAACACTTAATGTAAAGATAAATTCTCATCACAAAACACAGCTCATAACTGTTTAAGTTCAGTTTATGGTGTGTTGATTGGCTAAAGCTGAGTTAATTGAAAGTAATTATAAATAGACAATTTGCAAACCGTGAAAAAGAAAATCACAGTGAAAAATTAAGCCTCTGTGGTACAATTCAGTGAGTCTTATGGTTGGAGAAAAGAAACTGTAATGCAAACGTAAATTCTCAACTACAATGTTTTTCCCACTGTTATTATTTGAAAAATAGAGGTAAACAGATACAGCCCTATCTACTGAACAGCCAGTGCTATTGCCAGTAAATCTCTTTCTTCCTTCCTAGACTTGTCCTAAATGTGGTACCTCACTCAGCACTCAGCTAACTAGCACTGGCAAAACACAAATCTTTTAAAAAAAAAAAAGTTTCTTTCAATGTGATTTCATTAATATCACCTCAGGCTCATGCCTTTGCTGATTTAACGAAGCTTTTTGGGATTGCTGATTCAGAGTGTGTTTGGATTAGGAAAGGTGATGAGCATTTATCTCACAGTGCAAGTGGGCTCAGGGTTGTTCTTGGAGAGGAATTTATCCCATACGGGATTAGGCAGTTCAGAGGGAACCAAGCAGAATGAGAAATGTGGCTTGGCATTATGTGCACAGCTTGGGAGACAACAGGATCTGGTGGTTACAGTGCTACACTGGAAACCAGGGAATATGTGGTCTGACATGCACCCAGGATGAGAACCTTTTCAGATTGCATCATTCTTCAGTCTTTCATCTTATCTTAACCTGAGAGCTTCAAATTTTAGATTGTTAATTAATGGGATTGCCTCTGTCTGTTGTTAGGACATTCAGATATCCATGACTTTGGCTGGAGCCTCTGGGATTTTTGTAAAGTAAATAATGCTGCTAAAGAAGAAGAAGAGGACTCATGTCATCTTCTAGTAGTTTATAAAACTCCAGACATAGCCTCAGTGTGGTAAAAATTAAATATAAATATGGCATGGGGCAAGTAATCCAATGGCATAAGGGCCTGTATAGACTCCAATACTTTCATTATGTATATACTTATGGTACAAGTGGTTTTAAAAGAGCTTTCTACCCACTCACCTCAACAAGGATACTTTCCCACTCCATCTATTGGCTTTGATATCAGTCAGGTCCTGAAGCATTGACTTAATTCCGTGCTGTTCCAACAAACATTCCTTTTTCTAAAAGAAGCAATATTATCCTACAAGAATAATACAAAAATCTAGGAGCATGTCTTTAACTGCTAGCCTATCATTCTGACATTAAAGAAAACAATCTTACATTTGGAAGAGCCTCTTCAGTAGACTCTGCATATCTGCAATTGATAGAGAAAAAAGAAAACCAATGGATTTTGCAGGCTATAAGGCAGAGTTTTTTTGTAGATACATTTGGCTTATATCAACAGTGAGCCCAGAGCCACAAATATTATGTAGGTGAGATCAGGCCGCTAATTGCAAGTGCAGAGTGCTAATGGAGAACTTTGGGAAGATTTGCAACTCATCCTGAGTTCATCTAAAAGTCTTCTTTGTAGGTTTCCACAACTGAGAGCTCTGCATCATCCTTTCCTTTGTGACATCTATCACTATGTTGCTGCCTCACTATTTTCCCCCTGCTGTCCTCACATGCAAACAAACGTGAACTCCCAAGAAAAAGAATCCTGAACTTTATAGACTCTAATTCAAACCACACTGTGTAAATCAGCAAGTCGTATGTATAGCTTTAGAACTGAATTTCTTTTCATCTTTCTTCCTTCTTGCAGCCACTGGAGGTTATGTATAGCCTCTCTGTAAACTAGTCATTTAAAGGCAAAAATCCAAGCACTGCACTTCTGAATATTTCAAAAGCTTTGTATTGCGGACTTTCTAAAAAATGAATCTTACAAGTAAATTGCACAGTATGAGGAAATCATATAATTTCTGGAGTGTACCAAGACTGATTTTCAGAAATTCAGATAAAAATAGAGAACAGGATCTGCCTCTGCTGTGCTTGACCCCATTAACCTAGGAGCTACTGCTGGCAAACCAAGTGAATCCAAGAATACACAGCTCATTCCTAATTTAAAATCAGATTCTCATCAAAGTCTGTGAGGATATTTGTGTAAGTAAAAGTAAAAATAGCTGAAGGACTCTCTTATAGGTGATCAGCAATATATTTACCTTATTTTCCTCTTTCTAGGATAACTATTATAAGTTGTTTCATTCATGCTGGTAGAATTTAATCTTCTGTTTCATAAAATCTAGGCTGTTTTTTGTTTGCTGGTAAATATTGCAGCAATTTTCTCTTTAACAAACTTTCCTTGAGCAGCTGAATTTCATGATAAATGAAGAGCTTAAAACTACTGATGTTTATTCATGCATGGTATAGGCATTAGATGTAGAGCTGGTCAAATTTACTTTTGGACTGAAGAAAAATTTCCTGCAAAACATAAAATTTGCAAGTTGGGTGGGTTTTTGTTTTTTAATATGAGCATTCTATTCAATTCAAAAGAAAAACTGTACTAGAATATTGAAATATACCATAATGCAAAATTTCATAGTTTCATCAAACTCTGTGGCAAACATGTTGAAAATACATATTGTTGGGCAAGATATCTGGCAACCTTTGTCATTAGTTTGCATCACCAAAACATACATGTTTCAAGTTAGAACCATTGTTGTTATGGGGACATTGACAATAGCTCACTTTTCAGTAAAGTACAGAGTGATGTACATTAAAGGATGGCAAGAGGCATTTTATACCATCTAGAGATTAAAAGTGTGAGTTTAAAGCATCAATCTGCAAATAAAGCGGTCTAATAGCAAGTAAAATGAGAAAGGTGATAAGAGTGTCATGATTCATGGCATGAGCCAACTGCATTATGAATGATCAATGAACATTATCATCAGAACAATGTCATAGTCTTACAATTATGGTGCATCGTAAATGCAAATATAATTGCTTTGTATGTAATGAAATACAAAAGCCACATTTAAATAATAATGTTAAGGTTGTGATCCAAACTGGCAAAACCTTGAATAGTCAGCTAAGCTGACATGATCTCATCTTAACCTTTTCACTGCTGTCAGAGGAGAAATGGGATTGGAGAAAGTGTGTTTATGAAACATCAAGATTTGCTGATGATATTGGAAATGCCTGTTTATTCTTAGTAGATGGGAGGCTAAAGCAAATAGATATAATTTCTTCTTCTCTATTTTGAGGTCATCTTATTGATTTTGCAGTTGCTTCTGTGTAGCTGAGAGAAGAGGTGAGCCAAGTTATAATACAGTTGATTATGTCGGGGGAAAAAAAGGCTGCAAGAATTACAGTGCAGTAACAGAACCAACAGTAAAGGAAATGGTAGCAGATGCTAAAAATCACTGTGTACATCCAGTGAGTTTTTGTTTCATTCTTCATACCAGTGCAGACGTCATACCACTAGAAACTGATAAAGTGATATTTTAATCTAAGTCTCTCATCTACTCCAAGTGTGCAGTCATAGAGGAGTATGCACACTCCCTAATCCTGGTGTTCTGCCATGGTGCTTCAGTGGGGAAGCAGTAGGGCTGCAGTTTTCATACCACTGCTTTAAAAGCCACTGTACGTGTCTCTAGTATCAGCCACCATAAACAAACCACAGCTTGGAGAGGGACCTGCAATCAACTGTGCAGTCCAGGTGTATTCCATTCCTTTGGTTTAAGGAGCAAAAAGCAGGAAGGAACACAGCGCAGATGAAATCTTGGCATCAGCAAGGCTGATTTTCAGGGGACCAGGAATTCGTCTCAACAATCACTTCGGAATGGTACTCTCTTGTGATGGAGTCACAATGTAACTTTGCAAATGTTGATACTGAGGTTCTTAGCATTCCTCATGCCCTTGTGCATTCCTCTTTCCTTGTTTACCCTGGTATTTTGATATAAGCATGAAGTAATATTCCGTTTGAAGGTAGAAGTACATATTCTTAGAAACTCTGAATGTTATAATGGCTTGCAGAGCCCTGATTTCTTGACACAGCATGTTATTAAAAAAGGTCAGAATGCCTCATCTGTTTGGGGATTGGCAACTTCTATATCCATACCATTCAGCAGCAGAATAATGATGTCATACTTCAAAACATGTATTTTGACAGATTGTCCAGAGCTGTGGCATTGCAAAATTCTCATCTGCCCTAAATGGCTCCAAATACATAAATATCATAAGTTAGTCTCTACACTGCGGTGGATTTTAATAGGAGTGTTGTACAAATTTACATACAAATATTTACAAGCCTTGTGAAGGGCCAAAACACTAAATTTATCAGGAATTCTCATGAATCTTCTACACATAGAAGTCTTCAAAAACTAACAAGGTCTATGATCACCTGATGTCCTACAAGGAGACATCAGTGTAATTTTCCTGTGCAGCCAGAAACCAGAAGAATGTTGCTTGTTAGAAAAATGGTTCATAAAAAAAGCAGAGCTGTGATGTCTGGGCTGCCTTTCATGGCAGTATGTTAAATTGTCTAAAAATCTCTATTAAACTCTGCGTGAAAACACTTGACCCGTTATTATTATTAAAACTTATTGGATTTTCAGCATGTCAATGGCCAAGCTGGAAAGAGTAGTTAAGTTAGAATAAGGCCTTGCATGAAAATAATACCTCTATCTATAAAGTACAAGGATATTAAGACTGCATATGTAATGAAGTGCTTGACTCTTCTGGTCCTACAGTTCCCCTAAGTTTATAATGCTAAAATTAATAAGAGCATTGTCATCACCAAGAATATTTTGTTTCTAGGCAACTTTAGTTTGGATTAGAGTGTATTCACAAAATATTAGAAAAAGTTTTCATTCCTATAACTGTGTTATAATCATGTGATTTACACTTCTCTTAACATGGACTTGCTGTTAATAATACTCCCTTGAATTTGCAAAGTGTGATTCAAAGTTACTTGTCTGTGACAGGGATCTTGTAACAATAAGAGAGAAGGACATTCCATAAATGTCTTTGCTGTATAACCCTAAAAGATTGTGGGCTGGAATTGGTAGGTATTTAAAAACCAGACATGGATTAGGATTGTTTTATGGAACAATGGCTCCAGTTTCTATATCAGAGTATTCTAGGACAATCAGATTCTTCTAGGATTAAGCTGTTGAGAGACATAGACGTGAGTGTTATGGCTGCCGTTGTACTTAAAGACTTAATAACCTACAGAAGATACAGTCTGTCCATAAAAAAGTGTCCATAAAAAGCAATTACTGCTGATGAATGAAAAATAACAAGTCTCAGCATATTGAGTCATCAGATCTGCAAGGTACAAAGCATGAGACTAGAAAGATCTGTGTTCTCAGGATCTACCTCCTGCGAGTTGTCATGAAATCCATATGTGTTTATATTCTACCTTAAAACTACTGAGGTTTTGCATAGTCCTGTTATTTAAGTGCTTGGCTGTGAGGGTGTCACATCTCTAACACTGTCTTCTAATTTCTAAGTTAAATGTTTGTAAGCAATTTAAATCTATCTACTGTTCTACCAGCTTTTCCTTCTCAGATCAAATAGTTCTTCTTTAGCAGTGTTAATCCCCAGTGTATTTACAGATTATTATTATTTTCTTCTCTTTCTAATTTGCTAGGGTTGGGTTAAACCCATGTAGACTTATCTGAGATAATTCTAGCACCAGAAACAGAATAATTCCAGGAGTGTGAAGCCCCAAATTATTACAGCTCTGCTGCTGTCACTGCCCACGTTAGCACGGTGTTGTGCCCTGATAGGTAACGTGTTTAACATGACGACCACATCTATTCAGAGTGCATCTTTGGGAAACATCATGTGATATAGATGTTATTTATCCTATGTTCTTATTAAAATGCACCGCTGATCCGGGGAAGTTTCAGGCGTTCAGGAACAGACTGCTGTCCAGGGAGCTCGCAGTCAACTGTAATGGTCCTGGGTACAATGAAACAGTTTTTCTCCTAGTGTTGGCTGATTCCTGCAGGAGCCCAGGAGGACACAGATTTTCACCCTGGCGATACGCACTGAAGGACAGATGCAGAGAGAGGCTGGGACATTAGGAACAGAAGCAAAAATAGCCAAGGAAATTAAGCACAAATGAACTCAATTTTCTTTAGGTTTTTGAAAGAGACTTTTGAGAGGGCAACTACATAAAAAAAATGTTTTCAGATAAGAGGAAGAGGAAATGTAGCATAAAGAATAATCGTGGTAGACTTATGTTAGTTTTTCATAAGTTATATGACCGAATGAAAACAAAAGTTCATTCATACATCATTTTCATCACCTGCATCTCTCCTAATTGGTAGCAGATGGATATGTGTGTACACATGTTGATTTTGATTACTTCTGTTGCACAGTGGCTGAACTGTAGGCCCGAGTCAAGCAATATCTGTTCATTTTTTTTCTGTCAACACCTTTTTCATTCTACCATCTCTTGCCTTCAAAGATGAAAACTCACATGAAAAATAGAAGTTAGGGAAGATGGAATTCAATCAACACAGTAATTCCCAGTAGCAATAAAGCATCTTGTGATTGCTCTCACTCTGATATATAACTCTCATTTAACAAAGATTTTTTTTGCATTGAAACTTGCTTATCTTTAATAGAGGAGAAAATGCAGACTTGGTTTTCAGTGGCCCTCAGGGATGAGCTTTGTGCAGCTCGCTGGACTCATAAGGAAAGGCTAAGTTCCTAGGAAACCACAAGACTCCCAAAGGCTGGGGTTACAGTTGTGCTGTCTAAGTGCAAGTTCTAAGAGGTGCATTTCTCTTATTCCTGTGACTTTGTAGCTTGTGACCAAAAGCCCCATATTTCTGTATGGTTTAGAAACATATTGAAACCCATTTGGAAGATGTGTAGGCATTTCACTGTACCAAATTCCTCTAGACACTGGCGGGTCACCGACAGTTTGCCTCAAATTTCATGCCATGTTATTTGTATGATGTGGAATTGATCCTTGCTACATTTATCTGGGAAGAGTTTCTGTGATAGCACTCTTTTTTTTTCCTTTAACTTAAACAACACGAAGTATGAGTCAGTAGTTTTTTCCTAGCAAATCCATGGCCAGCGAGGAAACATGTTGGCTGAATTTAGCATGTGCATCATGGGAACACAGAGCAATTTGCAAAGACTAGAAATGAGCTTGTATTTGGGATGTAGCTTCTGGGGATGCATCCAAGTGCAAGCTTAGATCAACTATTTAATATCCCTTTTCACTGCTTCAAACAGAGCTGAACACCAAGCATGTCTGTCTGCCACCTTCTCACCCACCACAGAGAAACAGATACTGCTGATAGATTGGTGGTAGGGGTTTTTCTTGTTTTGCTCACATATTTTATGTGTATCATACTTTGCAGTCTATCCTGATGCTTGACTAGGGAAGCACCACTGCAGAAAGCTTTTAAATTACATATAAACTGCAAAATTGCCTATATAGGAAAAAAATGTACATAAGTGCACAAAGGCAGATATTTGCCATGTACTTCACAAAGCTTAGGCTTTTTTTGCAGTGGTGGTTTCTTTCAGGGTGTGTGGGCTTTCAGGGGCTTTTTTTACTGGGTCTGAACAGAATTTCAGCAAGCTGAGCCCAAAATGCCCCTGAAACAGAAAACCCTTTTTAAGCTGTTTATCTTGAAGGAACAACACATTGATGCTTCTTCAGGAAAATACAAGTTTCTGCTATCATAAGCCATCCCCATTCTTTTTGCTGCTTTTTCTACTTCATCAAGATGACTTGGCTAGAATCAAAATAAGTTTGGGAGTGGAGAATAAAGACAGTAAAGTTCTGTGATTTGGTGGAGTTTTTTACCTAGTTCTTTCTGCTTAAATGCTGGTTTAAACCTTTCAAGAAGCATTGGGACATTCTTATTCAACAGTTGTTCCAGAACTGGAAATGTCCTTTCTCCCGAGGACTGGAGGGAGAAGGGTTTTGGTGTTCACAGTGCTGATATGTGGAGGTACCTGAGAGAGGTCGAAGGGCTGTTTCTCGGTGTCAAATACCAAGGAGTAAAAATGGTTTTAACTATTTTAAGTTCCACAGTGCTGCACCTCCACAAGAACCTGTGATTCAGATCATAAATCTGTAGTACCACTTTATAAATCATTCACAAAATATGCACCATGATTCATTCCTTTCCTTATGGAGAGTATTATGAGAGAATATGAAATAAATGCATTTTTAATAGGGCCTGAAAGCAAGAGCATTGTCTCTTCAGGAGAGGCCAGAGTACCAAAGTAAAACTCTGCTTGCCTGTGTGTTAATTAAACTGGCTCACCTCCTTTGTCTCTACTTCCCTTCTACTTGCTTGTGGATAATTGGCTTCTGGGAATAGAAAATGAAATTGAAAGCTGGTGAATGTTGTGAGGAATAGGAAAAAAAAATATGTCCACGTATATGGAAGTGAGAGTAGAGAAAGAAAGAGATGCCATCCTCATATATAGTTGTATAGTTTCTTATGACATTTTCCTTCCTTTACTTTCCTCTTTGTTACTATTCCATAGTACTATGATATTCTCCTGGTGTTTTGGGTTCTGTTATAGTTAAGAATTTTCACAAAGGAGCCAGATTTTCAGCCTAGAGAGATTTAGGTGGCTTAAAGCAAATCTGACCTAAAAGTATTTAAAAGATGTTTATCTAACTTCAGCCTATAAATCTCTCCAACTTTCACCTGTTGCCTCCCACACACTGTATTGTGAGCTACTACAGAATCTCCTGCTTCATTTGCCTTTGGGAGTGGGAATCCTAAAGGTCATAGTTTTGTGGATACACTTGGGTCATCTAAATGTAGTAAGCTGTACCCGCAGCTATATATGCCCAAAGTTACCCTGGTTTCAGAAATCTGTGCCCCAAAACTTGAGTCAGAGTCTCAGTTACTCTGTTTATGATCCTGCATCCCCTTGAGTATGATCTTTCTTTAAACTGAGATAGATTTAAGGTCATGACTCTATACAACCATTCCATGACCGAGTGAGGGACTCTTCTTCCTTGGCACTGCTATACATCAGATACAACAGTTGTATCTAAACAGCCATTATTTTGTATCATATAACTACAGCCATTAAGGTAGCGAATTATCAGAGCCTCTACCTCTGAAAACCAGCTGGTATTGGCAGGTATCTAGGTATCTAGAAACATGGAAGTTTTATCTACTGGCAGTATTCTATCTATAATTTCTATCTCTTTATTATTTCAACAAGCATCTATATTACTCTGTCAGATTGCTATATGCCTTACTGTGACATCAGGTGTTTTTATTATTATTTTCTTTCAAGGCAATAATTCCATGAAAAGAAATATTAAAGTCTCCCATCACGATATGTTATTTGTGTCTTAACTTCCATCCAGCATTAAACAGCATTTTCTATCCTAACACAGTCCCAAATCTGTATATTTAGTGTCTGATCTAAAGCCTGCTCAAACCCATGTAAGTCTCCACAGAATTGGGATTCACACAAGGTCTTTACTGCTGCTAAAATATACTGCCCGATTGAAGGTGCCTGTGAGCAGGAATTACTGAGGAGGAATGGCAGTGGCTGAAGGCTGGGCAGAAACACCTGGGGTTCATCTGGAGCTCCAGGAACATACACTGCTTCTTGTGGAGAAGGTCTATACTCCCCAAGATACAGGCAGGCAGACTTCATTGTTTGATGCAGTCTTTGAAATTGTGTAGCAGATTTCTGTAAATGGATGAAGTTCTTAATTGTGTGAGGAAGAGTTTACTGCACTTGGCACAGTGACTGCTGTGCTCTTTTGTGAGCTGCTAAATAGAACTTGTTTTAACCTTCCCCATTTTTGATACCTTCCCCATTTTTGAATGTGTTTTAGGCATTTGCAAACAATTTTGTGTTACCAAAGCTGCTGAGGAGAGTTCAGTGAGAGGGAGAGGTTGGTATCTGAGGGGGTGGTGAACTGTTCTGGGACTGTAAGTAAGCACACAGGCCACAGGTGTTCTCAATACCATCAGCACTGAAGCAGTTAACAGGGTAGGGATGGGGGATCTCAGAGTCTCAGTTAACAAATATTTTAGAAAGACTACTCTCTTCTGCTTCCCAGGGCTATCATTTCAAGCAGGCTGTGGAGAAGAAAGCTGAATGAGTTTACATGTATTTTATGTTTTTAAGGGTGCTCTTAGAGCTTCAGGAACTGGAATATGCCTAAAATAAGTAGTTTTATGGAATGATTTTGTGGCAAGGAATGACCTTTGCCCACAAGTTTCAGTGAAGAGAATGAAGGAATACAAGTCTCTCAATCCTGGTTTCGCTCACGGTGTCATTTCCATAGGCCCTGGGATTGTGCCATGGTGAGTACAAAATATGTTTTTTCATGGCACCCTTTCTTCTTCATAGCTGGAAGGTACTGGCTTTTATTGTCCTGTACTTTGTGGTTTACAAAAGAACTCAAGGGCACAGCTATGTAAACATGACAATTAGAGACTGGTAATGAAGGGATAACCTTGGAACCTCCTGTGGAGGATTTACAGGGTGAGGCAACCTTTAGGAATTTAGATTAGAAGAGAGCCTGGCTAGTCCAGTCACCTCATCCTGTGACAAGGACAGGTGCTGCTAGACCTTTCCTCGAGAAGGTTTTGGGAGCAAACATTCAATCCTGTCAGTGAGACAGACTGCCAGACTGAATCAAGCATTGAAATAACAAAAACCTGCCCTTAGCCTGCCACCCTCATCCCTCGCTCCTTAGTATAAAGCCAATATTTTACGTGGTTATCTTGAATTTTTCTCATCAACTTTGCCAAATCTGAATCATCTAAGTTTTTCCTAATTCTGAATAGGTTGATTGGTAAATGCAAAGTAAGTCTAAGTAGTACTAATGCAAATAAAATAAATAAATAAAAAAAATAAGTAAATTTTTAAATGTAAGGAAAATCCATCCAAATTCTCTCACTGCTGCAGCCATTGCCCCTGTCTTACTAGTGCAACAGTTTTCACCTGACTGGAAAACTTGCTTTTGGTTTAACCCTAATGAATTTTAAAACAAGTTATAAGAAAAAAGCAAAAGGCCTGTAAAACTAGTTTTACTTCCAGAATAGATGAAGAGCTATTCATTAAACTCTATTAGCAAATCTATTAGCAGCTACTTTGCACAGTAGCAGGAATGGGTAAGTTGAGAACACAGATGGTGTAGGAGAAAACAGTTGTTTTATTCCTGAAGTGTATTTACCCGAAGCATTTAAGAGAACTAGTTTTAACAAACTAAAAAATCACTAGAAAGTAGCAGTGACTCCATTTTACAGAAATTATGTCAAGAAGAAGCTAAGGAATGTTGGGCTGTTTTGTCAGAGAATAAAATCAGCTGGCAGTTGAATTTAAGAGGATTTTTTTCACAGATACTGATTTTATTCCTCAAAGTATTCTTTACTGATACATATATAGAGATGTGGAGGGGTTTGAGTGGATCTAGTTTGTTTGTTTTATTCCAGCTGATTATTTTTTCACAAAGCGTTTATTTTCTTTTTTGGGGGGATGGATTTTTTTTGTGTAAGTGAACTTTTTTTCCATAGGTGGCCTTATTTTTTAAAAAAACTTGAGGTTTTGTATAGTCTCACACCTGATTTTCTGTATCACTGAGATGTAAAAGGCAAAAAAAGTGGGTTTTTTTCTTTTTAAGCACTTGTGTTTTGCATCTTTGCATAAAAGCAAAGATAATAAAATCAGAATAGAGGCATGTTCTACCCAGCCTACTCTGATGCAATTAATAATTAAGGACAAATGGCTTGTTAAATACCTACCCGTATGATTAAAATGCTATGAAAAGGTTGCTGTAAGAATGATTGCTTTTTGTTTAATGTAACCAAAAAACAAATCCATGGTTCAATATCTTTTGTGTTATATGTTTTCTGTTTTTAAAATTAATGTGACATAAGGCATTCTTTATGCTAATGTTATAGCTCCTTGGACGAGTTTAACACCATTATCTTCTTTAATGAATAATTCATTCCCTGTTGAAAACTTAACTATATCATTTTTACAGTGTGTAAATGAAACTTTGAAGTGCAATTTAAGTTTAAAGAACTTCAGATTGTAGAAAATTCTCATAAACCACCAAAAAGTGCTTTGCAAGGAATACTGTCTTGTACTGAAGTGCAAGCACGTTGTGATGCGCGTGTTTGCAATTTTTAATTTTGCTGCTTGTTTTAAAAAGTCTTGGAAAGGATTCCTGGTTGGTTTTACTTTATTGGCATTTTATACACTTTTAGTTATGTCTTCTTTTTGAAAATAAAAATACTCTCTGTAAGCACAGCAAAGCTCAAGTTCTCATTGTTCCTAATAATTCAGAAAGAGCCTCTTGGGAAGGTGGTAAAACGGGAGCAATACTCTTCTTTCCCACACCAGATCCTTACCTTCTTTTAAGAAAACCCCTGACAGTCAAAGTCCTTGGTGCAAGTGAGAGCAAAAATGGATGCAAGGAACTTTTCTTTTTTTTTTTTTTATTTGGTTGAAGTTTCATATGAAGTTATTTGCCTCTCTGTATTGATCCCTGCAAGTTAACTGGAACATTGGTGTTTGTGATTCTGTGACTTCCCCATCTCCAGGAAAGCTGAGCTCTGAATCTAAACAGCTTCTTTTCCTCCATAAAAATGAGATAATTGGTATTTAATTTATGTGGGTATGGGAGAAGCAAAATGGGGCATGATAGTGCTGAAGAAAGATTAATCTCAATATCATGTTGACCCTAAAATTTGGTCATGGTACTTGATAATCTATTTCAAGTTTCATGAGAAACACTCAGTTTATAAGTCAGTCCTGTACTGCCTTCTTAATATTGGAATATGCATGTTTAGGTATGTGCATCACTCTGGAATTTAATTACAGGTTTTGTAGATTTTATTGCCTATAAGTTCATTTCAATTTTAAAATTCTGTTATCTGGTGGAGAATTTTACTGGGTCATTTGGCTCATTTTTCTGAGCTTGTTAGATTTCTGTATCTAAGGAAAGACAGTTAAGTGGAATATGTATTTATATCCATGTAACCCTGCCTTGTTTCCTGATGCTCCTTGAGTGTCACCTGTAGTGAGACACGATTGATTGCTGTGCTTTGTTAATAACGTGACTGAATGGGGCACTGCAGGGCTGTGGGATCAGATAGGAGCACTCCTGGGTGAGAAGGTAAATGATATAACAGGAGACTGTGTCAAGAGAGGCATTTTCCATGTGCTAATTTCAGGCTAAGCCATGTCTATTTTGAAAGTTTTCTGATGTCTCTAAATCAAATCTGGAAGCTGGGGATGCATCTTACTGTGCAAGTTGTTTTTATTCTCAGTGGAATATTGCCTTCTGGGTACTGGGGAGCAGCATGTGCTCCTTCATTCTAGGGGAGCACATTTTCAGCTTTATTTTTATTAAGTCCTTGCAACAGATTTTCATTTTAGACATTTTAAGACTGAGAGCTGCAATATTTTATAAAATCCCACTTAGCAAGTGTGTCTCTGGTTTTTAGTTTGTTTTTTTTCCTCTCTCTACCTTACCCTTCCATCTTCCAAGGTGTCAGAGCTTGTGGGTCAAAGGATTCTAAGGAGAGTTTATTATAAGTCAGGGAGCAGAAAGAAAACAGGTACTGAATATATTTATTTATTTATTGTATTTAATTTCCCTCTGTTAACACTTTCCATCTTGTTTAGTGGTGATGTCCTCAAACAGGTACATGTCCAGATTTGGGTTGTTTAACTGCCTTGCATGCACTTTTCCTAGGCAGGAAGTTCCTCAGACACTTCTTGTGGCACTGTGGTTCCTGGCTAAAGATAAATCATTTGTCAGGGACATTACCCACAGAGAAGAGCGGGACTGAGGCGGGAGGAGGTATGAATCATAGCACTTTGTGTAATGTGCTAGCCCTCTGAACATATCTGGCTGTGGACAGAAAACAGTATTTCTTCAAATGAAAAATAAATCCTGTAGTATTATAGGCGCCTAACAATGGCAATTCAGCAGGCTTGACTTGGCATCTGGATTTGTGATATTTTTGTTTTATTTCCATGAGCTATCATTACTGAAAGCTTTGCACTTGTCCATCTGCACACTATGAAACATGTGAGCATTTCCATTTTCCTCTCAAATCAATCGTTTAATATAAGAAACGCTTTATGTTTTTCTAACAACTTTGGATTGTACAAAACACTGAAATAATCAGAGTTTATCCTCCTTTTCAATCTAGAGTTCATGCTCCTGTCTCCTCCGTTATGTTGCTTTCTCTTTCTTTTAGTCAAATGAAATCCTTTGAAGTTGAGCACACAGAAAAATTCATTTTTACCTTGAATAGAACAAGCACTTATCATCATCAACAGTTACGTAGGAGATTAGCTTTGTCATTAAGAGGAATAATCCCTATAATACTCCTATTCATCAGGTAACATTTAAAAGAAGAAAATGTGTGCAATTTAGTCCATGGTCCTGGCAACTGTTATTACAATGTTATATAGAACTTGGGTAGGCTGAGTGAAAAAATAATTAGCACACTTTTTTCTCTTTGACATTATGCAGCTTAAGATGCTCAAATATAATATACAATGTCTCTTCAATAGCTGCATTTTCCATACCATTGTTGGGCATTTGCTGGTCTCCAAGTTGTATTTGGCTCTCTCCGTTCAGTGGATTTATAGATCTGTGACATGGCTCATTGTTTTCCTCAAATATATGCTAAGGGACTACAAATTTGTGATTATATAAGATAATACTTTTTTATTTCTGTCACTATTTAGATACCAATAATATTCCTTCACTTGAAAATAGAGGTGTTGTTTCCATTGTGCCAAAGAGCTCTGCTTTAGTGAGATGGGCTATATAATCTCTTCTCAAACTATAGCAGAATGGTGGTTTTCGGTGAGTGGAGGTAAATGCATGTTGGTGAAACACATACACAGAAGATGGGTTAATGTGAGCTACAGCAGCCAAGCAGCAAGACTGTGTATAAATTGTTAGAACAAGATCTGGCTTGAGGCACTGTGTGGTCTGGAGAGAAATGAGATTTTTGTGTGGAAGCCTGATAACTTTGGAATTTTCTGGTCAGTTTAGACCAGACTGAAGGAAGAGCCAAAGTCTCAAAGGTCATTAAGTTCTTATAGAGGCCCTGAAAATCAGCAGCAAAATAAAGAGGGACATCCAAACGGAAGTTCCCTCTGGAAGTGGCTGACAGCTGTTGGACGCTGTGGGTGGTGCTGGGCAGCATCAGCCACGACCGCCTGGCCACCTGCACAGCCAGGCCAAGCCACAGGGCCCTCTGGCAGGCGGGATGCTATGGACAACACCGTGGGAAACTGCAGAGGGAGGGCAATGAGGGAGCATGTAGGACACAAACCCACAGGGAAACTGGGAGTGCTATTACTGATGTTTATTTGGTTTTTTGCACAGTCTGCACTTTAAGCATTGGCAAAAGCCTTGACCGAGCTTGAACCCAGAGCTGACCAACAGCAAAACTGTGAGTGTAGGGCTGAACACTGACACGTGAGCAACCTGGTAGTGTCACAAGGAGTTTCACCCAGGTTAAATTCCCCTGGAGTTCCAATTAAGTGTGAAAGAATTACATGTAAGAAAGAGTAGAGCAACAATAGCAATCCTTGTAACTGGAAAGCAAACCGGTTGAATGAAAATTCAACCCTGTTTATTGAGGCATAAGATGGTTCTTCGTAAGGTATGAATTTGAGACCAGTCTGAAAAACAAAGGGGAGAGATCATGTAGTTTCATGAACACAGGTAATCGGAAACTGGAGATGTATTTCAGCCATCCCCTGTAGAGGAATGATCATCCTGAAGTAGGAAGGGTGGGGAGAAGGAGCCATTACTAAAATGGAATCATAGTAAGAAACTTAGTCTTGGGACTTAGAGAGAGAGAGTAGAAGTTTCATATCTGGTAAGCAGGAAAGAAAAAAAACAAGTGTTAGTGTTGTCGTTTTCCTTATATTTTTGTCTCATGGCTGCTGATGTTATATTGCTGTTTGACTGAATACCTCCTAGCTGAAAAGTAATCTTTCACTGTTGATTTATAAGGAGAATTTAATTGAAAAAAAGTTGGCAAGGTGACTCAGTGGATGCAGACGGATTCATCTGTTATGCTCTGATGCAAGTCCTGGCAGAACTAGTTACATTATCATTATCTTTCTGGTGTCAAACAGCCAGTTTTCAGATTTTCTGACCTTACTGATATTTTTTTTATTGGTAGAGAGTTATGTATGGCTTGTTGATTGAGTTCAACAGCAGGGAAGGCAGCAGTGATCAGTTTTGCCCTAACTGAGAATCATTGCAGTCAATGGGAATTTCTGTAAGAGGTTTCCAGGGACAATCTTCCAGCCAAAAGGCAAATGCAGAACTAAATTATCATAGAAAATTGCAGCAAACCTAATTAAGCTAGGTTTGGGGAGAGAGATATTGGTTTTAACCACATGAATATCTATTCTCTGCAGTCACTAAAGATGCTTACAGCTCAGCCAGCTCCAGCAAATCATGCAGGACGTAGCTAAAATCTGCAAGGACTCTCTCTCGTGTGCCTCCGTATGGTACAAGGTGTTTAATATTAATCCTTAAGACGGCGAGTTTTTGTGACATTTGAAAAATGCTCGCATATGCTCATGGTGAGGACCAATATGGCTACAAGCGGTCTGTGCAGTGTGGATGACACAGCAATCTGCTCCCTCAAAAGCGGGGTTTGCAGCTTAGAAAAGAAAGATAAGGGAAGTATTTCCTGAGCAAATGCAGAATGCAAAATATTGTTCCTTCAGGAACTGGTGTAGAACACACACTGAGAATCCCATATACCATTCATCATGGGCTCTCTCTGCTAGAAAGGGAAGACAATAAAATCCCATTGTAATATTTTCACAGAGGTGGATGCCATAAGAGACAATGTGACCTTATGCTAATAAGAGAAGACTCTATCAGTGTTGCACAGTCTCAACCAGACTCATCTCTGAGTGAAGAATTGATTCTTTTCTGCCCCTTTTCCTTTTCCCTCTGGCTAGGATTAGCATCACTATTGATTAATGATCATTATGAAAATACTGTCCAGAAACTCCAGTGAAGATCAGAACCCCATTGCTATGGGCTTTTCAGTCCTGAGGATTTTACAGATGGTGTAAAATGGTCTTCATTCTTTTTACGAGCTGCTCTCTATTCTGTTGTACACAGTCATGAGTCCTTCAAAGAGTGGTTGTCAGCCATTCTCGTGGTGGTTTTCCCCATATATTTATTCTGATCTAGAGAATTGCAATCCTATAGCATCTGCCAATTGGCAGGATTCTAACGTTCTGATAGAGCAATACAGATAAAGATTGTCTGTTGGGAGACTCTGCTACAGCCTAAATAAGAGCAAAGATGGAACACCTGAAGGTAATCTATGATTCTGTGAAATCTAAATACCTCCTATCTTTTCATTTCTAACTTGCTTAGAATATTTGGAAAGGGGGAGAGAGGAGAGCTGGAAAAGATAAATTGACATCTCTCTGACTTCCTGGTCTATTGTTTTTCACATGCCTGTGTATTAATGGCTCTAAAAGCCGTTGCCCTATCTGGGAGCTACCAGAGGACAACAGAGTCTGGTCCAGTTCTAGATTGGTTTGCTGAGAGCTGGGAAGGAGAGGCACTAAAGCCAGGTAGTACTAAAGTACCAGTATAACTTCCACAGATTTTACAGGAGAATGTCTTAGCCTCTTCACATTAACATTTTCTAGGGTCATTGTCTTCTCTTTTTTTCGTGTTGCACACAAATTTTGGAGATAAGATTCTGTCATTCCTACAGCTATTTCTCTTGGCCAAAAAGAGCCAACAAAATTTTGTGGACCTAGACTCAATGAAAATGTTTAGAAAATGGTAATTGCAGCTGCATGTTGAAGGACCTGAAGTTAGCCATTGTGTCACCCAATGAAGATCTTTCTGTGCCTTGTGGCTTTACAAAGCAGAGTTAATAAGTCAGCATAGCCCTGTAAAAGCTTCTAACATCTTGAAGAGTCCCAGTTTAGGTCAAAATGCTTCTAAAATAAAATGCAAATGATGTGCTGACCAAAGAAAATATCTACATTTTTTACCCTCTCCCACATTCATTCTTGTTTCATTTTAAGGATTTCTACCATAACTTCATTCTTCCTTGAATTCAGACATAAACTGCTATTAAAGACTCACTGAATTTTAACAAGCATTTATTTTTCCAGTGTAGCCTTGGAATTTACAGTGCACTTTACCAAATGATACAATTCTGACAATGTAGAGTTATTTCTTTGCCAAATGAGCAGTCACATTAAAATCTCTTAGCCTCTTAATACAAAATCAGCATATAAATATGTGTATGTAGCCCTCTAAACACTAGATATTGTATCTGCAAAGAAATATATTTGTACAAGAGCAGGAGAAGTTGAGGTCTTTTCATGATCTGACTCCTAAAAATGTGATAATACAGCATCATACTTAAAATAATTTCAGTGTCCTAGAGTGATCATTTAGTCCAGCTGCCTGGCCACTCCATGGCTGACCCAAAGTTAAAACGTATTATTAAATGCATTGTCCAGATGCTTCCTAAACACTGCCAGGCTTGGGGCAGGAACCACCTCTCTAGAAAGCCTGTTCCAGTGTTTGACCACCCTCTTGGTAAATAAATGTTTCCTAATGTTCAGTCTAAACGTCCCCTGATGCGGCTTTGAACCACTCCTATGTGCCCTGTCACTGGATACCAGGGAGAAGAGCTCAGGGCCTCTTTCTCCCTTTTTCCTCCTCAGGAAGCTGCAGATAACAGTGAAGTCACCCTTCAGCTTCCTTGTCTCCAAACTACACAAAACAAAAGACAAAACTTAGAGAGGATTCCAGTAAAAAGCAGTCATGTGGTTGCATATGTTTAATAAATACAATTAGTTCTTTAAACATAGGAGGGGAAAAGACAGCTAATGAGATCCCACAGTGAGAGACCCATCACAAGAATAACCAAAGGTCTGTTATACATGCTGCTGAGGGCAAATCTGTCCTGCAGTGCTCAAGCTGACTGATGAGATAAGGTGATTTTAGCTTCCTGAAGGATTTTATCGCAACTGAAATCCACCAGCTCTGTTAGGACTTTGCCTTAAATACAAGGCCAGGATAAACACACTGTCACATTGAAGACAATAGCCATTAAAAAGGAATCAACAACCAACCTTTTTATTTTTTCCCTTAAAAGAACTCCAGTCATTATATCTGTATTTGTTGGGTAGGAGACTGACAGTACAAGCAACTTAAGAGGAAACATGTGAAAGGCAGTAATTATAGGACAGTTTGCCGAAGACTACCAGGAAAATACACAAAGTGGATGGCAGTCATAAGGTTACTAATCATTAGGGGTTTTTTTAAAGAAAAGATTTTCTACCTAAAAAAAAAAAAAAAGAGAGAGACCCACAGCTACCCTCTCAAATTTTAAGGCTGAAATGCATGAGTAGAGAGAAAGTGATGACCTTTCAGAAGTATATAGATTTCCAAAGGGATTTGAAAGAATAGATGCTACAAGATGATTTGAACTTATGTCAAACACAAGAACAAGAGGCATGAACTAAAGCCAATAAAGGGTCAAATCCTAAAGGAATGCGAGTAGAATGTGTCTGTGCACAGTGTAGCTCTGCTGTATTAAAAATAAGGCAATCATATGAATAGTCATTGCAAGAAATAGGCAAATGTCTAGGGAAACAATATAATTGTGGGATGTAGCAATTAGCTCCAGACAATGCAGTGATGCTAAGAGGATCTGATGGCTGCTTCTGATTTCATAATTGCCTTGCAGTTTGTGTATTTAGATTAACTGTATTTCTGTTAAGCAAAAACTGCTCTTCCTGCTAGGAGACATTGCCATATGTGCAATACAGGAAGCAGAAGTAGTGTGTGTTTGTGCTGCTTAATAAAACCCCAACCTTCATCCGTGTGTTGCTGCAGGATAGAACCCTGTGCATGTAAACTCTCTTTGCAGAATTACTCACAATTGCTGCTCCTCCAAAGCCTTCTCTGCTGCGTTAGGCTTCTTTATTGCAGCCTCTTTAACTGAGGTTAAAAAAGCCCTGCAAATTCTCTACCCCACCCGTGTTTTGCTGAATGTAGGAAAGAAAACGAGGTAACTCCCTAGGTAACCTGTGAGCTTTTTATGCAGAACTCATTTCCAGAAGACTTCCAGTGACCTTACAGTTCCTTTCACTTACAATAGGATGTCTGTCTCCAGTGTCTCTCCCACTTCCTTCCTCAGTATCATAGGGCACCCCAGAATTCAATGGGTCTTTGCACTGTTTGTATGAACTTATGGTTCCCTTCTCCATGTATTCTTGGTATGTGCAGGGGCAGGCTGACAGACTACAGTCCAGTTGAGAACTTTTGGATTACTACCTTTCTAACAAAATCAAAGTAGTGATGAAGATCTCTTAAGAAACACAATAATTTCCAAAGACTGACTGTGCTAATAAAAACACCCTGCAAAACAAATCACTTTTCAAGGCATAGACTGTCCAGTTTAATGATTAATTTGCACTAAACAACTCATTAATAGCACAGATTGTTTTGCCAATGCTTCTGAACAAATATAATTGGAAAATTTATCAAAAATTCCTTAATGTATTTAGTGCTGAAAAAGACAAAATAGAGAAATTAATAGCAATATCTAATGATTTATTTGCATATTATTGTGCACCCTTTTGTGGCTGGGATCAGAGCTGTAGATCTATATAGCTTGCCAGTTCCAGGAGTGGGTTTCCTCCTAGCAATGTTTTACTGTACCCCACAATCCCATGTGGAACAAGTCTTTAACTCAGCCTTAGAACTGAAAGAAGTTGGTAAAACTCCCATTATCTCAAGCAATGCATAAGAAAGCTGAGCCAAGTGAACAAGTTAGTGCCCAAAGCAGAGCCCTGCTCCTCTCAGTCAGGATGCCAGCTCTGACTCAGCTGTCCAAGCCGTGCTTCTTTCCCTGAAGTAGAAATTGAGAAGCAACATACCCCCTGGAGTGCCACAGAGCCGGGCACCAGGATGCAACTGGTGTGCTCCCCTGGCAGCAGAATTGCTCCTGCATCTGTCCACGTAGGGAAGGATGTAAATGCTGGCACCATTTCTTTTCTTGTTTGCCACTCTTTTCATAATGCTGCTTTCTTAGAGCAGAACTGACATTCCCTAGGTGAACCAAATTACTTAAGGAAACGAGCTTCGTTATATTAGTGTCCTTTTAGGTTTTAAATATTGACAATTCTAAACCTTCTGTACTGCAACCGGCAACAACATAAAAGGTGCATCTTAAAAACAGAGGAATCCCTTTTAATTCCTTGAAAGACTTAAAGGTAATGTTTGCAACTCAGGTGCTCTGATAACTAAGACAGATATTTTCATGTATATATTTCAAATGTATCTGTTCCACAGTTTAGTAACCAGTGTTACTTGCTGAATGCTAAAATTGTATTGTTTGGTGCCAGCCTGGAACATCCATTCCTATTTAAACAGCAATTTTATATTGCTGCTTGATTTTATTCATTTATTTTCAGAAACTAGAATTGTAAAATTTAGGTCATAAACATCAGGATATTCCACTGTCCCAGTCAGCTCAGTAAAACGTGATGTAGGTACTTGTCCTCTGTGCTGAGTTACACGCTACAGATGTGCCCCCAGAAGCTGTTGTTTCAAGTCTTGCTGCTCCTGCAAAAACACCTGTGACCTTCAGAAGTGTCTCATTTCTGTTTGCCTTGGTTTCACATCAGCAAATAGGATTAAATATCTTTCTTTGCTGGTTTTATGTGGTTTAAGTTCTGTGGGATAGGGATGGTCTCTTGGTACGTAATGTACAGAACTCCACAGGAAGCAATCCAATTTGAGGTCACTTGCTGCTACAGTAGGTTACATAATTTTACTCAATTGTACACTTAATAGAATAAAAGTAATATTAAGACTTTTGCAGATTGTAACTTTTGGGAATTGTTCTAAAAATAATGCTGACAGTGACTGCATCAGTTAATCAAGTTGACCTGATATTTTACAGAGCTGAAGATATACTTCATTATTCCAGAGGACTAATATTAACAGCCTATCTGTTAGTGCAGCCAGCTGAAAGTTCACAGAGATTCCAATTCTGAAGTGACAACAGTGGGATTCAAACACTTGCAGAAGTGCAGTGTAAATAGAGGTGGATGCTCTGGGCTTAGATTTTTTAACAGTGGATAATAACTTAGAGGTAGATAATGAGTACGTATTCATGCACCTTTCTTCTGGAGATCTTTAGGATCAGACATTAATCTTCAGATGATATAAGTTAGTCAAAATGTTATTTTCTCCTTGTGATCAGTATCAGAAATTTAGGAGAGACCTGAGATATTATTAAATTTCTACAAATGTAACTGGACAGAGGAATAGGATCTCAGCTGTTGTATGAGGTTAACTGCTGCAGAGAGCTTTTCCAGTTACAAACATATTATTCTATACTGGCATTTGGCAACAAGTGCATTGATGCAACTTTCATATCTTATTCTCCTTGCAGAAGAGCATTTGACACTGTACTTTACTTGCGAGTCAGAGACATCATAGTGGTCTCTTACATGTTCAGCACCACAGCTCAGATATAGGAAATGAGGATTCTAAATTGATAACAATCTCTACAGCTCCTTTAAAATCAATGGCCTGTCTAAGTTGATGTACATCAGCTGAAGTTCTAGCCTCAATGCATTTTCTGACATAGTTTTGACATGTTGTCATTGTAAAAAATTTTCCCAGTAATTATATTTTACAGTAGTTACACCACGAAGGTGCTGATAATTTTACAAAGTAGATTTTGAAGTTCAGGCATCATCAGAGCAATGCTTGAATGGCTTTGGCAAATTTATGGCGGTTTATGAACAAACCAGCCTGTGGTTTTCCTCTTCAGCTAGAGTTTATGAGACCTTATAGTTTATCATTAAATCTACTTCTCACAAGAACAGATGATTCCATATTTATGGATGGGTATATAACTAACTAGCACCCCTGTGTCAAGTTAGGAGCCAGAGCTTATTGGAATGCCACAGTAGAAAGCCATAACTTAGGTAGACTCCTCTATATTTTATATCAATAGTGAACTTGGAAACAGAAGTCATATGGCTGCTTACGGGTGGAAGAATATCTCTTGAGAACAGCCACCAATAAAACACAAACCCAGGATTGAAGCACGATATGAGGATAGTAAGGCACCCCCTTTTCCTCAAGAAAGCCAGGCAAAAGAACAAAATTGCCTCTATTTGCATGGAAATTCATTAAAAGCTGGACATCATTTAACAAAGACTTGTCTGCAAAGTATGTTTGTCACTTAGTGCGTTGAACAAATAGTTAATAACCATAAGCTCTACTCCTTGCTATTTCTAAGTAGCAGTATCAGATAAAATAAACAAACCCTGGTCTCTTGAAAATCATAAATATACAAAAGAAAACCATTTTCTCTAAACAGGAGAGAGATTTTTCAGCCTTATCTTTGCTGGACTTTCTCCAAGTCCTTCAAGCAATTGGCCCCGCCCTGCAAAAACAATAACCAAGAGAGGTTTGTGTAAAACCTGAAAAGACACTTTTACTTAATAAGAAAAGAAGGAATAGTTTTTCCCACAAAAGGACCAGGTGTCTTGGTTTTCCTTAATTTCATTGTGCCACCTTCCATGCCTTGATTCTGCTCATTATAAAGATAACGCTGAAAGAGGATGTCAGTGCTGACATTTTGCAGTTGGACTTTGGTTCTGCTTTTGCAGTCAAGCTGCCTTTGCAAGGGTGAAATTCAATTTGCCATGGATTTCCTAACACTATAAGAAAGGCAGCATGAATTCTACACTTTTAAAAATAAGGGATCTTGAACTTAATTGAAATGGAGTGCTACAGGGATTGGCTAGATTTTTCTCCAGCTTTTGATGCTGTGACTGCAGATTTTGCACATAGTTAAATTGTCACACTTGAATTGCAAGGTAGGTGGTGCTTCCAGGAGGAGGAGATGGCACTGTAGACCCTATTAATAGTGTCCAGTGAAATGCATGGTTTGCCATTTCTCTGGAGAATTGTGCTGATGTCCCCCTTCGTTATAACAGCTACAGTGACCCCTGTTGTGTCTGCAGTTGTTTCTAGATACTGATCTTGGAATATAGGAAATGAAACAAATGCAATTAACATTATACGTTTGCTTAAATATGTTAGTGCAACAGAATTTTCTTATCAATGATAATTTTGCGGGGAAAAAAGAAAAATTATGTACATCATTTAGACCTACAATTCAGGCCTTACAGGGACTGTGCAAAATTATTCCTTTAGTTACATTTATCTGTGTAGGGGTGTCTTTTTTCCAGTTGACCAATTTGCACCTTTCATAAACATCCTTCTTCCTTCTTCTTTTAATGAAATATATTCATTAAATCTTTATTTCAGGTGATTCTTTAAACTTATAGCATGAGGGGAAAGAGAGAATATTTACAGTGATATTTTATTGCACTTGTTCCTTAAAATGTTCAAGCCTGTTATATTGTTCAACCCCCAGGTGTAGAACATGAACTCCTGAGGTTGAATAGAATGATTCACTTGTTTCACTATGAATTCAAAGTGGATATGAAGCATAAATCCCCTTTTTCCCTCTGTAATATAGTAGCCATGAATCACAATGTCACGCTGAGTCGATCATAATCTTAACACTTCACGCCTCAGACAACAACTTGATTTGTCAAGAGAACAGGCCTGCAAGCTGCCAATAGCATTGATTCCCATTGGAAAAGAAAGGATAATTAAGTCCTCAGTGAGCTAATTTCTTTTCTTTTATAAAAATAACATTAACTTCTATTTTTTACATAAACATAAATGAAGAAATATTACATGTCTATAGAATCAGTTAAGTGTTTTTGCGTTCCCTAAATAACTAGTATGAGTTTTTGTTCCATTTCCATCTGATAAAAAGTTCTCAGGATCATCTTATTTCACCATACAATAACACATTGTGCTACATCTCAATTAGGGATACTGAAGCTAAAATTAATTACATGCAATCTGCATGCTAACTGGCCTGCAACAGGATGCTACCATTGCTGGGATACAAGTGTGAAGCTGTCTCTGAGCTTGATGATGGGCATGAATAATCCTTGTGTTTTGTTGGAATTCTAGTCTACTGCAGTGATGTAATGAACAAAATGTGCTTTGAGTCTTAAATATGGCTCATGAGTCCTAAACATGCACGAAGGTCACCACACATATTTTTAATATACTGTGATATGTTTCCCATATGGAGACATGGTACATGAATAGATTGGTCTGTTACACGGAAAAATTCCCGTTGTTTCTTGAGGAGGAAGAATGCTTTTATGCTTTCCATGCTTGTGAATTTAATCAACAAGTGGAGGCTTTTTCTTTTTTGGTGCAGAAAAAGCTGATACAAATAAATATCATACTGGCATGCAGATATTATTTGAATCTATGAATATTTACATTAAAATTAGATTTGGTTCTAGCATTTGTATCCCTAAGGTGCTTGGGAATTTATGAAACACATAATAGTTCATGCACAGCCTGGATAAACCCATTGATCAGACTGTAACAGAGCCTTCAAATATTTTTCCTTTTCATTGTAGAAGAGAACAGCCAGTATTCATCCATCAGGGCCACATCACTCCCTTCTTACTTGCTAAGTTTCCTGTTTGGCAGCACAACAGAAAAGGAGAAACACAGACTTCCTGGGCATAATGTTGGAAGGTTCAATCTAGACATCGAGTCTTCCTGCCTATAATGATAAGTAATATTGCAGAAGACTCCCAGATTACCAGAGTCCCTGCTTGCTGTAGCCAGCATCCTGGAACAAACTGCTCTTGCAATAAATGATCAGAGGAGCTGTCAAGCTGGACAACATTCTCTAAACTTCAGTAATACAGAGCAGTCTGCATCTCCTTCCATTCCATTTCCAAACGGCTTCTGTGTCAGAGAGAAGGAACAGTTTGTGTCTGTCATCTCTGGTCATCATATAGTCCTAAGAGAAGAGATGTAAAGTGTTCTTTGTATTTCTCCCAGCTCCTCTCCTAGCAGCAGAAAACAGAGACCCAGAAAGCCCCTCATTTACGATCTTAGAGCAGAGTCCAAGTTACTTAATTCAACATAGTTATTTTAAAAATTCTGGCGATTTAGTACTTAATCCTTTATTTCTTACTGCACTGAAAATTGATATAAGTTACAGTATCATGTAAATGAATAAACTTTTGTCCTCCTAGTCATTTCCTTTTTCTTCCTACAGCTCTATCTCTTAACAACCACTACCTGGTTTCCCTATTACACATTCTATAGTTGCTGGGATACATGCCATTCATAAGTCTCCTGAAACAAACTCGCTTTTTTTGGCGTTGATCAAGCTTCATGTGGTCCAATTGTACATGCCTTTTTTCAAGTATTTGCTTGGGTTGAATTGCTAAGACACCACGTCTCTGTGCTCGCTTCTCTGCTCTTCTGGAACAGAATGCAAACAGCCTCTTTGACTATGGCTGCTTTTCCACTAACATGTGATCTATATTTGTTTTGGGGTTTTTTTCCTTTAAAGCTAAAAATTTTCCTCAGCAACCCAGGTGCTATTCAAATTAATCTGTATGCAAATCATGCTTGAGTAGGGAATTTAAGTGGAAATTTATTTTGACATCTGTTTAAATTTTCTCAGATTTTGTTTGTGACTAAGAGCATTTTAAAAATCTGTCAAAAAAAAAAAATCATCCTCTACGCATCTGTAGTTCTGTGGAAAAGCAACATAACTTAAAGAGAATTGATGAACTGTGACCACCATGTGTTTGATTGGTATTTGGAAGTTATAAAGTATATTTGTAAATGCTATCTACCTGTTATCAAGTCAGGATCATTTAATTCTTACACAGAAAATGTTTCTAGCAAGGTGTCCTTACCCTTTCTACCCATCTGTGTAATGAGTGTGTTGTTTTGGGGAGGGTACCATCTTAAATACATCCTTATAAAGCACCGAAGACTGTTTAGCACTGCTTTCTGAGTGGTCCTCAAAACATTAGTGCAGGTATTTTGCATGTATTGTCCAGTACAAGAGCTTATTTCCCTGCTAGAAGTGGCAAGATAATTTTATATTACTAATTAATAATAATATGGGGTTGAAGAGCTTCTCTTAATCATCTACATAGAACTTGCAGTATCTAAATCACTCACAGATATCTGCCATTACTAGAGGTATAACATTATCTACAGATAACATACATCAGAGAGTGGGAGGAGAAAGAGAGGTTAAAATCCAAACATCTTAATTATTCACAGTTCTAATAAATCTCTCTTTTAAACTCAGATTTATCCCTGTCTTCTAATAGTCCTTGTAAGATCTTTGCAGTTCCTTCAGCATAACTTTACTATAATATTTGCATTTTTCCCCAAATTGTTTAGTTACTGCTGTAACTGAATAAAAGCTAATGCAAAAATTTAAATATTTAATGGTAATCCATGTATACTGGTAATTTTGTTTTAGAAATAGGTTTTGTTTAAACTCTCTAGCAACACTCATGGCATGTTTCCCACTTCAGTAGCACGTGACTCATTCCAGGATAAAAGCCCTCTAGAGCTGGAGAGTCTCCGCTTTTCTTGTTTGTCAGGTTTGACTCTGTTGTGTCAATAAAGACAACATTGTCTGCTGTTGTTCCATGACGACAACCCATGTGGTGGTCAGCAAGAGCCCGGCAGTCTGGGAGATTCCTTACAGCACTTTCACTCCGCTGGGGTCCTGCATGTGGGGACTGTGGCAGAGAGGAAGAGGCAGCTGTTCCTGGGAAGTGAGCAGCAGCTTAAGGGGACAGGATTCCATCTGCCCCAGTGATGCCACCCTAAGTGAGCGGGAGGAGGAGCAGCTCAAAGCACGTTAGAAAAATTGCATCTGAGGACTGCTTTCCCTTTTGGGTCACTTTACAAAGGATGTGAACATCATGGTGGAAAATCTGGCCCTTAGCAACTTTTGAAAGATATTTTCAAGCAATATGTACTAAGTATTTTACACAAAAGACATCTTTTATTTATTAGTTGACAACTGCAAATGTTGTTTTTTGTTTTTCATTTAGTGTCTCTGAATTTTAACTAAGGCAGAGATCAAAACATGAGTGCTCCATAACTCTAGATAAAAAGCACTTAATAATAATCAAGTTCACATCTTGTATAAAGATTTTTTTTTTTCCCATAATTCATCATCTCTCCATGGAAAAAAACAGAACCTTGAAGAGAGATGTGTTTGAATTGGGGTATAAAGATTTTCATCTGATGTTTTGATTTGTTGTTTGTGTAATATCACAGACATTTTTAGGCTCTGTCTTCTGGGAAAAAGCTATATAAGTTTGTTCAGTGCAAAAGTTCAATGAACATTAGTATGCAAGAACAAATCTGAATTTCACGGAAGTTACCCTTCAGTATCTTTGCTTGTTTAATGTGGTTTCAGATTATGAAAATATCCACATTCACTCAAAGTATAATTTTAGCTAAAATTATATTTCTTCTTTCCTCCCCCCATAAGACAACCAGCATTTTGTTACTTAGGCAAAGGACATCACAGCATTCTATAACACAACATAACAGTATAGTACACATCAATGGCACCATATTGACTCCCTTGACATATATTTATATTATTATTTATACTTATTTTCACCTGGGAAAACTGCTTTTAACTCACAGAAAGGATTCCCAATAGACAAAGTGACAATAAACCTGTAAAACCTAAATATAACAGAAACTCAAATATGATATTGTAAATAATAAGCTTCTTTGCCACTTGCATCATTTAGAAGCGGTTTTAGCCACCAAGGAATGCGAAAGGGCATAGAGTACTGTGAATCCCTCCAGTTCAACTCTTCCTGAGTTTTCCCCTGGTCAGGCAAAAACCTTACTTTAGCAAGTAGATAAGTGGACTTGTCTGAATGGTGTGAATGATCGTGGGAGTGCTGTACCAAAAATTATCATGCTAACTTGGATGAGATTCTTTGACTATGAATACCATGCCTCTGAATGGGCTGCAGAGAGGAAAGAATAACAGGCCAGAGAAGATACCACATGCCTGAAGAATTTTAAAGCTGAGGATCCATGGTGGGATACAGTGTTTCCAGAATTTTCATCATTTTAATTGCATTTGACTCTTGGTTTATGGAACTTTGGGTAGACACTGGAATATCATCTAAAGAACTTCACATATCAGCTAAAAGAACTTCACAGAAAGCTCAAAAGCTGAGGAAATGAAGCCTTGGATTTCAGAAACTGATTTCCATATCAGGCTCATTCTATTGCTTTCTGAAATCAGAGCACAGTACATGCAGAGAAAACCCAATTAATACTTTAGGAGGTTCCATTTTCAGTGCCTTCATCGTGTTTAGTTTTGTTTACTTAGAGTAAACACTTTTGCCTCCTTACATGCCACTGTTCTTTCTCTGAGGGGTCAGTCTGACTTTGGAGGGGAGCTTGAGCCCAATGAAATCAGCAAATGCCATTTCTGAAATCCCTGCAGTACTTCCCGATCTTCTCATGTGGAATAAATGAAGTCGCTTTCTCTCAAAAACCATATGTTAATATTAATAAATATGTAGCAGAGAAGGAAAAGATGCCACAGCAAGCCACCCCTAGACATGACAATCAGGATTCCACCTTTGAGAGCAGGGCCTGCTCTTTAATGAGATGTTCTCACAGAGCTTATTCATGCCAGGATTATGGCATCACAGCGTGATGTATGGGCATTAAAATTCCACCAGCCACCTACACCTCTGAGCCCTACTGAGGCACTGTAGAATACAATTACCTGGCACGTTTTCAAGGCATTAATACCATAGAGTCAGGATCTCTGAAAATAAGTACTGTGGTCCTCTCTTCCCATGAAAACAGTCAAGATGATTTAACTACCTTCAAAGTTCTGCTGAGGACAAGGAAGATATAAAAGTCATACATGGCCCATTTCCTGAACTTTGGAGTAGAAGATAAATTCAGAAAGATAAAAATGGCCCCGGTTTCTCTTTTAAATCTCAGGTTATTCTGTAGATTTTGCTAAGTGAGTTTGGATTTGCATTTGTGTAAGTGAAAACAGTATAAAATACAGGTGAAAGGAGACTAAAAGGGTATGAAAGGTGATTTTTAAACTTCTTTGAATAGGTTTCTGATGGAAGGGACTTTGACTGAACCTTAGATAAGCTCAATCTGTCACAGGAGTAGAGCTCTAATATGGTAAAGACCTTGATCCTGGAAGTTAAAAATCACTTTAGTCCATCAGTTCCTGTTTATGTGACTAGGCTTTACTTACACAGCATGTGGAGATTTTCAGCTGTTTGGATTGCTCAAACAGGGTGTGCATCAGGTACCAGATGTAGATTCTTATATTCGTGAGAGAATTCTTACAGCCAGAAGTGTCCATTGCAAATTTTTTCTCTGTAATAAAATTGATAAGTATTGGTAGTAAGCAAGGGTTTACTTCAGCATCAAAACATGAAGAGACTCTTCATTTTGAGCAAGGCAAATTACAGTATTAATTCAATTAAAAGAACATTATGAACAGCATTTGACAATTTTCCCTCTATCTCTATTACATATGCTTGAATGGTAAGCCAGATTGTGCTCTCAATCCAGATTTCTACCTGAGTAACTCCATTGACATCCATGAAATTGCTCCTAATTTGAATCAGAGCCAACAAGATAAAATGGAGATTAAAAGCTTTCTTACTCACAGTTTTATGCTGTATTTGGTGAGCTTATTATTTTATTAAAGCTCTATTATTGTGAGCTCGTTACCTATTAGAGTTTTACTTTGTGCACTCAGAGCCAGGGCTGTCTTGTGGTTCTCTGTCTCAGGAACCAGCACCACCTAAGTCCACTTCACCCACTCCTGAAAGCAAATTTGCCAGGTGCAGTATTGCCCTCAGAGCCAGAACAAAGGCTGCAGGTGATTGTTCTGCAAAGCAAATGTGGCAAGAGATTACCTCAAGCACTGTGTTTGTACAGTACTTGCCATAGTAGCTCTCTGTGCACAAATGGGGCTCCCACAGTTTATCCTAATGACTGCTAATTGCCTAAGGGAGAAATGACTCAAATGAAGAAAGCACACATTTCCCAGACTGCATTAGGGCTCTTGAAATCTCCAAACGTGTGGAATTTTGCATCAGGGCAAAAGCCAGGTTTCCCATGAAACTAATTTTGAAAGAAATCTATTTTATGTCTATGTTAAGCAAAGCATGTCTCCCTTTTTCTACAAAAATAGTCTCCAGCCTTTATTTTCCCCTCAGAATGTTGTACCGAGATGTATATGAATCTGGAGGAGAGCAAGTGTGGCAAGGGATAGTGTGCCTAATAAAAACTTTTCTGGTGGTTTAAAAGCTCAGTCAGTTTGAATGATATATGTACAGAACAATCTCAATGAGGATGTTTGGATATTCCTAGTGATGGCCAAGTGTCTGAAACAGAATAATATTGTTTATTTCATAATGAATGGCTTCAAGTTTGCATGAGTTTAACTAAAAGGGCAGCTTCTATTCTGATAGATCTATCCCAAAGGCTCATGAGTTCTTGCAGTGACATTATTTTTGTCGGACTATTTTCTGCTTTGATGAAAGGAATCAATACTTTTAAAAGTTCATTCATGAAAATACATGTTTTTCTTTCACAGTTAAATGTATTAGACAATTTTCCTCAGACCAGGCACCTCCTTTAATCACATTTTAGAGACAACCGTATTTAAACCAGACCATCCATATTGATGTTATGCCAACAGATATGTAAAGAAGCTCATCCAATTATCCTACTTTAATTATAGCAATGAGATATTATAGGCTACATACTGTCCTTCTGCTTTTCAAGGCAGCATAAAGAATGGTGGAAAAAAATCAATGAGTAAATGGTTATGAGTTTTGTTGGGAGTGAAAAAAACCAGAAAGTTTTAATTTGGTGTCTTTTGAGAACTACGTATAGTCAGGTCTGGAAAGTGTTTGAGAAGGAAAAGCTTGAAGAGGAAAGGAAATGTGGCCAAGCTTCTCTGAGGGGATGCAGTTCTTCATCTGCCTGAGGAACACAAATTGAGATAGGTGGTAGCCAGGGCAAAATCTTGGGCAGAATGAGACAAGGACCTGAGTTATACAAATGAGAAAAGAATAATGAAATTGTGAAAATAACTACACTTTTTTTTCCCCAGATGACAAAATAGAAAAGTTATTGTTTTCTTTGGAACACAGACTTCTACTGTGTTGGGTGTTATGTGCTTGTATTGGCTTACCTAATTCTTTCAAAAATGCAATACAGTTTTGTTCAGCATTTGTGTAGCAGTCAAAATTATTATTTGTAATTTTTTCTTTCCTAGCATACACAGCACTTCACTGAATAGAATAATCCTAAGAGCTATCACTGAAATAAATCAAGTCTTTTGATTTAATGCTAAAGTTCAAAATCATCTAGTTCCAGTCTATACTTCCAGACACCATTGCCATCCATTCAAGTGAAGCAATATGATTTAGAGACGATGCTGCCACCTTCTCAGTACATCATCTCATTTGGAACAGGTCCTTGAGGTTACAGTGCTGTTGATGTGGCATTTTCACCGATGTCTAATCTAATAGAAAGATCCATCCTACCATGTTCTTTTTTTTATTGAAGCTGCAGCTGGTGCATGCACACAGTGTCATATTCTTGATAGAAACTCATGGATCTGAAAGACTACTTTAAATTAAAATCCACTTGTACATCTCCCCAGGAGTATGATGGAAAAACTCCCAAAAATCTACATAAAATAGGATGATTAAAATAAAAAAAAAAAAAGCTGATCCACTCAGCAGCAAAATGTATATGTTGACCTTAAGTCTGTGAAATCAGACATCAATTTTACATTGGTAGAAGAGAGGCCAGAACCAGGTCCCAGTGCATAATAGTGACAGATTCATTTATGCAAGTTAAAGTTGGGTCTCTGCTTAAATTGTCACAAGATCAAACTGAATAAGGAAGAACCTGGGGAGATATTTTCTGATAGGATGTCAAAGTCTAAATTCATCATCATTGACTTTGATACCAGAATCGGAGAGGAGCAAGAAACTCCTTTTTCTTGTTTGCCATCCACCCCCGAGGCAGGAGCGTTCTAGTCCATTGTCTGCAACAAGGAGAAATCAGGCTCTGCACATAGTTAACTTGATGATGTTTTGATTGTCTAAAGGAAATAGCTTGTTTTGGAAACAGCCTCTAAGAGGCTATTAGCATTTTTAATTACATAGATTCTGTTTAATGCCACCCTATTTCCACTTCCCATTCTTCTCATCCTCTTTATTCCCTTGTGTGGAAATAGCATCTTCTTCCGCTCAGATGCCTTGCTTGTGCATTGTTAACTCTACTACTACTGCCCAGAATTAGTCTCTGTCCTTGGGCTTTCTGCCAGTTTTGTTACACAAATGCATGTCTGTGCAGTGCTTTCATCAAAATGTTCTCAAAATGAAGCCATGGACATATAGATGCACTTTCACTTTCTTCACCGTTGTCATCTAATGTCACCAATGTCACCAGTGTCAACTAATGTGTTCTCTCAGGAATGAAAATAAAACTCCTGGTTCGCTTGTTTTATTTTAAATGTTTGGGCATGTGTTTGTCGTGGTTCTCTGCTTTCTAACTCTGTGTAGACGTTAAAGTCCTGTCGTTGTGATACCTCATTAGAATTCATTTTTTCAAGCACTGCAATGATGTTGGAAACCAGAGAACAAGGAAGAGTCATTCAGCCGATATGGTTGATAAACCTCCATTATTGGTGTCACTGACAAGTTACTGAATGAATCTAAGAAAAAGGGTAAAAGATAAGGGGGAGAAAATGGTATGGACTTTATCTGCTCAGCTTGCCTCATGTCAGTGGGTATCTCTGAGATGTTTACTGTTGTGTACATATATTATAAAGAGGGATATATCAAATGCTTCTGAAACTGGTAGGGAGGGAGTCACAATACCACAGGGCACATGTAGCAGTTCTGGGGATGGAGCAGGCAGCTGTGTGGTTGTCAACACGTCACATGAGAACAGAATTTCCCTTTTTCTCCATTTTCTCTTCAGGCACATTCCCTACCAATAGATCAGTGGTGCATTACTTGCAGTGCATCTAAAAGAAGCACATGATTCCTGGGTGCTGTGCAGAGCTTCATCTCCTCCACTGTTATCCTGTCTCTGTTGAGATAAATCCTTACTTGCATTAGTCAGTTATTGGAAATCAAAAGTTGGCTCTTGCCCCGTGTTTAAGATGCCAGCTACTCATTTTAGAGAAGGTGGATGAAAGAACTGAAAACAGATCCAAGTGCTTAAATATCAAGAGATAGATAATGTGTGACTAGTGATGTCAAGACTGTACTGGGACACAGATTTTTAGAAGCCTCTAAGCATTTGGAAACCTTTAACATCCTTGGGAATTAGGAGTCTGAATACCCAAACTTTTAATTCTACAATTAAATTATCTCGATGTTGGGGAGGGGTTATTTTTCTTGGGACATTTTTTTTTTCTTGTTGTGGGATGATCCCATTCCCAGAGTTTTCTACAAAAGTTCCTGTGCTTTCAAGTTCACCAGCCTGAAACCGTGACAAGGTAAATTTGACTGGGTAAATAAGCAGATGCAACTTAAAGATGCCTTTGCTGTGACAGCCCTGTCAGACTTCCCTTTCCAGCTATCGCACAGAAGTGCACCCCAGTGCACCATGAGCTTGTGTGTTAATAACAGTCAAAGGAGAGGCCTTTGTTAGTGCCATAACTGGAAACAGATGTTAACTGCAGACAGACACTGAAGGAAATGAGCAAGAAGAACTGCTCTGCAAGCTGATAATTTGAAGTCTTAGTTTGCTATAGGCATTCATCTGTGCTTTGGTTGTGATCATCGATTCTGGTCCAATGTTTCACTCAATTCCTAATAATGCAAGGAGAATACATCAGCATCTGAAAGTGCTTCCAAGCAGTCCTCCAGATGTGGGAGTAAATTACTATTAAAATGGCCTGTTTTGATGCTGCACAAAGCACCCCAAGCCATCCTACATTTCATGAAGATTATTCATCCTGAGTTGATAATAGAGGCAGTGTGAGTAAAGGAAAAAAAGGGAGACAATTCTGTGAAATACTGAGGATAATGGAATTAGATACCTGTAGTCACATCTAAAAGAAAACATGTAAATGAGTGCCAGCCTTCAGGAGTCTATCGTTTACAGTGTGTGCCTTATATTTAAGAGGTTCATTTAGATGCAGTAATGGGCCTGTGTTCTGGGTCTGTCTCAAAATGGCAGAGTAAGAGTAATTACTCACTCAAAAAAAAAAAAAGCTATGCAAAAGATTTCTAGAAGAATAATAGAAACAGCAGTTTGCCAGGATAAAAACAAACTTGTTCATCTGTATCTAATAAGATTGGTTTAAAATGATACTGTTTCAAATTATAAAGAACTCAAGTGAATATGTGCATACATCTGTTTTCTTTAAGGGGAAATTTGTGATTTAAAATATTCAAAATGCATTCCAAATCTGGATCCCAGGAGTCACTGGCACAACTCACAAAGCATTAGGAAATGGGCAAAACTTGGAAGGCTTTCAGTTTGGTTTCAGTTCAGATAAGCCTGCAAAAGTCTGGAGGTCTGCAGTTGATGCTGTTAAAAAGTTTGCATTTGAGAAAGATCTGATTCAGCAAAATATTTCAAGTTAAGCACAAATTTTATTTGTTTTGCCAGAAAGAAATAGGCTTAATCAGGTCCTTAAGAGGTTTTCTCCACCAATGCCCAGGTTACTCTATAATGCAATCTGAATCTGCGATCTCAGTTTTCCCTCATCTATATCAGGAAAGAAATGTACTTGCATAAAATCCATGAATTTTGTTCAGGTTTTTGTGGATTTTCATGAAAAAATAAATTGCATTCAGGGTTTAATTTTAAGAAGGCAATTTGTACAATGATGATGCTCTGTAATATTGTAAGAGAGCTATCAAACACCTTTGGATTGAAGGATCTGGGCCACTGTTTTCTCTTGGTATGGCTCTTATTTTTATTGAAGTATTCATCAATCTCCTCTCAAATCTGCCTTCTTCATTATGAGGTTTTAGTGTAATGAGTCAGGGTGCTACTGGGATATGCTCTGTTCTTTGTCATCATTCTCAGGTTTTTTTTAAAGAAATCCGGTGGTAAGAGTGGTTCTAATATATTTGACAAAGTGGTAAAATTGTGCCCCTAGGTATCCTGCATTTATAAACTCAGGAATAAAACTGCCAGTCAAATCACTGGGATATTTTTTTTAGCTGTAACTAAGAGCTGAATTTTCCTCTTTTATGTTTTTAATGTTGGGTAGCTTTATTTAACCTTGAGACTTCAATTTGTTCTTTCAGATCTTGCTCTCTTTTCTTTTTCCCTTCTGATTAATGTTTTCAAAACTAAACCATCCAACATTTGTGTCGCAACAATTATGTCTTCTCGCTTGTCATCTCTGTATAAAAATGTTGCTGTATCTGGGTGAAATTTAGCTCAATAAGCAAATAGTTTCTAAAGCCTTCAAAGTGACTTAGTTCCTGACTTAGAGAGGACAAAGTATTTCCAGCATTTGTGCCACCATAGATTTTTAAAAACTTGATTATCAGGAGGTATCTCTCTCTTGAGGAGTCAATGCATTTTTGTTGTAAAGTAAATATGTATTCATCATCCTTTCTTTAACAGTAAATCTTTTATCAGATTTTTTTTTATTGAGTATTGTTTCCTATGCTTTTCTTTCTCAGACTAAAGAATGGTTATTATTGTAATGTATTTATTAAAATGTTTAAATATTTAATACATTCTTCATCAGCATAATAACTACCATTTTAATTCATGTGCATCATTAGCAGAAAAATATTTCATTCTGCTGGAAAATACTATACACCCACAGGAACTATGTTTACTTAATTACTAAAGAATAAGCTCCAACTGGAAGATCTGCCTTCCCAGTTCATTCTAAAATAAGTCTCCAGATAATCTCTGAAACCGTCTACTTAAACACACCAAAGTTTCTATGGTTATTAGTAGTAATTGTATCGCAAAACCAGGGGAATTTTATTTAGTGTGGTGGAGGAAGCAATGTCATTATTAGTTGATTAGTGTGAACAATCTTTGACAATATGTAGTACCAGCTATGGTTTCAACCACTGACACCTCATTATTCTGATTGCAGTTTGATTTGCAATGTTAAGAGGCAACAGGAAAAAAGCAATCATCCAAATCTACCTCTATCAGCTGAGAACAATGGAGGGAGTGTGTGTGCTTCACGGTATTCTAGAAATTTCCTTCCCACAAGAAACTAAAACCTGCTAATTGACAAATGACTGACACTGTTTACTAATTAGCAGGCATGCTGCCACATTTCTAACACACCCTATTGTGTGTGTGCTCCGCTGTGTGGGGATGTGGTAACGAGATTACAAGTGTGTTATTGTGTGTGTTGTGTTCTCCTTATTTGGGGCAAAGTGGCAGATCTCAAGGTCATACAAATCGTTCTTTGACTTGGATATAGCATTAAATTAAAGATAAAATCCCAAGGGTCAAACTCAGCACAACCCATGGGAATGTGGGTGGCATGATCTTTGCCTGGTGGTCAGGGGAAGCAAACTTTTCCCTGTGTTGTAGTGCGGAGCAGTGACAGGAGCGATTGCCATCCGTGGGGCACTGTGCAGACGGAAGGTGTTTTTGTTCGCTGCTATTCCCGCCGGTCCATTCTCGTGAGAGAGTCGCAGGTTATCATCTCTATTAGGAGGACAAGATAAAAACGCTGCTCGTACTGCTCTGTGGAGGGAATTGTCTCGCAGAGAGGAAGGGTGCGGGCTTTTGGCGGCTGCGGTGTGCGGCTCCAGGTCACCGGCACACACAGGGCCGGTCAGGCAAATGCGAGTGCTTCTGGTCCAGCTGTGGTTTCGTGGCTCTTTGGGACAAGGCTTTACTCCTGTGACATTTGTGTGTTTGGTGTTCTGTGGCACCAGAATATTTCACCGTGGCATTTGGGAAAAAGTAAACCAGCTTACATTGGATACTTCTATGTGTACTTACGTGTCAGCCCGCGGGCAGGAAGATCTATGTTTTTCTTGGGTCATTACAGTCAATGCTTCTCACATTAGCTTTCCCCTTAGAAGTCCCCTGGGCTGTACGGGATGTAAATAGACCTGTTTAGAGCTCAATGCTCTAAAAGCTGTTCTGAGGTTTTATTTTAACCCAGGAGGACATTTTTGCAAAATGAAAATTCTCAAAAGTCATGCTAATTTGGATACTAATTTAGTGATTAATAAATGCCTCCAATGCTTGTCTTTCCCTCTTCAAAGAGCACTGATTTAAATGCTGTTTAGTACTTGTTTAATGTGTTTGCCATCATTGAAACAAGTAATTAGAGCACGTGGTACAATCAGTAGCCAAGCAATAGTCTCTTTATTAGTAATCTTGGGGGAAAAGGGGAATGAGGACATGGTGCTTGTATTACTGTCTGTACTAATTTGGACTTAGGAAAATCAGCATCTGTTCAACCTATACATATTGGCAGAGCTAAAACTGAGCTCGGAAACAGAGTGCTAGTTTCGCATTAGAGATTCTGGATCTTTGACTTTCACTGAGGACAAGGAGACTGTTAAAAGACACAATGTTAAAATGATAAAGCATGCCTCTCAGCTTTGAAACTGTTTACTGGGGTAAGTTCCCCTCTCTGTTGGTAGCAGGATTGTCAAGGTACTCCATTAAATTAAATAGACTCCCTCTGCCCTGAGCTGCCAAAATAAGCAAGAGCATCATTTGGACACATCTCTAAATCAGGTAGACCAAAGGCCCTGTTTTCACAAGTGCCTTCTGGATTCACAGGACACCTTTAGTCTGAGGCTGCTCTTTCCATGTAATTAGATATAAAATGCAAATTTTGAAATGCATCTAGTTCTGGCACTGGAATTGGACTGCTGGTAGTAATAACTGCAAATACAAGGATTTAGATAATCAGTCAAGTTAGTTATGCTTTCTCTGAATTCTATTGATTAGAAGGTACTTGAGATAATGAAAGATATTGAAGTGCATACAGTGTGATTCAAACCGTGGCATCCTGATTCACCGAGTCTTATTCACACTGCAAAATAAATGTTTATTAATTTGACCATTGATTAAATAGGTTGCACAAGGAGTCATCTTTAGAATTTAAAGACAAAATGGGAAAAACTATTTTGTTTAATTTGCTTCACGTGATGCAGAAGACCACCAAAGCTGTTGCAAGCATCTGCCTGCCAACAGGCCTGAGTCGTGTGCTGAGAGGCCGGGGTTTCTCTGACAGCAGCAGGCACCCTGTCACCTCTGGTGTCAAGCCAGACTGGATCCTGGCTGAAAACTGATGATGTCTTTGCATGTCTATTGTTCTTATAGGACTGCGATGAGCAAAGGAGAAGGAAAGGAACTTAAACATCTATTCCTGGTGGTCAGTGACTTAGTTCAGAATCATGGAGAGACTTCTCTCCCCCCAAACCTTACCACCACTCTGGGCTATTTTCTCCAGCTTCAGGGTGGTTAGATGATCTTTCTGTCAATGGAGCACACTGTGGTTGCTTTATTAGTAAAGTGGTTTGAGCTCCACTGACAAACTTTGCATAATAAGATCATAATTATTTGGACTATTTTTATGCTGTAGAAAGTGTTTAAGAGTAGCATTTCTGGCTGATTGACAGTACACCCATATCAAGTGCTCCCTGCTTCTTTTATTTATGATCATGAATTCTGTTTTAGAAGAAGATATCCCACTCTTTGCATTTCTGCAGTATTACTGCACTTCTCAGGTGGTAAAGTGCTCTGGTTTCCAAATTCGTACTGCACACCAACACCTGAAGAGTGCAGTAATCACTCATTCACCACTGCCTGGTGTAGCTCATTGCTTAAATACAGTGTATGGCTTTCAAAGAATGTAGAAAACAATCCCCAAGTGTGGCTGGGTCCAAACACATAATGCAGTTTGCTGGTTGAAATTGATTCAGTGCACTCAGATGATGGCCCTTGAGAGGCAGCAGAAAGAGGCTCCCATCAATGTGAAGGCAGAAAGCAAGGAAATGTGGTGGTGTCTGCATTCGTGCTCTGCTGAGGGGAGCACAGCCACACAGTGAGCTCTGGGTGACGATCCTGGGACATCTGGGAGCCCCTGGAGTGCTGCAGAGCCCCATGTACTGAACTCTGGAGGGTTCTGTAACAATCCTGGTTCTTTTTATTACATTTGAAGATTAGAAGTAGAAATTTATTTTCTTTTCTTTTTTTTCAATTGATGCTGAATCCACTTGGGATCACACATCCCTTTCTGAAAAATATTTTTTCTTTGTCTGTGCACCTTTACTAACAGTTTTGGGTTTTTACAATATCGTGGGCTTTAGGGACTCTGGGATTTTGCCAATGCATACTGCTAGCTGCTGCAATACAAGAGGGGTTTTCAGAAAGGGTTTGCTTTGGCAGCTCAGGCATGTAGAGTGACTTAAAGTGATTAAGTTCATTGCAACTGGGGACTCCAACACCTGGAGTAGTACAGTGACTGTGTTCAAAGAGAAAGAAAAAACCACCACCACACTGCCCTCCCCTCCAAAAAAAAGAAAAAGAAAATAAACCACCAGACACCAAAAACAAAGCCCTCAGTCAAATTTCAGGTGAACCTGAGTTAATTTATTGGTTTGGGTGGACCTGGAAGCTTGGCAATATCTTCGGTTTTGGTTGAAATTAAGCCAAACTTCAGGTTTTACTGTGCAGTAACTCTGGCAGTCAGAAAAAATATACAGGGAGACAAACCTCCCATTGTGAGGCCACCCAGACCTGTCCCTAAAAAGCTATATTGGACTAAAGGCAAGAGCATGACTTGCCATAATTCCTTCTTTTCCCCAGCCCCTTTCAGTGTGCCTGTAGGAGGTTTGCTGTCTGCCCCTCAGCGCAGCCCCATGCTGGCAGCCAGCCTTCTTTCCAGGAAGTGGCCACGTTAGCCCTGCCCCAAGCTGTACCCACCTGGGAAGAACTTCCAGCTCCTCTGCTACTGTCAGCACCAGGGGAGAAACTGTAAGGAAATGTCACAGACCACCATCCTGTTCATCCTTAGGTAGCCCCAGTCAGGGTCCAGAGAGCACCCATTGATTCAGTCCTTGGGAGGCTGAGCAGGACTCAGGACGGGCATGGATTTGTGCTGGTTTTGAGCATGAGTCAGATTTCATTGCCTGTGAGGTCAGTTTTTGTAGCTTTGACATATTTTTCTCAGACTTTTAATTCTGTACATATTTTATTATTTTTATAAGAGAAGTCCAAGCATGTATTTTTTTGCTGGATCTGGGCATGCATTCCCAGAAACCTGGTAATCAAAAGTACCAAACATGCCTCGGAACAGAGAATTACTAAGGTATTGTTACATTGTTATTGTGCCTTTTTTGTTGGGTTTTTTTTTACAAACTACTCTTTTTGTTGAGCTATATAGTACTTAATCAAATTCAGGGCAAAAGGTGAAGCATTGATCACACATTACTGATCATGTCATCTGCGATGTTTCCTGAGATTTCATTTCTGCATACGAATGAAGCCCACTTGGAATTAGCATGCTTGAGAGGATGTGAAATAGGTTCAGCACATTCATGTTTGGAAAGAATAACAAAATGTCTCATTGTCAGGAAAGCCCACGCTGTGGAGCAGGAGTCAGAGGCTGCTCCATTTGCTATTCTGTATGTGTAATAAGTAGCTGGTTAGGTATGTTACAACTGAAATGCGAAATGCCAGGCTTTATTAATGGAAGAGATAGAGCAGGAGGAGTGATGAAGAGTGGCTGGGTGAGCGTTCAGAGTGACTGCTGTGGGTTCTGCTCCTCGGAACAAGAATCCAGCTGAGGGATGTGGCCTGGCTGCAGAATTTGTAATTTGGAGGAGGAGGTGGAAATGCAGATTTAAACCTTGCAATAAAGAGAGGGAAGAACATTAAAATAGTTCTTAAATCAGAAATAAAGGATATAATTCACAGCACATTGAAATCAGTGGGCATTATCTCATCTCAGTGGGCACTGGATTAGGCCTCAAAAGGGTTGGCGCAACATAGTGTTAGTCAAGCAAATTTCCATTAGTAGCAGGGTACGAGAGCTGCAGTGCTCAAAAGGAGTGTTTTAGAGTGAGCCAAAACACAGCCACAGCCACGTGATCTTGGTCAGAGTCTCCTTCAGTTCATCTAAGCTTGCTCAGAGTTCAGAACAAACCATGCCAGTTCTGAGAGGTCTCAGCATGGACAGAGCACGGAGGTGGTCCTACCCAACTGTTTCTTGGAACTGAGAATGTCCAAAAGGATTCTCAGTCTTTAAAACTGCAATCTATTAGAAAACCAAAGTGATACATGGCAACAGGGAAATGCTTTCAGCAGAGAAAATTCAGATGCGCCTGGTGAGAGATTCAGTGAAAGGCTTGCAGGCAAGCTTACCCTGAGCCTGCTCTGCTCTTGCTGAGGACAAAAGAGTGAGTCCTTTTCTCCGTCTTTGCTTTTTTGTCTCTGAACTTCCATTTTGTTTCTGGATTCCAAAAATTCTCACATCTCTTTGGAGAGACCTTTGCAGACCTTTTGATCCCTCAGGAAGTTTTGGTCTGTCAATGACTTTTCCAGGCACTTCTGGGGCTATGTCTAACAGTCCTGCCTGAGTTTCCCAGGAGCAGTCTTAGTCTTTATTCATGCTCAAGGTTTCTTGCATATTGGTTCTTTTCCTTTCACAACCTAGCCTGCCCCATATACTCCAGAAGGGTTTCCAAAGACATATATTCTTAATTGCTCTTCAGTAAGGTTTGCTGCCATCCCTTCCTCCAGGCAGCTCCCCTTGACCCAGACTACAATAGAGAGCAGCAGGTAGTTTGGGCTTTTTCTCCGCAGCACATCCTCTGAGCAGAATTTGCTTTGCACGGTGACTGACTGCCACTTGTGAACATACAGACCACACATGAGCCTCAGACTGGGATATCCAGGAGATACACGTAGGAGGTCTGTGTTGGGCACACGGAGTGTGTGTCACAGGCAGTGGAGGAGTAGAACGTGGTGTTCCTGTGCACTCCTTGACAGGACACACCTTAGCAGCACAGGCACGTGTGTGTAGAGCCCTTTGTAGAACCCAGGGATGTGCTTTCCCTGTATTACAAATTACCTTGGTATCACGATGGGAAGCAGAGAGCCGTTCCCAGCTTAGTGATAATCATCCCCTGTGACGGTTTTGTTTCAGTAAGTGCCAATAGACCCCACACTCAGCTGTGCCACTGCTGGGTGTCATCTCCATACATGTGCCTTGCCACAGGTGACAGATGCTGTTGATCCTAATGTCTTTCAAATGTTGAAGCTACAGAAATGGAGTAACTGTGAGAAATTATCTGTGGTGAAATTTCATTTGTTACAAGCTACTTTGTTTCCTTTCCTGCCCTGGGTAAGTTTATGATGGTTGCCGTGTGTCTTTAATGCAGTGTGCATTAAAATGTGCAAGCACATACACAGCACTGATGCTGACCAACAGAGCACTGCTGCGAGCAATGAATAAATGCAGTTTCTCTTAGATCTGTTAAGTAGTGTCTATGCCAGATCTGTCTGCAAGAGTCGCCTGTAGCCAGCTGCCTTCCCAAAGTAATGTGCATCACTGTGTACCGCTGCCCTTGGAGCTCGCAGAGCAGCCTTGCATTTACTTCTCACTGTTCCCATTTCAAAAGCAGTGTTTTTGCAATTGCTACAAAGATAAAAAAATACAATTGCCTGTTGATCTCAGGTCAGCATTCTTAGAACTGCTGTGATGAGTCAGCAATCTGAGGACAGATAAATCCTCGGATGAGACACTGGGCCGGCCCATGGAGTAATGTACTAATCCTAATTGCAATCTGTGCCACTTTCTGATGAGTTACAAAGTCGTCTGCTCTTGAATATGTCAGCATATAGGCTTTGTATGACTCACAGCTAAGAAACTGAGCATGGTATGCACATATACTGGCGCTGAAAGTGCAATTTGCTTATGTGAACTTGTAGATTTGCTTCCAGATCAGATAAAAACAAATGAGCAATGACCTTTTGAGGATGTAGAGAGGGAGAAATGAGTCTCACTAGGCTGCATCACTTTCTAAGAGAAAGGAAATAATGAGCTTGAGCTGAAATAAATTATTTTTACAACTATCGTGGAGTAAGTATGCAGAGGGAGAGCACAGAGTTGGAGCTCCAGCACTGACAGTGCTCTGACAGATAATATGATTAAATGGGGTCAGCTCCCACCTATCAGAATATCAGAAAGGGTTCAGAGACTGCTTAAGATAAAACGAGTGCCAAAGAAATGAAGTGCAGGATCTTCCTTCATCTGAGGTATGGTAGGCACAGAAATCCCATTATTTTCTAATAGCATTTTACACACATCTCTCCCTCACCATTTTGAAACTCATTTGAACTGTTCATATAGTTCAAAGAATGCCCTATTTGGTTGCTTGGGTGGGACATCCATCTGATTTACTTTGCTGCATGCAAGTTAGTCAAAAGAATCAGGACAGATGGCTCTTGGTATTTTCAGCAGATACTTAGTTTCTTCTCTGTGCCTTCTGCTATATATCTTTTGAAGGAGATTAAAAAAAAAAGAAAAAGATTTCCGGTCTAAAGGTCTGGGAAGAGAATCCACAGGTTCCCCTGTCTTTAATCATTCAATGTGCTTATAAATATTTCACTGAAAAATAGGGATAAATTAATATTGTTTTACAGATGGGTTCAGGCATATGTTAAGTATTCAAGAGGTTTCAAATGAGATCTAATACATTCAAATGCAATTTTATCCATGTCTTTCTGGTCTGCACTGTACAACACATTGCCCTGTTCTTCATATGGCCTTGTAGTTGAATTAGCAAATATAGGATAAAGCCATATGAAAAGGTGAAATTATTAGATCCTATTCAAGTAGCATGATTTGCATTTCAGTAAGATTCACAAGTTGGCTCATACATAGAAACTTTCAGTTGTGTTTCTTCATGTATTCTTAGTCCTTGAAAATCCTTTGGTTACAGCTCAGATTTCTTTTTAAGTAGCAGAATGAGTGCAGTCGTTCCGGTTGCCTGTGTAGTCTCCTTTCTTGGAGGACATATCCTTGTCCTAGAACTCTTCTCTGCTTGCCAGGCCTAGACAAGGTGGCTCTGCTGAAAAGCTGTCACTACAAATTGTCATTGACTTCAGCAGAGGGATGATTTTCCCCCTCTTTGCCATTTCCATAATGGGACTACAAAGATGCACAGAGTTGCAGTGTTCCAGGAGACCGGATAGCTGGACTAGTGTCAGGGCCCTCCACAGGTGTGCTGTGAGCTTTGTTTTAATAATTGCCATAGTATTTTTAATTAGTATAGAGCACCATATTCCTGTGAAACCACAGAAAACATCTTGAGGGTGTAATGAGTTTCAGCCGATGTCTGGTGGTTATTCTTACTCAAAATCTTCCAGACTGGGAAGGAAAATTTGCAGAGGATTGTGGTATCTCTAGTTTTATATAGCTAGAACATTTCTGTGCAAGAGATTAATTATTTGTGTTAGCAAGAGTTACTTAACACCATTTCTTTTAATTTTTCTTTTGGCAAGGAAAAGTGCAAGCAGTCCACAGACCAAACTATAGAGGCTGCTGATTTTGCTGAACTATTTTGACCTCACTTAACTGGGTGTGGGTGAGAACAGAAATGTGTGGAGACAGCATATCCAGTGTTTGGTTTGCTCTGCTGCTTCTTTTCGGGTTCTTAACCGGTTTGCAGAGAAAAGGGCCCTTATGACAACAAGTCTTTAGTTGTTAAAAAATCCACTTAGCATAGGAACTGAAGAACTGGATGCTGTACCTGCTTCTCCGAGATGGCCAGTTCCCCCCAGGAATGAAGGTGTAAGTCTGTCTCTTTCCTCTGGAGTCACATCAGCTGAGAACAGCATGTGACTTCAGAGTTCTGTGTGGGGCAAACCCTTTTCCCTTTCCTTCCTCACTGAAGCACACCTCAAGGTCCCAAGGGAGTTTTCCTTTTACTTTCAGTAATGCTGATTTGAAGTGTGGAACCTCTTTTCAAGACTGTCCTAAACTCTGAGTGCTTTAGTACTTCCTGGTTTGGGGACACAGTGCAGAAATCATGTGTTTTAAGAAAAAATTACACGAGTTCCGTCATGGAGATGAGGGATGTGGCTGACTTAGAGGTGTGAGGGTGATGTTTTTGTTCAACTGAGCGTTTGAGGGAAAAGCAGTCACTATGGTGCATGTCTGACATACTTGGACATATGTGTGCGTGTCTGACATAGCCTCTGCTAGAGAAGTCAGCATCAACTGCAGGATAAAATGGTGTGCTTAGGATAGAAAACCTACACCTATAGGACACCTGTCCACCTACAGAACAGAAAAACAGGGCTTGGTGGCTGAGCTCACTACAGCTCCTATTCACATTTAGCAGAACAGGACACCCTTTTCTGTCTATCTGAAAGCAGTGGAAAGGCACTCCTTATCCCCCAACATACACAAATGTGCTACATTTCAAATCAGGGGATGAGTTACCTCAGTAAAAACCAAACACATAAGCATCGCCAGTTGCAGGCCAGCAGCCTTTCAGAAGTGCCTCTTTGCTATCTGTAGTCATTGCACTTGGTCTGAACGTGGCAGAGCTGCCAAAATCCTCAGAGAAACTCTATCAGCATCCTACCGGTGTTGTCACAGGATTTCAGTGTGATCAGATTTTATTTAAGCAGCACCTCCTGCATGTGTTTCCCTAAATGTTTTACTACCCAAAGTAATAAACACAGATGGATGTTGGACTCTCTTGTAAAGAGAAAAAAAAAACCCAACCCTGTACAATAAAAGTCCACCTTTTAAACAGAGAAATTGTAAAATGGCTCTACTTCCCAAGTGTTGTTTAATGGAAATGAAGAGAGCAGAAGATGAGCTATATTGGAAAAGCAATAACAGCCAAGTTGCTGTACATGACAACTAATTCTGTATCAATTGATTTACCTTTTATTGATATACTATGGTATTTATATGCCGTGTCCCCAAAAATGAAACACTAGGTATGGCAAGCTGCTCGTCCTTGCTGAACACCAGTGTCGTTACAGTCTGTGCTCTTTTTTGATTACCTTGCTATAATATAGTCTAAAGTGAATTTTTTACCCTTAATCTGGGAGTACCTGTAAACAATTAGGGTGGTCTGCATAGCTGGCTAACGAGCCTGGAAGCACATGGCAGTAGCTTGTGAAGAAGCTGTGGTAAACCTTATGTTGTTTGAGGGAACAGTGTTTCAATTTCTGTGTGCATTCCAGGTAGGGGCCTCAAAAACAGTTTCTCTTGGCCCTTCTCTCTCTGAACTTGCTGGAAGTTGTTAGGTTACCACTGAAAACAACAGCTAAATATCTTTCATCCTTCCCCTTAAGTGGCAGATAGGGAACAGCATGGCTGATGGGAGTTTTGGTACTGGGTCACTGGTGAAAATATGATTCAGGTCCTTTGGAACTGACAAAGCATTACTGTGCAACAGCTTTGCAGCAGATTTTGGTCTCATTCTGATATCTAAAGGATAAAGAAATCCTGCTAAGTACTACCAGACAGGTTCTCCTCTCAGCAATCAGAGCAAAGAAGCAGAGATTGAAAAAGAGTGAGTGAACATGAAGCTTAAATCTCTCCCTGTGCTGGGTTATCGTCAAGGTGAAGCTAAGGCACATTACCAGGCAGCATGAGGGCAGCCTGGCTTACTGATGATTCTGCTTTGCAAATAAACAGTGACATCTACTTATCACACTGTCCCGCTGATACCCCTCACACGTACCAGGGTCACTTGCTGTTTAAATACAAGAAATTTTGTTGGTTTTGTTGTACTCTCACATATTCCCACCTGTGTTACAAGAGCACTCAAAGTCATTTTTTTCTACAAGTTGAAGTTGCATGCCCACAGCAGAGGCAGATGCAGTTCTGGTTTAAATGCACAGCAAGTGCAGTCAGGGAACTTGGACCATATCACATGGCAGACAAGTACAAAAAGCACTTACTCCTGCAGCAGGAGGGGTAGCTAAACCCCCTCAGACTGCCACAGCATGTTCAGTCTATTCCTGAAATCTGAATCGGTATGTAATGATGTTGTTCTACTCAAAACATACTCACATTTATAACAAATATAGTGGTTGGTTCAATATGGACCAAAAAGTAAGTATTTCAAAATACCAACAATTAATTTGTCATCATTAATTTCAAAATCCATGTTCTAAAAAGGTAAAAGCAGGAGGCTCATGTTTCCTGAAATCAGATCAGTGACACGTGTTCATTTAAAAAACTTCTACCATGGCTTTCTAAAGCAGCCTGTGAAATAACTTATTAGACACCATTATGCACATCACCTACCCTCCACATGACTATAAATTTTAGAAACTTGCTTTTTGCTATTCCAAACTTAAGGCTGCAGTAACATGGGCTTGACTGCAAAAGCACAAGCAGGTTTTAGCCCTGCCTGCACTGTTCAGCAGCTGGCACTCACTGGGAAATTACAGGCTGTTGTGTTTAGGTGTGTAGATGCTGTGCAATGTTTCATAGCTTACTAAGGATTGTATTTTTTCGGTTCAGGAGAGCAAATAGCTTACATTGGCTTGTTCTATCAAATTCAAGCTGACACAGTCACTCCATAAGTAGCATCCATATTTCCTATATATTTATGGCCAAATGTTTCAGCCACCACAACCAGAAAATGTAAAATAATTCACTTAAAAAAACAACTAATCTGGAAGGTATTCCAGCTCAGTGCTGGCAAAAGTTACTGGAGATTATGTATGGACATGCACAGCTAGCAGTGCTGCTATTCTAACAAAAGGAAAAGAAAGGGCCTTTAAATAGCCTGCAATAGTTGGATAAGCTAAAAAGCTGAAAAGCAACAAACAAACAAACAAACCCAAACAATTTTTTTTTGAAAGAAAATGGATTAAAAATATCAAAGTGAAACACATCACTGGTCCTGTGCAGAGGCCAAGATTTGATGCAGGGAACACAAAGCAGCTTTCAGGGTGGCACTCAACTTTTCTCATGCAGATTTTTTTCCTTATCTAGTATAAAAATTGCAGACCTTGTCTTCTGTCCCTCTACGTCTGTACATCCTTCATTTCCTTGCAGGCACCAGGCAGCTCTCACTATGTCTTTACATACACCTTTCCACTCAGTGCGGCACTGAATTTCTGCCTCTGTATCTTCATTAGGCATGTTGACAAATATCAATAATTTTCAATTTTTTTTCTTGAACAGGACTTACCCAAAGCTGATCTGAACAATATTAAGTCATTCCAATTATCTTTAATAAAGGTTGTGTTTTCTAACAGAATAGCTATTTTAATATACTACTTGGTGTGGGCTCAGTTGTATTAGTTTAAGTTTAATCTTTACCCTACAGGAACAAGCAACACTTCTATTATTTTTTTTTTTTTAATATACCAATAGAGGGAGATACATAGCACTGACTGTATGGATGTATTGAGGCAGCCCAGGAGGGGTGTGTATGTGTAAGACCGAGATCCACAAAGGCAACCAAATACTGAAGATTTCCCTAGAAGCCCAGTGGCTAAATGCTGTGGTAGCATCAGAACCATCTATAAATGCTTCTGATCTTGTGAAGCACCTGGAAAGTTGTGAAAATCAGGATGAGAGAGAAACAATTGAGGTTTGGATGGCTTCAGAAAATTGTTGCAAAGACACTTTATGTATCCTTTTGCTATCAACAGCACACATGCTTTGTGCTCTGCAGCATGTCATCAAATGCTTCAGTTAATTACTCACTAATTATAACACTGTTGAATGGCTACACTGTGGCAACCGTATAATTATGGAGCATAAAGTACTGAGCAGTGGCAAGTCTGAGCATATTGACTGATTACAATAAATCCCCTGCTTATTGTTGATATTTTTCACCTGCCTAACAATTGTAATGTTTGCCTATCATACCCTCAAACTCAGAGCAGTATATGAAGTGCTAGTAGCAGAAGTTAATTAAAGTTGAAAGCAGGAAAGCTGTACTGAAATGGTACTGTATGATGACAAATGTGTGTTGAAACACAAAACCTGGAAATGGCCCTTCACAGCTGCCAGGGCACAGCATTCCTCTCACACCCATTGTGTAACTCCCTCACTGAAAGAGGCAAAAGGAGAAAAGAGGTCACCGATGTTTTAAAAATACAGTGCGGTGAGTCAAAATCTCAGGGCAGCTCACAGAGATGGAGAGGGAGTTCAGCCTCTGTGTGCTTCCAGGCTTCCAACATCACCGTGGGAGAAGCCATTGAAAGGGCTGCTGGAAATGTTGCCAGCTAATGAGCCCTTCAGGGACTCCCCTGGCACGCCAGGGATGGCTGGAACACCACGTGCCCCTGCAGTGCCAGCGGGTTTCCCAGCCCGGGCTGGTAGGAAGCAGATGATGCACAGCTGGCTCAGGTTAAACTTCCCAGACAGACTCTTACATCACAGGAAATGTCAAGTAACCATCTTAGGGCAGTTGCCCAGGCTGCTTTATGCTTGCTGGTTCAAAATATAACTAAGGATCTCCATCTACCCTTTAGTGTTTAAGGAAAGACTCAAATACACAAAAATCCAGCCCTGGGACAAATTATTTTTCTTCTTGTGCTTTCCACACGTTATTTTTTCTGGCCCTTCAAAATACACATGTTCAGGATCTGGGAAATTGTATACTAAGCTGTCACTGCCATTCATATCTTGCACTGTAGCAAAGAACAAGATACAAAGCTCTTCAGCAAAACACGCTAATTCATTAAATCTCAATGAAAGCCTTGCTTGCTCATGCTGCTACAAGTAGTTCTTGCTGTGTTCTCAGAATGGAATGGCAAAGCAGGAAATGCCTGATCAAAGAGTTTTCCACTTCATATTTAGGAAAGTGAGTCACTCCACGCTGCTGTGGCTCTTGTTCCCTCCCAATGCCGCCTGCTGTACAAATGTGCATCCAGAGGAAGGCTCGGTGATTGTCATCTGCACAGCACTGAAGCGGTGCATAGACAACTTTTCACTTCCAAGTGAACAGGAAGTTCTTTCTACAAAGACAAACCTTTCTTAACACGTACTGCTAGTTCCTTGCCTATGAATAGAGGCTGACTCTTGGAGCAGCCTTGCCTTTCTCTAGATTTAAGGGTTCTGAAAGTTCACAAGAAGCCTAAAGAGTCTGTGCGAGCTATTAGCATAAAAGGATTTACAGTACACTTTGGAGCTTCTGGATTTATTGTTGGTGTTCGTTATCAAAAAGAATAAAATGTGTCGGCAAAACGTGATTAATGTCATATGGGAGGCTCCAACAATTGCTGTGTCTTGAATGCAACAACATTAGGAAGAAGATAATTGCTGGTGTAATTACACACAGCTCCAGACAGTGGTGTATCTGACCCATGGACATTTTATGCCCACACTAAAATGTCAGTAATATCCAGTGATAGAATGTCACCCTGTTCTCCTCTGCAAATCCTCTCAGCATTGTTACAGCTGATAATGCATCTGCAGTCTGCACATTTTTCTCAGAGTGTTTGTTTTGGAAATGTTCCATTCCTCAACCATCATATAAACTTCAGCGTAAGTGATAGCCTGGACCTGGAAGAGTTTCAGGACTCTACAAGGGAGGGCGTTTACTGATTTTCAGCGCCTACTGAGAACGATAGTCTGGTAGACTCTTCTGTGGATCATATATGTGTGGCTGTTTGCCAGTATATTCAGTATATATAAAAAAGCAAGTTACTGAAAAGGGGACTCCAGAGACAGAAAGACTCTTTATACTTTTTCCTGCCATAGTTCTGGTCCCTCTTTTATCTTTTTATTGTTTCTGAATTCACTTAGGTCTCTCGTATTGTAACTGGGCCTAATTCTGGCCAATCTGTCATGAATTCTCTGAGATATTTTGCATCTTTGAGTGTTTTTACTCATTCAAGGCAGCATTTACTTTGAAATTTCAAACCAGTTTGTCCTTAGGATAATTTCATTACATTCATTTCTTTGACATCATCAGGGTCTCACCCGAGGAAGGATTGGCTCTGGTGTGTCTCTTAGGGAAATATGACTCATGGCTTTTAAAACTCCTTTTGTTTTGTGAAGATGTTACTTGTAGAATATTGTCAAGATGAGCCCAGGTTATCAGGTGGGAACAAGAAAGGATGAATAGGTCTCCCTTTACTATCCTTGTGCCTTCAGATTTTGAGCATTTTTGAAAGGCTAATACGAACCTTGCTTCTCCACCTTCCGAACTCTTTCTGATCCTTCGAAGCTCTTGCAAACACAAGTCTCAGACAATTTCTCTAGTTTTTAGAGCAGGGGTTTGTAGGCAAAAAGCATTCATGCTTTGATTTTGCAGAATGAGGTGCGGGGAAATGTGTTTCAGATCATGGGACACGGTGGAAACTGCTGCATTGCAACCCCGTACAGACCCAATGGGGTGCTGGAGACAGTGGCTCCGTTGAATATGAGGTCTAGTCACACTTGCAAAGCACCACAGGGTAGTATGGGATCAGTCCAGAACTGCTGCAGCAAATAGGAGCTTTGTAGTTTATGCCTGTAACATGCAGAAGCAATAAGAACACTAGACCAAAACACTCCTTCTGGTTCCACTTCCATGAAATGTATCAGTAAAGTGTTGTCATGAGCTCTGAAAAGTTCATTAGTCTGAACCTTTACTGCCTGTAGAATTCAGAGAAGAAGTCTGTTCTTGTCAAGCAGCCAGAGGCGTATGTGGTGTAAATCTGCAGTTCCATTGATTTCAACAGAATCAAACAGGCTTGTGCTGCATCAAGAAATCTGATGGGAAATGATCAACATATGATGGGGAATGAATCATAGAAAACCATATCAGCATGCAAAAATCTCAGTGAAACCTATGCTAATCATCAGCACATAGCTTTTCAGGGAATGGCTGAGGTAACTGTGAAAATTAATCCTTAAGTGTTAGAAAGGTGATGTGTGCTTCTGATGTGGGTGCTGGAAGTTCACCAGGGCCCTGCTCTTCACTCGAGTCCTTTTTGCACCAAAGGTGCAGTTCTGGGGAACAAGAGGAGCTAGACTAGAAGAATGTGGTTCTTTTCAGGTCAGGAGAGGACTGATTTTCTTTGCAAAGACTTTTTCCTTTAACTGTGCCAAGGATCATTTGCTAATTTAAAAGAACATTTCCCTCTTTGAAAGGGAACAAACAGCAGCTCTGTTTCATCTATATGGAGAGATATGGTGGTGTGCAGGGGTAGCCAGGTGACAAATAGGCAGCCTGTGCCTGAGCACCCCCATTGTTAAATGCACGTGTGGAGCTGAGCCCAGGTCGGGAGCTGCAGAAGGCAAATGTTTGTTGCACATGCTCCATTGGTCCCATCGTCAGCCTCGTAATGAGCAAGGGAAAAGGGGCTGCTTTGTGACATAGCTACTAACGCTAACTCACAGTGTCATTCATGAAGGAAATTTAATCTTGGGCTTGCAGTTTAATTCAGAATTATCCATTAATCATTTCTTCCTGCACAGATATTGCTTCTGCACCGAGTGTGGCTGTAGGCGCTGGGCTCGCCGGGCGCGGGCAGCGGCTGTGCCGGGCCCAGAGCTGCTCTGAGCCAGCCATTGCCTTGGTGCGAATGCACTCGTCTATCAAACAAGCTGATCATGCTGCAGGAAAACACAGCTCTCCCGAGTCTGTTCCAAATGTGAATTAACTCACAGCCTTCTCCCAGCCACTGGGAGAGGGCGTCCAGCTCCTGACTGCTGGCACTGGATAGCAGCAGGCAGGGGACTCACTCAGGCAATGGCACGGTGTTGGCAAGCCCAGAGAGATGAGCAGAGGTGGTTCTTTCAGGGCAGGGCAGGACAGGTAAAGGTGGTAATGAAAAAAAGCAGTTTTTTGATCTCCCTTATTGCAGGCAGCAGCATCCTTGTATCCTTGACCTCACGTGCACAGTGGCACTGGCACAGGGACACGTGGGCCTCCAAATGTGGCTGGGGCTACTGGGGAACTCACCAAGGTGAACTGGGTCTGGTGTGGAAATTTCAGAGCCAGCTTCACCTGCTGAGAGCTGTGTGCAGCAAGGACTCCAGCCTGGAGGGTTTTACCAGCTTTTGCCCACTTGGTAGTGGCTGACTGAGGGGGTATAATGTTCCATCAGCATAGATTTTCTTTTATTGTAGCAATGAACAGAATTTCTGAGGTCTAAAAATAAAACCGGGGACAAGATGAGTAATTTTTTTAAAGGTCACCTTTTTTTTAAAAGAACACTTTTTCAACTTTCTTTTTTGGTGGAATACTTTTTATGAGAACACAAACCTCTGTTAACAAAAGAATAAGTAAACTGGCTGGGTAGCTGAAATAAATATTGTTTTTCTGCCTCAAACCAAATGGGGTTTTTCTTTTTTACCTGGAGTCTTAAATTTTTTCATTTAAAAGAATGGCATACAGTGAAACCTCAGATTGTTTTGGTTTGAACTGATCACATTTTTTCAGCTTTTCCTTTCTCTTGTCTGTTTTTTGTTCACATGCTTTCCTCTTTAGTGACTCTCTCCTTAGAATCACTCCATGTTTGTTTTAGGTTTTTGCCTGGAGTTGACACAGAGCAAGCAGAGCTGGTTCTTTGACCTGTGTAGAGACTTTTGATGCCAAGGGTACTCTTTAATGATACTTAAGTCTGCCCAGTGACCCATCCATGCTCTGACTGAGCTGGTACAACAGGACCTTAGGGCAATACTGAAAGAGGCATAGGATGCTAATCCACATCCTCTGCCACTTTTCACCTTGTGCATGGCAGATAACATTCAAAACCAGCTCTTTTCTACCCCTAAATTCAGACAAAATAGCTATTTTGCAATTATATAATTCTAGTTTTGCATTTTAGATCCTAACAGAGCAGGAATGGGAGACATACTTCCATTTAAACCTGTTCTCAGTTTGACACTCTTAAAACACTAGTTGCTAACTTACTATAAAAGCTGTGGATTTGGTTCTATCAGGAGACTCTAAACTACCTAATGTCCAAAAGGTACACTGGAGAAATTGCTGTAACTTTTTGCAGCTCTCCTTTTGTTCTTTAAATTTGCAAAATTATTTTTCACATTCCTACCAATGAAAATAATATCAAACTGGTTGAGACACAACTGTGTGAAGAGCAGCGCTTCTTACAATAGGAAAGGGGGGAAAAACATAATAGATGACTAGACTGCCTTCTTTCATTTTTTGACCTTTAATTGAAAGATTGAAGATAAGTAGTTCCTGGGAGAAAGCAAAAGGCTGATTCACTTACCCTGTAGCTTTGAGTGAAAAAGCTTCCTGGAAGCCTTACTATATATTATGAATCATCCTCTTGTCATTCCAAGAAGTTCATAGATGAGTAAAATGTTAGAAATGGATTGGAAGTGGAGTGATGGGCAGTAAGGCCTAAGTGAGAGGTTAAAGGTCTCAAGATAATACATTCAGGCATCCCTCAGGACATTTTTGTAAAACTGATGTTTCTGACCTCAGGAATCCTTGTCTCAATGTATTAGGATTCACTGCTCTCTTAGAATAATGTCATTTTGAAAAGTTCACTTGCTTTATATGAAGTTTTAAAAATGAAGACTGAGTTTTCTTTCAAGGAAATCAGATGGAGTCATCACTGTTTTATGCTTATGGGACTGTTGAGCATGTGGGGTTGACTGACTATCGATGTGCCTTTTCAAACCCTGTAACATAAATGAGGGAAGATATAAACCAGATTTGATCACAGTAAGCACAAAGGAATCAATTATTAAATCCTTGAGGGTGGTACAGTGTACTATAGGTGGAAGAGAATAAGCTTTTGCATTTCAAGAGACAGAAAAGGGGTAAGGAGAGTAGCAAATCCTCAGCTTGGGATGGGGATCAAGTGTTTCACAGTATGGCAAGGATTCAATTGACCTTGAAAGTATGTGAGCCCCTTATTCTCTTTCACAACCACTTCCTCTCTGGATGCTTATTAGCACACCTAATCCTCACTGTTGACATAAGATTTTGTTATACATTCTTTCTAAAATGTAACTTTTAAGATACATTTTAATCAAGGTGATAACTCAGTGACCATTTCTTAAACTGAGTACCAAAAAATTTTGTGCCAGAGAATCACTGTTCCTCTATTCAATTCTTTTCTGGCCTCATATGAGTGCAAATTGAGGAATGCTGCATTTTCTTTAGCTACTCACTTTTAACCAGTGATGACAGGGGATGAACACACCTTGTGCTCTGCTGTAATCTCTTCCATCATGCACATTTGACCAATGCATAGTGCTTCCAAATCTCCACATGGACAGTCCTACTAGCCCTGGTACTCTGCAGTGAGAGATGAGGAAGAACTACTGCATTGTTACCAGTTATTCAAAGGGCAAAGATACTCAGATGTTTGAATGCCTTTCTTAAAGGCTTGATACTTAGGACTGACGTAATGGTACAACTTCATTGACAGGTTCCCAATTTTCATGGGAGCTGAAGCAGACTGTGAGGTGTTTCTCAGTTTGACTGAGTGTCCTGGTTTCAGCTGGGATAGAGTTCATTTTCTTCTTAGTAGCTGGTGCAGTGCTGTGCTTGGGATGCAGTATGAGAGTAATGTTGGTGACACACTGATGCTTTGTTGTTGCTGGGTAGAGTTCACTCCGAGCCCAGGATGTTCCGGTGTCTCGTGCTCTGCCTGTGCAGGGAGGGAGCAGAGCTGGGACAGCCGGCACAAGCTGGCCAACGGGATGTTCCATGCTGGGAATATAAACTGGGAGGAGCTGGCCAGGAGCAGCTGATGGCTGCTTGGGGATGGGCTGGGCATTGGTCAAGGGGTGGTGAGCAACTGTATTGTCCATCACTTGTTTTTCTTGGGGTTTATTTCTCTCTCTGTCCTGTTCAGTACAGTTGTTATTATTGTCATCATTAGCATTATTTATTAGTATTACTTATTAGTATAATTAGTACTATTAGAATTATTGTATTTTACTGTATTTCAGTTATTGAACTGTTGTTATCTCAACCCATGAGTTCCTTTTTTCCCCTCTGATTCTCTCCCACACTCCCCTGCAGGGGAGTGCAAGTGAGCGACTGCTGGTGCCTAGTTGCCATCTGGGGCTACACCACAACACTGAGCAGCAGCATTTAAAATTATTGCAGCTTGGATTTGAAATAAACACTTCACTGGGGCGAATACGGTACTGAAGAGTGAATGCTTCTGTGCCTTTTTCTGCTGATATTGTTTAGCTGGAGACAGCTTTCTGCAAGACTGGATTACCAGGGCAAGAGTGCATTGATTTACATTCTGAAGGTTATCTTTCTAGTGGGAAAAGGCACAACAATGTGTGTCTGTGTGTTTTTCTAAGTGTAGATTTTGAGGAAAAATATATGCTAAAATAAAACAAGGGTTGAGGAGGAATAGTACTGTGTGGATTTCTAAACAATGGACTTTAATACTGGAGGAGCGAGGGGTTTATATTCCGGTTGACTTTTCATTGCTCCTGCTCATATGCTGGCATGCATCACAATAATGTATTTTCACCCTTGCATTTTGCTTTAGCTATTGACTCATTGACTTGTTTGTTGATAGAAGACAGACAGCTGAAAGAACCCCAGGAGGGGGTGACCAGATTTTTGATCACTAATGGTGCGGTACCTCAGACCCCTCTATATGGAATGTCAATTGATTTGATTTATATAGTGAAGAGTTAATATTATATTATCTAAAGTGCTTTTTAGGATTGATTTATATACTCCTACTTTCACATTAATTGGAATGTATCTATTGTTATCTCTCTAAAGGTCAGCTTCTCCTCTGCTTACTCACACGAGTAATGTAATTGATGGCAGTGCATTGGCTCATGAGAATAAGGAGATTCTGATTTGATGCCATGTTGAGTGGGAATAGCTCCAGAAAGTCTGTCTGTAGACTGCTGAACAATATAACCTCAGAGAAATACACCTTATCTCTTGCATATCTTTGTGTAGTTTTCTTTCTTATTTTGTTAGGCTAGAATACCATTAAGAGTAAATTCGAGCTCTTTTACAGATAGTTTTCAAGTTTACTCATAAGGATATATTCCTGGACAGGCTTAAATCCTTCACCAAATGTTCTGTTCTGGTTATCATCTGCTTAGACAGGGGTTGGACAAGCAGTTGGTTGAGAGCTTTTTCCAGCTCTGGATTCTTCCTTTACTGTGCCAATTTTACCATCACAGTAAAGTAGCTTGGAACTGGCATTTCTGTATCACTCAGCATCAGTCATGTTGTTCAACAGAGAAGGAAAATTAAGTTTGGAGTTTTAAAAGTACATATATACAGAAGTATGCAAAGAGATTGCTTATTGGAACTGGCTCTTTCCCTGTATCCGTGCTTTTGAAAATCACCCCTGTAATTCTGCCTCCTTGCCATTCTTCTCAAGTGAGTGATGACCATATGCTTCTTTTTGTTCAATTATTTTTGACAGTGTTTATTTCTGACATATTAACCAGTTGCTTGTAGTCACAATTATCTCAAAGGACTTGGAATTAACATTTTAATAAGATATAATCTGCTTCCATTCATAACTTTTGGCTTTTAAATTATAATACACACAATACTTTAGTGCTGAATCATTTGAGGGATTCTACAAAATATAGAGATAATTGAAATGAGGATTTAAACTTGGATTACTGAAAGGAGGATTAAATTCAATCTGTGAACAGCTTGAAATGTTTTATGTTAATACAATCACAAAAATTCTGTCAGATTTAGAGTGTAGAGCTGTTCATTTGGAAGCAAGAAACAGATACTTTTTCCTCTAGACTTGAAATACATTTTAACTGTAAAGGGGATAAAGCAGATTACTCATAGATGTGGAACTAGAGGAAAATAAAGTTTAGGGGTCTGGAAAATTGTGTACTGATTAACAGAGCTTCTTCAATTATAGAAAAATAGGGCTAAAAACTACCTCAATACATCTTTTAGTTCATCTTCTTCCTCCAAAGCAGGATGTGCAGGATACTTCTGCCAGTCTTGACAGATGTTTATCTATTTAACTTCATGCTCTGGATTTCCAAGAGTAAGGCCTTTATGGCCTCCCCAGACAGGCTATTTCCAAGCTTTATTATCTTTCATACTACGTAAAAAATCTTCCTTCCTAAAATTACCCACAATTATATGCCCTGTTTATTTGGACCCAAACTTTGTTTTCTTCTTCCTGGCAATTGCCCTTCGAGTTCTTCAAGACCGTACCATGTGTCAAACATCCTCTCCCCTTATTGTCTCGGCCTCCCAAACTCCCTGTCATAGGTTATGTTCCCTATGAGGCTTTCTGGTAAAATCCAGGTAACAATTGCTTTTTATTTTTTTGCTACATGATACAGTTCACTTATGCTCATTTTGTAATCTGTTATCTCACCTTTTGCTCTCCTCAGTCCTGCATTTCTGCCTCTGACTCTTTCTGCATAAGCAAGAACAAGTCCTTATCTTTGGCCTTAATTAGCTTTATCTTTTTTTTTTTCCACACCAGTGCTTCAGTTTGGCAAAATAATTTTGATTTCCATTCCTGTTCTCTAGCAAACCTGCAGGCCTTCCTGCTTGGGTGTCATCTGCAAGCTTAGAAAGCATTTCTCCTTCAAAAACCTTTAATAGAACCAGACCCAGAATAGAGCTCAGCTTCTTCCCTGCCTCCTGCCATTGAAGGAAATAAGGCAATTTTTTGACACAATTTATTCTCGCAGAATTCATGTCACCTGTTATCTACCTTATTGTTGTCTTTCAGGTGCTTACAAATAATTTTATTACTTCTTTTTTCCCAAGAGCTGGAGTTAAGATATCTATCTATCTATTTATCTATCTAATAAAATTTTCAAGCTAATCTTTCCCTCTGTTGTTTATATATTAGGACTGGATTTATCATTCTAGTAAACCATTCTCCCTCCAACTTCCCATAATCACTTCTGAGATTTTCTCAGCTTGTTCTCTGCATATTTTATGATGAAAACCATCAGGTCCAGACTGTTCAAAATCACCTTACTTATCCAAATATTCTCTAACCTATTAAGTCCTTCTTCTTCTCTGAGATCTTATCCTTTTTCTTAAGGCATCTGACTTGTACTCATGGTTGACTCACCCTATCGGTAAGGAGGTGCAGAACCCTTGCCAGGTCCCTGAACATATCACACTCAGGCAGTTTCTCTACAACAGAACGGGGGAGGTTATAAGGATTCTGCAGCAGAAGTTTCACCTGCCCTACCAGGGCCCTCCAAGGACTCTGAGCTGCAGAGCAGGAGGTGTCTGGGCTGCAGGGCAGCTGTGTGCCTCTGCCAGGCCGTGGAGCGGCAGGCTCAGCCCGCACGCCAGTGCCACCATGGTTCAGGGACAGCACTGGTGACACCCTTTCCCTGAAGCTCTGCTCTACGTTTACAGGAAATGCAGTCCTGGCAATTCTGTTTTCTTTGCAGGACTTCCACGTGCCTCAGTACAAAACCAGAATTTTTCACTTTGTTGTTGCATTATTGCAGTTTCCTCTTGTAACACACCTCGTTATCTTTTATTAATCACAGAATCATGGCTAGTGGGAACATGGAGAGGCGTCCTAACCTAATCCTTTTGTAGGAACAGAAGTAAAAGTTGAAGTGTTTCTGACAGATTTTTGCCTTGTCTGTTCTTAAAAGCTCTGCTACCCTCCTAAGTAGTTCTTTAAACATTTAACTGTCCTCATAGCTAGGAAGGGTTTGCTTGGGCTCTAAATAATTCTTGTTGCATTATAAGCTGTTTATTTTCTATCCTAATGGAAAGGCTGAGAAGTTCATTATCTTTCTGTGGCAATTGTGAATTTAGTGGCAGATTGCTGTCTCAGGTCCAGGCAAGGTGTTCTTCAATATTTACATCATTTCCCTTGAAATGTATTTTAAACATGTTGGGGACAGAGAGTAGCTTGTTCGATTTTGGAGCTGACAGAATGTGAAATCTTCTATTGATTCTGTTATTAACCTAAAATATGTTTGATCAGCTTTTCTCACTTTTCACTGCACAATCCTCTGTAATGCTACATTTTATTTTTTATTACATTTTGATATTGTCACAGTACAAGTTTAAACAGGATGAAAACAGAACTTATGGAAGAATCAAATATCAAAGCAAATATTTGATTTTTGCGTAGTTTCCAGAATACAGAATTAGTCCCCAGTGTGAGCAGACACAATTCTTTGGAATTAATGGGGATATGCAGAATTATCATGAATCTGAGCTGGCTTTTCACTGCAGTACTGGTTCTGCATGTGCAGCAGTCACAAATCTCCTATCAGTAATATGCAATAAAAATATAAAGCATATAAGGACACATATATGTGGTTCCATGTTAATATTTTTGTAATAGAAAATAAACTGAGGCTGTTGGAGTAATAATAGGTACCAGATTTCTGTTTGAAAGACTAATGAAACAAACATATAGTTGTAAACAATTTGTGGGGCATCAGCATTGCAGAATTTCCCAGACTGTGGGGTAGAGAAACAGTTTCATGTTTTACAAGACACGTGTGAAAACATCAAGCTGTGATGGCAAGACACAAGGTCAACCAAATGGAATAAATATTGGGATAAAGAGAATTACATCTCAAAATTTATAAACTGATGGGGTGACTTTGGGGAAGGAAGACAGGAAGAATAATAACAAACAAGAACATAATTCAGCAGAAACCAGGATTAGCGTCTTTTTATCAAAGATTAGATATTGATCCTTCACCCTGCAAAGGGTGACACTTGAGCCTAGAGGGCTAAGCCAGAGGAGCTGATATTTGCGTATGGTTTCCTTATCCCATAGTTATAAAACTGAGCACTCTCAGTGGTATCTATGCCTTGTAGAAAACTGTGCCTCTGAGAAAGAAAGAGGAGGGGCGGGTAACAGAGGAGATGATGGTGGAATAGGCTACATCAGCATCAAATTTGCCAAGCTGTTGCATTTCACTCAGTGTGAATTCTGTACTGAAGCTAAATTCACTCTGAGAGAAAGTTTCTTCTCTCCCAAAAGGCAACTGGAGCAATACACATTATTTGTGTTTGCAAAGTATCCGTGCAAGTTTAGTTTTTATTATATTTGACTTTTCATAACTGCATGACAACCTGGATGTAGCACTGCACACCTGTGCAGAGCACCTTGTCAGTTCCTGCCCGGACACAGCACCTGAGGTGGCTTCTAATAAAAATCCATAACTCTCTGCATCATGTGCTGTGGGAAATCACACACATTCCAACGTGTTAGGGCTTAGCAAAAATGTTGGAATTAAAAATGAAAGGTATTAAAAATGTAGTTCTTGTATATAATTAAAGTGAAACTGGAGCTCATTTTAATACTTTTGTCAAGTGTCAGCATTTGACTTTTTGCAAGATATATGTCTTTATGGAGTGAATATAATATCTATACCTTGTTCTTCTGAATTTTCTACCCTGGTTTGTTTTTTTTTTTTGAGTAATATCAATCAGACTACAAGATGTGATCAGGGGTTGCTCTTAGTATACAGCACCTCAGGCAGATGCAAAAGGTGGCACAAAAGATTTTAGCAGTAACTATCATATGTATACTCAGCTGGGCCTGCACAGCAGGAGAAGCTCGTAAGATTCTGTTAGTGATACTCTCTATATAAGAGCATCCCCAAAAACTTGCACGTGGGAGAAGATCTTTGTGGGGAAAAGGACATAGCCATTGGCATATTTGAGATAATTGAAACCAATGACCAAATGCTTGTTAAAAGTTAGTTATTAATATTTATGCTGAGATTTTCAAAGGAGCCTAAGGGAAATGTATGCTCCTGACTCATTGAAATTCTCCAGGAGCTGAGTGCCTAACTCCCTTAGCTCCTGCTGAAAATCCCAGCCTTAATCTCTGTGTGACAATCTGATTTTGATGTTTTACCAACCATACTACCAATAATAAGGATATGCTCAGGAAGCTGGGAGAACGTTGTAAATGCTTATATTTAGTGCCTTTATTTTGACATAATTGTTTAAAGGGCTTTAGATGAAAATTTGTGAAGTGAAGCAATTTCCAGCTGAAAGCCTCATAGCATAGGCCTCATTCTGTGCTAGAGATGTAAACATGTGCATTAAACTTTGTAATGGATTTTATGAAACTTAATGAGCAAATTTTTATTGTGCTGCAATACTGTGTTGAAACTGTTCTTCCTTCTTTGTTTTTCTTCGCCTACAGCTACAAGTAAATTTGACACGCCATATTATTACATTGTCCTAGTTCACTGTAAGTTTATAACATTACCTAAACCAAAGGCTTTATTTGAAATTGCTGGCAAAAGTGATATTCTATCATGCCTTTTGCTCAGAATGAAATATAAAATGCACCCAATCATTTTAAAAATGAGTTGATAACGTATTTTATATGATATATATTTCTATTGTTATTGCAACTGTGACTCTCTAACTGAGCTGGGCCAGTCAGCTCATTTCTTCAAAGACTCACTGTAGCATTGTGAGCAATACAAACAGGTATTGCTAATTTAAAATATCAAGTGGCTGCTTTTCTTCCAAGACACTAAGATCTGTGTGACTATGAAAATTCACATTACACTCCTGCACTTCTACTGTCATCAAGCTGATTGCAGAAGTAGAACCAAAGGAAAAAGCTTTACTCCTATTGGTGTTTCTGTGAGCCTGACTCCATAATCCCAAACTATTTTATTTCTAAGGCACCCAAGGGTAGAAATAATTTAATATTTCAGCATGTGTTTCAGCTAATTGCTTCCCAAAAAATGCAGTAACCCACAAAGACCAATTCCTTTTACATAACTGGAAATTTTGCCAGTCTTTACCGTTGAAACAGGTAGAGGATTCCTAGTGTCACCAGAAACCTCCCCACCTTTAGTAACTTGGCTTCTTCCACATTATTGCTTCTGTAAACTGTCAACCTAAACCACAGGTCAAGTGTGCTTATAGACTCATAAAAATGTCCCGTAAAAAAGAAACTGATTGCTAATCAGTGAACTATTGTAGTTAAACTACACTGTGTTATAATACTGGAATAGGATCATTTCCATCTTTCAAATGACAAGTATTTTCAATAATATTTCTTTCAGATGAAAGATGTATTTGAACCTCAAGACCTGTAGGAAAGCCAAGACAAAATACGTACAATTCACATTAGCAACCTGTTAATGTTTAGAGGTGTAAATGGTGAGGTGACTCTATAGGTGTAAACCCCACACCCAGTGAGAGATGAAACACTTCATCACTCTTGCATGTGCTGGACAACAGGGCCTAACTCAGGCCCACTGACTCATGGACAGCTTGGCTCCAGTGCCATGGATGTGATAATACTGGGAATACTCAGCAATATCACGCTTCTCTGTCCAGCTGAGAGCAGAGGACGCCTTTCTTGCTTAAGGAAATATTTATTTAAATAGGCGTTAGAGTTCATCTTCCTGTGTGATTGAGGGGCTCAGTACTTCTCCCCTGGTACTTTCTGAGAGTATGTGCACTGAAGGCAAAGTGTTACCGGCATAGCTCAAGGTCCACTTGGCTCAGACTTTCCAGGCATCCCAACCACGGCTTTGTTTTAATGAGAAACAATGCTGTGTTCTGGGGCTTAGAACTCAATTAGCTGTGGGATTTTAATATTCTTATGACTGATTAGACATTCAGGTAGCAAGAAGAGCTGGTTGAACTTCTTTTCATGTGAAAATCTAGCACAAAATAATGAAACTGATGAAAATTGTCTACTTTTCTGATAATGCTTCTCCCCTGCCCTCTTTGATTATATTTTTTTCCAAATTTGAAAGTTTAAAGAAAAAAAAAATCCACGATTTCATGTTATTCTAGTCTACTGTGATTTCAGTTGCTCTGCCCAAGGCATGAGAACACAAGTTTTAGTAGTGACCACAAATGACAACATTGGTTAACTTGGCTTCAGAAGCTTCTTTCAGCTTCTCCTGTTAGGAGAAAATCTCTGGCGCTCACAGATCACACAGTGAAGTCCTAGCCCCACTGAAGGCTCCAGGAAACTCAGTTGCACTTACTGGTAACGGAGTTTACCAATCTAATTTTTATGATAAATACTCCCCAAAACTGTGTATGTGCAGGTTTTCTTTACAAACTTTTAAAAAGCTATTCAACAAGCCGTTACCCAAGGTGTGAAGAACCCGGTGGGCATTGCCAATCCTGTTAACACCGTTGTGATGAACACAAGTGCAGGAGTCCTCTGACAACAGGCAGCAGGCAAACCTTCCTAAGCAATTCACCCAAGTGTCGTCTTTGTTTTGCAAGTGGAATGGCACCTTTGTCTTCAGCAACGTGTAAACTGTCACTGCCTGAAACATCAAGCTGAGCCTTGTCAAGCCCGTTTGTATGAGACTGATTGTGTAGTACTAATCTACAGGCTTTGAAAATGCTTCCCTTGCTAAATCCAGTTGAAGGCTGAAAAGTGCTTGATAAATCCGTGGAGTGCTTTAACTTTGAAGAATTCTTTTGCAACCGAGACAAACAGGATTAGTACATATGGCCTTCCATAAGGGATCTCTGGGTCTCCCTTTCACTGGTAGAGCGCCCTTGCCATTTTTTCTCCCATTGGCACCTCTTGATCAGAAAGGTAAAGAGATCAATAGGTTCATAACTGCATCTTTTTAGCCTGGCCCTAATAAAATATCTTTTGAACTCTCTATTACAAGACTCAGATTCAGAGCTTGCTAATTTAGCTGTAAAGCATGTTCTGGGCAACATTTTCTGGTAGGAAGGTGTGCTGAAGTCAGTGGAATGCTTTCTAATAATTTCCAGAGGCTGTGGATCAAGTTTTAAAATTTTATCCTGGTTTTTTTTTTTTTTCCTATGGTGTTGAGGTTCCAACTACATCACTAAGTATGTTCTACTATTAAGAAAAAGTTGCCAATAAACCAAAGCTTACATGGTAACTGTAATTAAGGGTTTAGAAATTGTTTGTCTCTCACAAGTGCATTAAATGACTATTTCAGAATGAAACCTTGCAAGCTGCTAGGGGCTAAGCAGTCTGTGGTCCTTTGGCAGGTACTTTCACCTACGTGCATAAGTGGCTATTATGCTCCATTTACTGAGAGTACTGGCAACCCCCTGCCCTTATATTCAGAGGAGAAGCAGACTCTACTCTGGCATCTGAGAGATGTAAGCAGGATAAAAAATCAAGGCCTTTTACTCACCACTCCTTCCAAATGTATTGTGACCCAGTTTTAAAAGCAATGGAGAACCATCCTGTATGCTGAACGTTGTCTACAAAACTGAGAGGGACTTTGCTGCCAGAGAAAATGCTTGGCAGGTTGCAGTGCCTGGAAAGTTAGCTCATTCATTTTGGAAGTGTTTTAAGTCCATCAAAAAGAATTCTGTACTAGGACATGGAAACTGAACCACACAAAAGCCCTGCTCAGCCTCTTCACTGCCTGGGGAGCCTTGGCCCCTTTTGAAAGGCAGTCTGCCCATTTGGGTTGGGCTGAGCGCTTGCTTCCCCCTGCAGCCAGTCTGGAAAGACGCACAAGGTGCTCTTGCACTTGGCTGTCCAAAATGAAGACCTGAGCAGAGCACGTGAGCACACACTGACACACCCCAAGCTGGGGTGGTGATCCACTGGTGTGCTCTGATGTTGGGATGGTTGTTCCCCATGCTTATATAAAGCACCGCTCTAGAAAGTGTGAAACTGTTTCCTGTGCTGTTTTCAAGCTGAGGAAGGTCAAAGCCTCATTGCCAAAGGAAACACTGTCAGCATCCACACCAGGGGCTCTGCCCAAAGTTGAGGTGTCCGGCACCCCTCAGGTGAGATCTGGGCCAGTGCATAGAAAACTTTCATAAGAGGAACCAGAGGTAAATAAAGTGGTGTATTTGGGCAGAACACTCGCCATGCTGAGACTAGCTCAAGCGCCAAAAGCAGCACAGCAAGGGTGCTTCTCAGCAGAGCAGTTTATTGCAGGTGGGCTTCAGTAGCCCTTTCTCATACCATGCTGTATGGAATAGATATTCACAGAGAAAGGCAAGACTTCAGAAACAATTCTATATGTAACATTCCTTATTCCTTGCCTTAGGTGTCTTGCACCTCACTCACTCTTCTATCTCCAGTGAATTCCCTTCATAGCCACAATTAGTGAATTCTGCTGCCAGGGTTAACTGCATTTGTGTCTGGGCCTTACTCGCCTGTGTGGTCGCTGGCAAACAGTGCTTTGTGAATAACAACAAATGCTTTGGCTTGCAACATTTCTCAAATCATGTTTAGCACAGAGGAAAAGCATCTTTGACAGCTCTGCAAACTCAGTCTTGAGATAAAATAGACTTTTACATCGCTGTAGTTTAAAAAGTTAATAGCATACAGTTTAAAACCTGGGTACCTCAATAGTGACATGACAGATTTTAAGCAGCTTTAAGCCTCTCTAAAGTAAACAATACTAATACTGAAAACATTGTTATTTCAAGTTCTTTCTTTCCTTTTTTTTTTTTTTTTTTTGTAAGGGGAAACCGAGAAAACATGGCAAATTTGTATCTTTTCCATCACTTCATAGAAAAGCAGCAAAACATACAGAAGAAAAGTCTTTCTCTCTGGCTGAAGTCCCAAATGTACTCTGAGTTACTAACCACATTTAAGAGGCTGCTGGAGCTTCTTTGTACAGTGAGAAAGTGCTGAAACAGAAAAAGCATTGAGCAGAATATGCAATGACTTTGTCACAATTATGGGCATCAAACACGGGGTTTTCAGACACAATCCTTTATCCTGCAGATGTTTCAGCTCAGTGTGTTGATCAGCACATTGCCCCAGGAAATTGCCTTGCTGATCAAAAAGTGTCTGTGTGTGCTCCCCTTGCACATATGTAGCAGTCTTTTCAGGACAACTACTAGTTTCAATATTCAGGAGACAGCAAAATTGTAGACAAACAGTTGAAACACTCCACTGGTGCACCTTAACTCATTAGAAATTCTGCATCTATAGTAAGCAAAAACATTCTCCATCACAAATAAGATTCAGCACTTAGGATGTGTGTAGAAACATAACCTTTGCCTCTTTGTTTAATGCTCTCCTTTGGGAAACAAATGCCTTTTGAGATATCAGGAAATGCAAGCTCAGTCATGGTAACATTTAGTTTTCCTTTCAACCTGCTGTGTATAAAATCTGCCAGAGTGAGAATTTTCTTGGTACTGTAGACATGAGGTCAAATCCTTTCCTGTTATTATCTCGTTTGCTTAGTTAGAGTCACATCAGAAGAAAATTTAGTTTTATCTCTCTCTTGTCTTTTTGTTCTTTTCTGCTAGAACTACGGCCACTGTATGAAGTTGGCCAAGTGTTATTTGGTTTTGTGCCAGAAATAACTTTCCTTCTTCATAAAGGTGATCAATGAATTTGTGCCTTTCCTTTGTCAGATACTTGATTTATGCCACTTTGCAACTGAATTTTGAAGATGCCGAGGGCCAGGATGCTGCTGTGAACTTCAAAAACAGCTGGATGGACTTGGCAGACAGAATCCATCTTATAGGTGAGCACTCAAAAATGGAGTTTCCATTAAGTCCTGATAGTGATAAGACTCCAAACTACAGACTCTTCCCCCATCAGTTTAATTATTAAGGACTGAACATTTGGGTCTGGGCTCACCCACTTAACAATCTGGGCATTTACTCAAGACATCAGTTTGATTGTTCAGTGAGTCACAGCTCCAGGGAAGGTTAGTGGCAGGCAGGATTGTCTATCAGAAGTACCTCTCTCCCCCATTCCCTGCTCTCCTCCACGCTGGCACCTCAGGCTAGGGCCGAACGCTAATGAGAAGGCTCCACGCTCACATCGTGTCAGGGGAAACAGACTTGTGGCAAGGAAACACAAGGAGGCACGCAGGTTAGACCATCACTTGTGGACACGGCAACAGTGAGGCTGAAGTTGCCTCTTGAGCAAAGAACACGGAAGGATTGTATCCTTCTCCTCAGTCTCCTCACCCAGTGTTCTTTCAACCCAGCTGAGCCAAACCAGAGGGAAAATTAAGGAAGCAAAATATTTGTATGCCTTGCAAAAAGGAAGGGAAGAACCAAGTGTGAATCTTCTACCCGCTATTTCATACAGAAACAACGCGTGTCCATAATTCAATCTAGTGTTCACTCATTAGCTCTACAAAGCATTGGAACTTTCATTCAGAAATTGGATTTGGTAAATCTGATGTGTTCTACTGTGGACCAGAAAGGAAGTTCATTAGAAAAATTGCAGGGCTAAGTCCTTTTTACCTCAGAACAAGCTTTTGGATTTTGTTAATCAGGTACTTTTGTCATTTATACTGATGATAAACATTTACCAAATAATCAGCTCTGGGAGGAATGTGATTTACTGCTGCAGTCTGGGTTTGTGCTATTAATAACAATAATAATGTTTCGCACCAGTATAGCCAGTTTATGCAAAGGATAGAACAGATTTCCTAAGCTCTAGCAGACTCAATGTGGTTTTCCATGTCCTCAGGAGAAGGGTTTGCCAGGAACAGGCTTGTTGGGATCAAAAGAACATGGAAAAACAAGAGCAGAGTCTCATGCAAATTTGTCATTGTGTTTAAGAATGAATGGTTGAGTTTGATAGGATTTCTTTCCATTTTATTTCTCTTGGATTTAAATTAAGACTGAGCTTTTCAGAGTAGTGCTGTGAAAGGATTTCATTTTTGAAGTTAAATTTGGGTAGAATTCTGAATAAACTGTGTTGAAAACTTTTCAGGTTTTTTTGCAGTAAATTAAGCATTTGTTCAGGTGATGGTTGTTTTGGGGTTGGATTATTTTGTTTTCATAGAAGGTATTTGTTTTCTTTCAAAAGTAATGGAGCTTTGTTTTTGTTACAAAAATGAAAACCTGTAAACATGAAACATTTTTTTTGGTTGTAAATTCCCGTCCCCTCCCCAATAATCCAAGTTTAGTTGTTCAAACTTTCAGTATTTTAGGGGAGGTGGGAGGGAAGATCCAAGAACAGAATTTCCAGAAACATCTGGTATCTGTGCCCATTTCAAGCAAGTCACCCTGTCTTGGATCTGTGCATGTTTTCCTCTATTGTAAAAGTGTCCTTGGTTCAGATATGTTCCTATTTGTGGTGAAAATAATTCCCGCCAGGTCTGTGTCTGCACTTCTGGGCAGCTGTTCACTTTTTCAGCAGTCGGGATACAAAGGATCAATAATTTCCTTTCTAACTCAGTTATTACACAGAGCCTGGACAAGATTAAGAGCTGTTTGACTGACAGCAGAGCAACTTTGCCATTAAACAAATGTGAATCACTCACGTCCATGAGCGCCCTTATCCCACCGATGAGGAGCAGCCACTCACTGCCTTGTGCACTGGTGCAGTGTTTCCTTTTTATGGCTGATTGCTTAAGTAGTGCAGCTGAGACCTGTGTGGCCCTGCTGGTGCAACGTGATAGGTCTCAGAGGGCAGCAAAGGTTACGTGCCATTTGGATGATTTTATTCAGTTTGATTCCCAGCTTTTCCAAGCTGCAGCCTAGCCCTTTTCTGAAATCCTTCTGATAGCTGTGTGATCTCAAAGATGTCACCAACATTTTATTCATATCTTTACTTCTTTATTGAAGAATTGTTTTTCTTTCAGGTGTGCCTGTTTGAAATGAAAATGCTATTTTTGTAATTACTTGAGTGTTTTTCATTTTGGGCAAATACAAAGTTTGGACTCTCCTTTCATCCTTCTATTGCAACCTCTGTAATATATTTGATTGATAGATTTTATTACTATGGTTACTCCAAATTTGCACAGCAGAATTTATTTGTGAGAGTAGTATCCTGCTCTGCCCTCGTTCACCCTACTTTGTTTATTGTTTACTGGGGGGAGGGAGGGGAAGATGTTCCACTGCTTTCCTTGAAAACAAGCTTGGCGCAAATAAGGAGCTTCTCATGTCTGTAAATCCACCGTGTTCTGCACTGCTACCTTACAGAGGGAAGTGTCTTATGCACTGAAGTACAAAGAAATTTTGCTGTCCACAAGAGTTCAGAAATCAAAATCACACAGAGACCTTCCATCTTATTACATGGTGCTTTTCCTTTCTTTTCCCTTAATTTTTATTTAAAAAAAGATTTTGCAGTACAAGCCAGAGTGATTTACTTGCATGCTGCAGGCTGATTTAGGATGCTTATTCAATCAGTCTGCTTCTAATGACACTAGAAATACCATAATGGATGGAACATTCCTGTCTGCTCTAAATTGGATTAGATGGTTTACTAATGTAATACTGGCAAGCCAAATCAGCCTGTGATGCCATGGGGATTAATCTGTAGGGAATACTTGATCTCTAATGCCCATGTGCTAGTTGAAGTGCAGTCATATCTTTTGATTTAATAAACCATTTTTATATTTCCCAATAGTATATATGTATTTGAGCAGGATGAGCTAATTGGTAGAATTACCCTTTTTAAATGAAACTTCATAACTTGCTGCTAAATGGAAGAATGCTAAGTACTTCAGTCTTAAAAGACTTGGCTGCTGTTTATGCAATTTCTCCTCGATAGTTTGAATGCTAAGGACCACACAAGGATTTGGTGTTCTCTGTTAAGAGACAAAACTTAACAATGCTGATATATGTTGTGAAATACTCAATTGTTACTGAACTGAGGAGTCACAAAATACACCCATCCCTGTAAGTCCAATATACAAGATCTGATTTTATTCTCATTATCACATACTTTGTTTAAAAGTTAAATCAGGATATACAAACATTTACAGATTGACAATCAAATAAATTATTACAAAATAGGTCGAGAAACAAGGAAAAATTATACATGTGGCATGTTCTTGGGTGTTGCTTGCTGGTACTGTAGTGTTTGCTGAGGTGTTCACTCAGATCTGTCTAACCTTTGGCTGGCAGATGGCTTGTGCAGGTAGCAGAGAGGCACAGGGGAAGGACTAAGAGAACTGCAGAATCACAAAGCAAAAGCTTCCTCCCTGTTTAGGTGTGTGCAGCATCATACACTTGTACAAACTGATTGCTTCTACCAACGTAAATGTAAAGTGTCTGCATGATGCCCAAGTAATTGTGCTGTTAAATGAGTCATCCTACAGGAAACAAAATCTGCTGCAAATTTTTGATTGGTTTTGAAGGCAGAGAAGAAGCC